>JAOTRH010000018.1:6066557-6078113 GCA_034768845.1 Heliamphora exappendiculata | reverse complement strand
ATTGAATTCTGGGCAGACCCTTGGAGCTCCAGGCTCTGTCACGTTCTCTTCTCTGTGACTCTTCCTCTTCTCTGAGTCTCTTCCTCTTCTCTGACCCTTTCATTTATGGAAGGCTTTTCCTATAAATCAATGGCCACTCATGGCTGTTGGTTTACAGACTTCAATTGCAATAGAATGGCCAATTCAATTGTAATTGAATCTGCTATTAAAATCTGGATTTCAATGGCCAATGAAATTCACAGATTCCAACAGCTTTTAATTTACAGCAATGTTATGAATTCAAAATTTTTTTTTTTTAAAATTATCTAAAAAGTGATTTGGATAGTTAAGATTCATATTTAATAAGATATAAAACACACTTCAAGTGAATCTTAACCATTCGAATCACTTTTTGAGTAATTTGATGTGTCGAGATCAAATTATTTGAACTATTTGGTACAGTTTATATTCAACCTGGAAACAAACCAAATTCAAAAGATTTGCATCAAACTTGGATACAATCAATTTTTTTTTATTAAATAATCTAAAACATTTGAGACAAATATTTGTTTTTAAAATTTATTATTAAAAAATAATAATGTATTTAATCAAGTATAACACAAGTTTACTATTGAAATATTATACACAAATTAAAACTAGTTAAAAGAATCCATACAACGAAAAAGATAATAAAAATAATTTGGTATAAGAAATGACAAAGGGACGAGTGGAGGGCGGGTTTGGAGTGCCGCCCTCGTTCCCTATTTTAGTGGGAAAAAAAAGCCTAAAAAAAACAAACAAGAGTGAAAATATATCAAGAATAATTATTAAATCATAAAAAAAACAAATAAAAAGCTTAAAAAATTTAAGACAAAAGAGATGAAAAATTGACATCCCTATCCGATATTCTTAACTTGTTATATTCCTTTCCATTTGTACCCCCACGTTCCTTGCGTCTTTGTTTGGATGTAGATATACTCGATTCCATAACCCTAATTGAATCAACCACGTTCGCGCCCAAAGCGTTTCCGAAAAATCTCCAAGCGCGGAAACGGAACAAAATCTCAAATCCCAATTACAAAAGGCGAGAGAGAGAGAGAGAGAGAGAGAGGGAGAATCGGTTCCAGAGAAATGCGCCATTCCCCAAAGCTCCGACTTGTCGAAGTTTTGAGGAGAGTTGGCAACTTGGTGGGCATCGTCTCCACATCCACTTCCGCCACCACCGCCGCCGATTCGTTCGCCTCCGCCGCCTCTTCGAATTCATCGACCGGCTCCGTCACCGCCATGGGCGACCTGCAAACCCTCAAGACCCGCCTTTGCATCATCGGGAGCGGCCCCGCCGGCCACACCGCGGCCATATACGCAGCCCGCGCCGAACTCAAGCCTATTCTCTTCGAAGGCTGGTTGGCCAACGGCATCGCTCCCGGCGGCCAGCTCACCACCACCACCGACGTGGAGAACTTCCCAGGCTTCCCTGAGGGAATCCTCGGTATGGAGCTAATGGATCGGTCCCGAAGCCAGTCCCTGCGATTTGGCACCGAGATCTTCACCGAAACAGTTACCAAAGTCGATTTCTCCACTAATCCCTTCAAGATCTTCACAGATTCCAAGGCCGTCCTCGCCGAATCGGTGATCATCGCCACCGGTGCCGTCGCCAAGCGGTTAAGCTTCCCGGGCGCCGACGAGGGCTCGGGTGGGTTCTGGAACAAGGGGATATCGGCGTGCGCGGTCTGCGACGGCGCCGCTCCGATCTTCCGGAACAAACCATTGGCTGTAATCGGTGGAGGCGACTCGGCAATGGAGGAGGCAACATTTCTGACGAAGTTCGGGTCGAAGGTTTACATCATTCACAGGAGGAACGAGTTTAGAGCGTCGAAGATTATGCAGAATAGGACATTGAGTAATCCTAAGATTGAGGTTTTGTGGAATTCGGTGGTGGAGGAGGCGTACGGAGAACAGGGAAAGGAGCTTTTGGGGGGATTGAAGGTGAAGAACGTGGTCACTGGAGAGGTCTCTGATTTGAAGGTATCGGGCTTGTTCTTCGCAATTGGGCATGAGCCTGCTACTAAGTTCTTGGGTGGGCAGCTGCAACTCGATTCGGACGGCTATGTCTTGACCAAACCTGGCACTACGCAGACCAGTGTTATAGGAATTTTTGCGGCAGGAGATGTTCAGGATAAAAAGTACAGGCAAGCTGTTACTGCTGCCGGCACTGGTCAGTGAGATTATCCCTTTCTTCCCTACTCCTTAATTTCTAATTCTATGCATATAGAGATTTTATTACCAAATTATCTTCATTTGGCTGTTCGCTCTCTGTCATTTGGATATACTTCAAAGAAATTTCAATTCGATGAAGAACCCCAAGTGCCAGGCAAAGTAGTCAACAATATAAGCTTTCCCCTTTAATTTTCCTCATTCCTAGGCATGGTGCCCTAGGAACTTGTTTACTATTTCTTCGTTTAAAAGGGCTCGTGGAATCGAAATTGTGCTAGTTTAAGAATGTTGACACATGGCCTTGGTTGATTTTTGGATTATTTTTGAAGGGATTAGATACATGGTGGGATTGAATTGTATTAGTTATAATGTTGGACAGGATAAATGGTGGGATTAGATTGCATTAGTTATACAGAATTAAATTGTATTAATTATAATTGAATAATGATATATAATTATTTTTAACCATTGTATGAACTAAGAATTTTTTAATCCTCTATAATACCACAATTTCTATGATATTAGTTGTTCTCATTTGATTCCTTGTCGTATAATTTGTTCAATAGTAATGCGGAGGATTAGTTGATTAAAGGAACATAGGAATTGCATTGCACTAATTTTTAGTTGGAAAAACAAACAAGGGATTGAATTGCAATAAAATTGTTAGTGTAATTTAATCCCGATTTATTGGGATGTCAAAGTGGGATTGAGAATCAGTAGATTTTTTTTATTGTTCTTAAGTAGATATTCTGTGTGAAATTAAGATGGTGCTCTTGAGGTCTAACTTGTAGATACCCGTTGGAATAACTCCAGTAGTTACCCTAGCAGTGCTCATCCCTTCTGCTATGCTGCTACTTCTTAAAGCCACATTCACTGAGAACTTCTCTGTTTTACAAGAAAGTAAGTGTAGAATCAATATGATATTAATATGGAAGTGAACACCAGAAATATTTCTGTTTTGCTCGTAGAGAACATGCAGACTTGCTTCACTTGAGAATTTAACTCTTACATAGCAATAACTATGCATGGCACCAAGATCACCAAAAATGGCAGTTACTTTATTATTTAGACATTGAGTGGGAAGGTTTCCTTGGAAGAACAAGAAAGTGTATGTATTATGTATTAAGTTCAACGGTTAGGCATGGTGATGTTAATTTGAGTTGAAGAGCAACCCTTTGTTCAAATAGTGCTTAATTTTGACTCTACACCTAGCACCGTAGCTTTGTATTAATTGCCTTGGCTAATGACCATAGCTTTGTATTAACTTTTGCAGAATACATTCTTGCAGGTCTTAAAATAATTCATATGATTTGTGATGCGCATATTATTGCTCTATGAAACAAAGGTAGAGTGATTAGAGGAGAAGCTGGGACTATCTCCTTGGGAATAGGAGTTGGAGGGTGTTTAAATCTTTGAGTCATGAATTTAGGTTAAACTTAACTCTAATTTGCATGAGGAATGGTTTTGTGGAGTTCTATTTTGTCCTGCCCCAATTATATATCTTCCTCAATAACCTTTGAACTACTTTAAGCATGCATTTGTTCTAGCATTTTTTATACAGTATTTTTTTGTCTTTAGTGTTTTTTTTTTTTAAAAATTTTAGCCTCAATGAATATATATTTTGGATTCCTTTCATCATAAGGAATCAAAAAGGTGAAAGTTTGACAAAAATATAAAAAAAGTTTAGGTCAGACAAAAAAAGCCACTTAATGGCTTTTTAGTGGTTTTTTTCTTCTTTATTGAATCTTTTCACAACTTTAGCCCCGAATGAACATACTCATTGGATTATTCTCGTCACGAGGAATTGAAGAAATAAAAAATTTAATCCAAAAATAAAAAAATCCAACAAAGACAACCCCCCCCCCCTTGCCCCAAAAAAAAAAACCCACCTAAACCAAATGCAATTTACTCATCCATTACTATATAATTTCATCCACAGTTTCTCAGCAAGATCCCCCCACCTCATGTTTCCTCTCCATTACACAATTATTCTTAGTGGTTGTTACTTGCAATGGCCACTATTAACACCATGGTGTCGCAACTCCCCCGTGTCTTTCCATACCATTCTTAATCTTTAGCCATTTCCACAGTGGTTTGTTGCTATTTGGACATTATTCTCGTCCATTATTTCCAATTATTGTGCTTGCTTTGTTTCTTCTTTTTAGGGATTAGGCTTTTTCATTGATTTCTTGTCAAGTAGCGATCGATATCATTGCAGCAACACTGCATTTTAAAGCCATGCTCCTAGGCTCGTTTCCTTTGGAGGATTAGGTATACCAAAGAAAAAGAGTATCACTAATTCTTTGTTCATGAACAAAACAGTAAGAGGAAAACTCATATTAATTCACCCACAAAGAGTCTTATATAGGTGAATGAGTGGAGCATAGCGCCTTAAGGAGCGAATGAACTAACTCTACTACTCCGAGCATAGCACCAAGGCGTAGGGGGGATAGCATTTTGGTAGGTAGTGCGTGCAGTGCAAATGGTTAGCCCCTTTAAGAGGGGCGATCTGATGTAAGCATTAAATGGGTGAGCGAAGGGAGTGGTTATATAAGCTTTAGTGAAAAGAATAAGTTCCTAACAGAGCGCCTCGTGTGATTGGGTCGGACATGGGATGAACGAATTTAGAAAGTTCAGTTGGGTTTAGGGTTGGGTTGATGACAAGAAACACGATTTGTGTATTTGTGGGGATGGAAGGGAGGTCCTTTGGCCATAACACGATCAAGGTTATGGTCCCATGATCCTTAATTATGAGATTTCATAGGGATGTGTTAAAAAAATCATTGGAATTATTATGCAAGTTATACAAAAACTAAAGATGCATTGTAGTACTTTACAAGAAGGGTTCTTTTAGAAATTAAATCACATAAAGAAGTATCAAAGGATGTGGTTGCGTAGGTGCATGACAACCCTGGAGGTTTGCGGGCCTAGGGGCATGATCTCTCGTCGTAAGATAGCTACATCCTCGACAGGGGAAGTAATTAGGAGATGGAATTATGAATGATTTATTTAGATGTAACGTTTTGGATAAGTAGACTAACTAAGTACTTGGAATGCATAGAAATGAAGCTACTAAGGATAGACCAGCGACATAAAATTTATTATTTGCCTTTGTCTAGGTTAATCATGTCATAAAAGGGCAATCGAAATAGGTTATAGTAAAGATGTGTCGTAAAACTATCTCATGTAGACGCAGATATAAAAATCAAGCGAGGGTACATATCTATTTAGGCGTTGGGCCTTCTTAACCCTTAATATTAAGATGCAAGAATGTGCGTCCCGAAACTTGAGTACATCTACTTGGTAACATTTTGAATGCTTAGAAATTCTCTTTACTATCAAATGCTAGTTTGTTTCCCCATAAGCGTTGATAAATATTAGAGTATCCAAATGTTAGAGTTGGGTGGCGGGATCAAACACATCTCCTATTGAAGTTTTGCTTCTAAGAATTTTCTAACTTTTCAATAATATTTACAACCTTTTGTAATAAAAAAATACCGAACATGTTTAAACCCCTATTTACGTATTTTTTCTAAAAGCAAATAAGAGTTCATGTAAATAGCGGACCATAGTTATGAAATTGAGAGTCAAATTGTAAATCGAAAACCTCATTTTGTGAATTGTGAATTGAATCAATTCGAAAATTGTAAGATTTAATACAAAAATAAAAAGTAATATTAAGCAATTTGTATATATCATAACAATTAAAATAAATTGTTTTTGAGATGTATTAATAATAATTATACCTAATTGGCTAATTAGGAAGATAATTACTTTCATCACAAGATGTGGATTTAAATGCAAGAAATGGATTTAGAAACTTTAAAGAGAGTATAATAAAAAGAGAACTTATTAGTTTAAACATATAATACCTTAAAAAGTGTTATCCATACTTATTGATTAAAAAACCAAAAAGAAATATTTTGCAATCATTGAATCTAACTAATCCAACTTCTATTATATTAAATTATGTTTATTGTACCAAAATACAATAGATAATTCACGTGTACAAATTATTTTATTCTTAACACAAGCTTATACAATAAAAAGTTAAACTTAAGCACCTTTCGAATTTGACTAGATTATTGTAAATCATCTCATCACTATATGATCATCAAATCATGCACGGGTAATGTTTATTTTTTACATTAAACACTCCAAAAAGTTATATTTTAGCATTTTTACAAAAAAATGGGGGTGAAAAGGGGTTCAACATCTGTTGGACCCTATGGTTTCAAGAATTGCACGAATTGATAACCATGAATTGAACTGCATAATGAATCATCTATCGTTAGATTCATCACCGAGTGTATCTTATGATAAATGCACACATAGATTAGTGTCAATTTAGGTATGAAGCGTTAATCGAATTCCGAACTGTATCGAGAATTGCAAGATTTTGATAACTATGCACTGGAATTACTTAGATTCTAACAAGTTAGGATTTGAGCAGTTTTGTATTGAGGTGTATGTAATTACTAATTATGTTTAGGTATGTAGTAGTGAAGTGTAAAACACCTGTCAACCTGCATGGGTTCGTGCAGTTTGGAAGCTACTTTTTCTGCAGTAATGATGTCTTTGAAAACATGTTTTGATTGGGAGAGATATTGCTGTTTTTTTAGCCCAATTTATGGCTTTGCTATATTGAGTTGCATAGAATCATTTTACAGTGCCTATCCCTATTCTCTCACTAGCACCCCTTTTGAGCCCGCGGGTATTTGATTCCGGTATACCATGTATATATTAGAATATTTTTGGTGAGATTGTATATATATTTTTTTACTAAGCTACTTTTCTGAAGTAGGTGGTGTGTTAGAACATACTGGGGTTGGGAGAGCTTTTTAAAATTAAGAGGTTGGGATGATGAACAGTTAAATTTTGATGTACTTGTAGAAGAACAAATGATTTTTTATTTTGTTAGACAATGACTTTGTTCTCAACAACTTTGGTGTTAATGTAATATTCGCTCTTCCTCAAAGATGAGATCCCTACAAGGGTGGAATAAATAAAAATACTAATTGACCACAAAAGAATAATAATAACCAAATCAAAACATGAAAAAAGGTTTAGAAGCACACAATTGTGTATAAAACAGTACAACTACAACCGTGTCATTGCATTACAATAAAAAGACTTGTAGCCAACATGGTTCTTATTACAAAACCAAACACGAACAAAGTTCTAGAAGACTATACAAAGGCCTTGATTGGCTACCAAAGTTTTTTGGCTTTTTGGCAACATGGCATGTTTGGCAAAAAAGTTAAAAATTTAAAAAGTCAAATCATAACACTAATTTTTAGAATATTCTATTTAAACTCTCATAATTTTTAAAAGATAATAACAAGAAGCTAAATCAAAACACTAATTTTTAGAATATTCTATTCAGGTTTTTGATTGGTTATTAGCTTAAAAGTTAGTTTTTTTGTTTATTTGCGTTTAGTCAAAACACTAAATGTAGTTCAAAGTAGATTATTTGGTAACTTAGCATTTAAGTTAGTTTTTTTGAAACTGGTTGTTTGGGTGAAAAGCTAGTTTTTTTTTTCTTTTTGTTCAAATTGTACAATTTTGTCATTCTACATATTTGATATTAACAACTATATGTAATTAGTAGTGGTAGTAAATAAGTTATGAATGTGGGGTATTATTGTATTTTAAAAGTGGTTGGAGCTTGAATAGAATATTTTAGGTGCTTGTGTTTTGATTTGACTTTTTGGCTTTTTTGCCAAACATACTATATTCTTTTTGCGTTTATGGATTTTGAACCATTTATGCTATTGGGAGCTAACTTTCAATGCCATTGTACTTCTAATGTGACACTGTGCCACATTGCTATGTAACTAAAATACATTTTTTCTTCATTTGAAGGAAGATATTGCCTATAGATTCTCATATGTCAAAACAATTAGATCGTGATTTCTATTTCGTATATCTAGCATATTTTGAGATAAGTAAAAGTATAGGCATCACAATTTATAGAGACATTAGCTAAGTGTTAGAAATACGCTACCTTTTTACAACAATAATTGGAGCCAGATGATCACTTCTTAGGTTCAAAAGCTGATTGCCCAGCCTTTTTGACACGTAGAATACAAAACACGACCATAACTAACCTTATCAGAACTTTGTATGCAAAGATGCATGAATGTTCGTGTGTGAACAACACTTAATTTGAGATCTAGAACCCTTATTTAAACATACATTGAGATGTTAATCATGCTTTTAATAAGTTTTAAATTTATTCAAAATTAGTATAGAACTTATTAGAACTCATTTGAATTTACTATTTTACTTACTTTCATCTCAATCACTTACTACGAAGATCCCGTCTCTAGAACACCAATATAATCACATTTATAATTGCCAATATCGTATCGCATCGGTCGGCACGTACTAGTTTGGAACAATACTGGTACGCTAATTACTTAGTTTCCCATCGGCTAAAATGTCAGTCTGCATCGGACGTACCGGCCAATATCGGATACGTACTAATTCATAATTAATTTTTTTTAAATTTATTTATTTTTTTGCTTCTACTTTTGTTTTTTATTTTTATACTTCAATTCAAGCATCAAATATAGCATAAAGGAAGAGTTCTAAAATTAATCAATGTTAAATTGTTATTAAAAAGTTTACATTTAAATTTTTTCGTTTTCAAGTTTCAAATTAGCTATCTCACTATAAATAATGAGATTAAAATTTAATTTAGACTAATTAATTAAAATATTTTTTTAAATAAATAATTATTTTATAGTGATAAATTCGAAACGGTACCTGGTGGTATTTCATTGGTACCAATACGTACTATATCAATGAAACAATCGGTACACAGTTTGATTTAGTATTCAAAACTATGATCACGTTAACTAATTACCGCCTAATGGTGATATTTATATCATATAAACAAAATAGAATTAATAACCTTTAATTCGGTAGGTCATAAGTGTGAAATGGATTTCGAACGAAGAAATCATGGCATTTTGAAGTTAACATAACACCACCAAAAATAAAGTTACAGAGACAGATTTTGGGTCAACTTTAAACTAAAATATGTATTTACTAAAACAGAATTAGATTGCAAGGCTTATAATGTTTGAAAGATATACGAGTCCCGGTTAAAGTGCGCAATTCCGAGTTTTCTACTGCAATTTAATTATTTATTGAAATAGTTAAATGAAGATTTCGAGAACCATCATATTGGCCGTCCTTTTTGTGAACAGTCTCTTTAATGCTGTTTTGATGCATTTCAGATACATCCATGCTTTTCCCTTTTGCTCTGGTTGGCCCCCAATGCAGCAAAAGAAGTTAAATTTGTTGACAGTTATTATTATTATTGTTATACGATATTGCCATGGAGATGTTGACCTAATCCATTGTAACAAGAAATCAATAATCTTACATAAACAAGGCATGGCTTGTACACGGTGTGCATGGCACGAAGATGCCATAATCCCTATTCGAATTCATTTAGCCAGGCGACTTCACTTTGTGGAAAACCCCATGCTGCACCCCAATGCATAGAGGGCATGTATTTGTTTGTATCGAGAGGGGTGAGGGAGTCTCGCCATTTTGCTTGGTAAATTCCCCCCGCACCAATCTAAATGACTAGTCTATTAGGTGTAACCATGTCATTTGTATGCTCAAGGCTTTCCTAATGTCTTTCTGTTGAGGTACTGTAGAGACTAACATTGCCATTGACTCAATGACCTCAACGTGATGGGGCCACCCTTTCCATGGGGTACCGGCTACTAGAACCAATAGTAGAGCGAACACCACCTTCTATGTATTATTATAAGCCCTTTGTTGTTGGATATTAAATATTTTGAGGATTAGTTATGTTGTAACATAGCCTGGTGACACAGTCTATGCTTGGAATTACTTTTTTATTAGGCTTTTTGTCTTCTATAGTGAAACTATTTTAATGTTAGTTCATATATGCATACTTTTTAAATTTCTTTTGCCATCAGGAATTAGCCAAATAAAAACGTTTGACCAAGAATTGCAAAAAACCTGTTAAGTGGTTTTTTCTCTTTAGTGAATTTTTTTCAATTTTAGTCCAAACAGATTTACTTTTCATATTCTTCTCACGAAAAACAGAAAAAAAAAGCTTGCAATAAAAAATGGAAAAAGACAAGGAAAAAGAATGAAAAAAGCCGTCCCAATTACATAGCTGTTGTGTTCTTGGATTGTTCCAATACTTTACATCGAAAAGGATGATTCCAAAGCATTGTTGTTGTTCTTGTTGGCTTTAATTTTGGTTTCTTCTGTTTCATTTTATTGCAGGGTGCATGGCTGCCTTGGAAGCGGAACATTACTTGCAAGAAATAGGATCTCAAGTGGGGAAGAGCGACTGATTACCCAGCAACGTGCCCCAAATACTAATATCTTCAATTATATTATGAACGAAGCAAGTGCCCCTCCCGGTGCTATTGAATTGTTCAATTTGCTTTTGTTGATATTGATCAACCAGTCACTCTTGTTCATTGAACTGTTAGTTCCGGAAATGCAAATGTTGTATGGATGATAAATTTCAACCTTGGCCTGTACTTCTTCATACTCTGTTGATTTATTTGTCTTAATAAGCAAAAAATTAGCATATTTTGCCTTAGTTTTTGTTCTTTTGATTGATTGATTTATTTTTTATATTTTGGTTATTTTTTTTTTGACTTGTCTTGTTGAGAATTTGAATAAGGATAAAAATTTGAGCAAATTATAAAAAAAGTTCAAAAAAAACAAAAATAAGTAAATAAGAAAGCGAGAATGGTTGCAGAACTTGGAAGTGTTGATGCTCTTTTATATTTTGGGATGATTTTCATACAAAACTTCTTACAACCACGACTTGATATGGTTTACCTAGACTGGCATTGTTACAAGTGTTTCATTGAAAATGACTCAAAGTTCAAGTGGCCTTGGCAGCTTTTCTTTGAACCTTCTCTAGTTTGAGTTGCATAGAATTATTAGGTATTTTTGAAGTATATGTTATATGTCAAGATTGAGGAAAGAATACACAAAATTGAAAATTTAAAATGCGAATAATGTTTTATTATATTTCGAATAATATTTAATAAAATTTTAGCATATATATATTTATTATTATAATTATATTTATATATTTATTATTATTATTATATTTATATATTTATTTTTATTCATTATCTATTTCATATATATTCATTATCTATTTATTTTTAAAATAGCATTTTAAAAATAATAATAAAAAAAAACTTTTATAGATTGGGTTGAAAGCAAAAGATATATTAGGAGTATATTATATATATATACTCCTAATATATCTTTATTAGAAGTATATATATATTTATTCGTTATAGTTAATATAATATTTATTATTATAAATAAAAATTTCAT
>JAOTRH010000018.1:5995461-6049469 GCA_034768845.1 Heliamphora exappendiculata | reverse complement strand
GAGGGGGTGGGTGGGGTGGACTTCAGCTCCATTCACATTAAGGATATAATAATTCAACCACACCCCATAATTCTCACCGTCAAGTCCAAAATTAATCAAGAGAGAATGCCAACATCCCCGATCACATGGATTTGGACAATTTGACAAGCTGGAAAGGATCTGAAAATAAAATCACATCTAAGAAACAACAGAACAGACCACGGGTAAGGAATCATATGTGACTAATTCATCTACTAACAAACACTTCCAAGTGCTAGCATCCAGTGCAGGAAGAAAGTAGAATATGCCTAGTTTATTAGCAGTTCCATAACCTTCTGGTCACACATGGACATTCCAAAATATGCGAACGAACTCATATGTTAGCATTTTGCATAGAAGTATCATGTTATCCTGTGTCACAGATGATGAGATATTCAGCCATGTCCCCATATCCTAAGATGGAATGATTTTACAAATCTAACAACTAGAGACATCAGAATTGAACATGAATGGCTAACAAAAATATAGCATAAGACGTGGTGCTGAGTACCTTGTTCCTAATAGTCTCATGGAATCAGATGCAAAAGTCATATCTGAAATGTATTCTTCATGAGCATCAAACAAGTTGCAGCAAGTACGTTGTCTGGTGTCCCAAACCTGCATTAAAGCGAAAAAGGATGAAGGAAACAAAATTCATATGTAAGCTCCTCCAATACTCTCCAATACTCTATAGGGTCATTACTGTCTATAGTTAGACAACAATCATGGAATGCGCTGAAAGAAAAAGAAAATGTCACTATTTTCTTCTTAGGATTGTGGAATCATGAAGTTCATAAGTTGTACTTTTCCACTCAAGTTGCCGTACAAATAACAAAATAATCATAACCAAGCCTAGCCTTACATCCAAACTCCAAATCAATAAGTTAAGCTACATAAATCCTGTCATCCCGGTTTCACTCTACCAAGGGCTATATGCGCTGTTAATTTAATAAATTCATATTGTTTCTTACATTACCTGTCAATTTTTGTCTTTTGCTCCCCAATATTTCCATTACCGGTAATCCTACCACTCTTTTCTTACCGTTGCATCGCTTTCCATTCTACATGATCAAACCATCTCAGTCTACTCACTCTCTCAACTTATCCTTGATTGGTGCTACTCCTACCATTTCAAGAATTAATTTATTCAAAATCTATCTTTCCGACCTTATCACATATGACATATCCATCTACACATTCCCATCTTAACTATACTCTTTATGTTAATGAGTTGTTTCATAATTGACCAATATATTATGTCTTGTAAAGCATTCTGGGCCTTATAACTGCTCTCCAAAATTTTCATCTATGTTTTGTTGGACATCACCAGATGTCAAAATGACTACATTCACTACACCATTAAAGTATGCAAACCATGAGATGCATCCTGGAACTAAATTATGCCTCGGAATGGTTTTAAAATTATATCATGAGAAAATTCTGGTTTCCACTGGGAGAATTGTAAGACAGCAGACTTCTTTTACATGGCATTGTAGTTTTAGGAGTAAGTGGACGTATAATATCAACGTTCCTATGAAAAGAAGGGTCAGGTTCCTCAGTATTTGGGCAACATAATTGCTAAAAATGTCATCCTTCAGTTTGAATATGTAAAGCTGGGTGCTAATAGAAGCTACATTGCTTGATTGTTGATTAAAAATCAAGTGTTCAATAGAAACAAAAGTGTGGGTACTTCGAAAGTAGATCCCTACTCTTTCCATGACATTTCAGTCTCACTAGGAATGGACATTCACTCCCAACCTTCAACACAATATTCTTTCAGCAAGAAAAAGAAAATTAAGGCAATCATAATTGTTTACTAGCATGTGCAGTTGAGCTTTCAATTTAGTCTTTCAACAACTGAAACATAAAAAAAAATCAAGGAAATATGCAAAAAGTGTCAAGGGGCCTAGATTCAAGAAAGGATACCTTAATACACCCGCCATCATCTCCGGATGCAATGGTTGACTCTGTCAGGTTGATAATTCGATTGACAGCGGCCCTGTGTATGCATGTCATAACTTGTCAATTTTTTTATTTTTTTATTATTTTTTATTTTTTATTTTTTTGAAGAGCAAATACTCACGCAACCCATTACTCCCACACCTTGCACTTAGCAAGGCTTAACTTGTCAAATTTTCTGAAGACTTATTAATGGGAGGTTTGGCATAGATCAAATTATAAGCTTATAAATTATAACTGAAAATATATGATCATGACTTCAAACGGAAGTTGCAGATATTTGTAGCGGTAAAGTTAAAACTTCAAAAAGTAGAATTTGTGTTTTTTTATTTAAAGCAAAAAGTTATAAAGCACACTTGTTTGGAATTTTTTGTTGAGTTATAAGCTAAAAGCTAAACACTAATCTTTAACAAACACCCTGTGAACAACTAGGCACGAAACTTAAAAGTGACATAAGTTAGCCTTGAAATTCCCACCCATGAGAGTTTTCAAGACGAGTAATTGCAGATCCTGTTTCAACGTCTGTGGCAAGAATGGAGCAATCTGGAGACCCCGTGACAATTGCTAAGTACGTGTGCAGTTTCACCCCAAAGAAGAACAAGAAAAAGAACTCAGTGAGTTATGTTTTACACAAACCTTCAGGCTTCATGTGCCAATCAAATCCAAATAGCAATTAATAACAATAACATAAAAATAAAATGCATTACCACGACCCTCGTTGATGAATCTCACGGCCCTACAAGATTCACTGTGAGCATGAACTTCCAACAGCCTAAAAAGATGAAAATCAAACATAATTACATCTTTTCCGAAACAAATGATTCTAGGGTTTGATAGTATGGATATAGCTAGATCAGAACCAAACATAGTCAGATTAAAAAAAAACAATTAAGAAATCATTAGGCACCTTTGCGGTGGGGAATCAGCGGCGTAGCGGTATCTGAAAGACATAAAATCGCACTGATTAGGTTCTATTTGATAAATAGAGAAAACAAAAAAGTCTTACAAGGAATCGAAGTTACAGAAGAAGGTCGCCGGTGATGAGGCCAGCGGTGACGAGCGGAGTCGAAGGATGAAAATCGATGTCGAAAGGAAGCTTTCCAAAATTAATCTCCATTGAAGAATCTGTTACCTGCGTGATTCAGTTCGCAAACTCAGATGCATAGATGCGAATGCGCTTTGTATGGAGACGACGAGAGCATAAAAACCTCATAAACCCTAATAAGGGTTTTTGTTAACTGACGGCATGGACTGTGGAGTGACGGACGACTGAACGGTTTGGTGCGGTCTGAACGGGTCGAACGAAAAGATGGTCATTAATGCTAGACGGTGCGGTTCGACCCGGGCTCCGAATGTCTTCCCCTTTTCTTAATTCCAATCTGCATTTTATTACGTCTATACTATTGTAATAGATTATTGGATCGTTAAAGATAGAAGGCGGGCAATGTGGTTTTAAGTTAAATTATTTATTTTAAATTATTTTAAATTAAATAAACAAATTTATTTAGTGAATTGAATTGGTAATTTTAAGCCAAAATAGTTTGGTTTAATGCCTTTAAGTTAAAAGATTTTTAAATAAAAAAAAATATTATAATTTTTTTTTAAATGCATAATTTGATACTTAATATAAATTTTATTTGATAGATTTTGACTAAAAAATTTTAAATATATAATTTTTATAAATAAAAAATAGATGTATATAATAAAAATTATAATATTTTTTTAAAAAATATTTAATTATTTTATATAAAAAACAAAAAAATTAAAAAGCTTTAACATTTTAATTTTATATTTTTTTGCTTTAAATTAAAAGATAAAAAGTCATATCTTAAGTCCTTGGTCAAAAGAAGCCAAAATTTACCTCTGAACAAATATTATGTGGCCTCGACGGGGTGAATGATTGGATGGTTATAAGTGTGAACATTTTTTAATGAATTGTATTACGTATATATAATATATTATTATATTATATTTTTGGGTGATTGAAGATAAAATTAATATTTTTTTAAAATTAATAATAAAAAATTAAAAATTAATCCCCAAAATAATGCCAAATACCCTTATAATGCAAAGAGGAAAATTCTACAATTTTAAACTTCGTAGTTGACGAGATAGTTCATAACGTTTTTTTTACATAGTTATTTTATTTAAAAGATGTTATCATTTTTTTTGTTTTGCCAAAAGTTCTATTTATTGAATTTATTTATGGTTAATCTTAAATATTAATGTGTGAGCTTAAAAAAAATTTACTCACATAATAATGAAGATTTAGTGCTTCAATAAGTGAGCTTAACGAAGAAGAAGATGGTAAAATCCCTACGTGCTCTTATTGTCAGGTTTTTACAAAATAAATTTTTCGACTGGCGGCCAATCGAAGACCCTTTGATGAACAAATTATATAAAATTTTAGAAAAGAGTGTACAATAGATAAAATAATATGAATATATATATATATATATACACATATAATGAGAGCTAGGATTAGTCTTTTAGTCCTATGACTAGGTGAAATGGTAAGTTGAATTTGTGAGTAATTAATACCCTTATAATTGAAGAGGGTTTTTTTTTACCTTTTCTTACAACTAATAATTTAATAACTTTTGTATTAACTAATTATGTCTAAAATACCCTCAATACACCGTAAAAAGAGAGAGAATATAAATAATAAAGAAAAAGAGAATATATGCTGCTAATAAAGAAAAGAGGGAGAAGAGAGAAATATAAATGAAATAAAGAAGAGAGAGTGTAGTGTACGTTTTTAAATTTTGAAATTACATCACTTTTGTTATATATATCCTTTTGTTATAATATTTATATTTTTAATATTTGTTCATCGTGATCTATAAAATAATATCCATGTTAAATGTAAAACTTTACAAAATGAGGAATTTCTAAATTTTATGAGAAAATTTAATATTTTTGAAATTAGTAAATATCAAAAAATTAGACAAGTCTCAATAAAGAAACAAACAAAATATTATTTTTTGTATTATAGTTTGTTTTTATCTCATTTTTAGACATTAATAAATTATAAAAGAACTCAATATATTTCATGAAGAAACTAAGAATTTTCTCTTTCTTTTGAAAAAATATGAGAAATGTTGAACTTTTTTTTAAAAAATATACATGAGAAAATTTTCATTTCTCATGTCTGGAAGGATAAATTCAAAATTCACATACTTTTTGAAGCTAGTTAATGTAAAAAAATAGACAAATCACACCAAAAAAATGAAGAAAAAATGAGTCTTTTTATTATATCTTAATTTTGCCTCATTTTTAACTATTAGTTGATTAGAAAAATAAAAAGAATCATAATTATATTTACTGGAAATGATACATTTTTTCTTTCCTTTCTTATTCTGTTAAAAAATTTTAAAATTTAAAATTAAAATATGATAAAAATCTAATTGTTACATTCAAAAAAATCATCGATAATGATATATATGTAATCACGATATATATAAAAATAACTAATATGTAAAACAAAAAACTTATTAATGTATGTATCTGTATATATTTATATATCTTCTAATTAAAAAGGGATAAAAAATTATCATATTAATAATTAAATTTAAAATTAAAATTTAATGGAGTAATCAACAAGTCAACATGAAATCACCCTAAAAAGTGCCCAAAATAAAACCGTCATTAATTATTTTATTGAAAAATTACACTTAGCTCCTCCATTCTTACTATATTTTACGTTGATTATTATTTTATTTTTAAAAATTACATTATACCTTCTTATTTTATTAAAATAAATAACACTTTAATTCATTTATGAGTCAACTGTGAGTTGCCGTAACAAAAAAAAATATGACATCAGCACAAAATTTAAAAAAATACCAATTTTACTCATGAACTATCTGCACTCACTCAGTCGCAAGCTCCCCTTCTCCCTAGACCCACCATCTTCGGCAAACCTAGTGCCGGCAATCACAAAGCATCACTGGCGACTTTAAAGTAATTGCCGACAACCATCAACAAATTCGAGTTTGTTCAAACATGGAACTTCTTAAAATTACCATTAATAGATTGCATGGTAAAATAAAGAGATAGGTTTTTTGGTTACCATTAACAGAGCCCCACAACTAAACAACAGAAAGCTTCTTGAACATATTGCAAGTATAAAACATGGAACTAAGTTTTTTGGGTTTATTTGAGTAAAACAAGCTTCGTTTCATCCATCCACTACCACCAGATTTGTAACCCCCAAATCTGGGATGGTGGTTACAAAGAAAGCGAAAAACGTCAGAGAGAGAGAGAGAAGGGAACGCTGGAACCCAAGCGAATCCCAACAATCCACCGGCGGCCATAGGAACGCCGGAAATGGCAATGATATGAAATACAGTTGCATCTTCATGAGGTCATTTCTCGAATCGACCTTTTAGTGATTAATTGTGGCGCACTTTAGCACAATACCCTCTTCGCCATGTGAGAAAATCATTAATCAACCAGAAAGAGAAAAGAGAAAGAGAAAGAGCAAAAGAAAAACCAGTGAAGACAACGGCCTCGCCAACCCCCTCTCCTTCTCAGAGCCCTCAAAAAACACACAAACACACAGAAAGAGACGCCCAGAGAATTCCAGAACCCATAAACCGTTCCAAATATCTCTCTGTTTCTTCACTCGGATTCTATATACGCACGTATATAGACGTATATTTTCCTTCTGTAATTCCATATTTGAGCTAAAAAATGGACAAATCCATGGACAACTACGAGTTCGTTGATTGCGGCGTAGTTTAGCTTCTTCTTCTTCAAAAGAGTGCCCTTCTTACTCTTCCTATATCAATGCTCTCTTTTTTCCATTCCATAGCTACTTTCTCTCTCTAAAAATGTGATGTTACGAGCTCCGAATTCGAGGTTTTGGGTATGAGAAGGGGTGGGTTTCGGAGAATTTTGGCGGGTTTTGTGGTGAATCGAGTGGCATCAGAGAGGGTTAGGGTTTGGTCAATGGCTTCGGGTCTTCCATTTCAGGTGAAGTTAAATGGAGGAACAGCAAAAAACGGAGCTGATATTGATACCGACGACGCCGAGGGCGTCGACACCGGAGATAATGATGCCGTCGAGACAAAGGTCGCCGAGGCCAACGTCAAAGGAGGCAAAGTCGTCGTCGATGGAGTCCCCCATACGAGTGAGAAGATCCTCTTCTCTGTTAAGACGAATTGGAGCCGCAGACTCCCTTGTAGAACTAACAACGTTTGCAATTGAATTTTTTTTTATAATATACATAAAATATGCATTTGCATATGTATATTATATACACGCATACATACAATGTATCTATCCATTGAAATTCTAACTTAATAAGGGCTATGCGCTTGAGTTTGGATGAACATTAAATTTTTTGATAAAAAAGGCGAAAAGTTTAGAAAAGAAGATGAGAAAGGTATTTTTAATATTTTATTTTTGTCGATAACCATGTAATTGGTTAAAGAGTGCAGTTGGTTAAAGAGTGCGGTGTAATTTTTAAAAATAAAAAAATAAATAAAAATATAAAAAAGTAAAAATGTAATTTATTTTTATTTTATTTTTAACTTAATTAAATTAAGCTTTATCCGATTTTATTTGCAAGTCTATTAAATAATATAATTATTGAGTTTTGTGGCTTTAGAAATTAAGCAACATTTGTCCTGCTAAATTTTGAAATTTTTTGTTTTTTTTTCTTTTCTATTTTTTTTTATATTCTTCCTACAAAATTTTATATAAAATCTAATTTATTAACTTATTTTTTTAATTTAAATTAATAAAAATTATAATATAAATAATTTAAATTATAAAATTATGCAAAAATTAAAAAATAATTAATTAAAAGTGTCATTTGAGAAGTTGTGTTCTCTTAAGTTCTATTTATTTTTTTAAATATTTCACCAAATTATATTTTTAAAAATTTTTGTGTTCTCTTAAGTGCTATCTATTTTTTAAATATTTCATCAAATTATATTTTTAAACAATTTAGTAATGATATAGAGAAATATACCCTTACACAAACTCTTTGCCACTCTGCTCAGCCCCCTCTCACAGGCTCTCTTTCCCTTCCCTTGATAGCCTCACCACTAGATTCGTCGCCGCCGTCCCTCGACGTCGCCCCTCAGTGCCCGTCGCCACCCTCGTCTTGCCGTCGCTCCTCGACGTTCTCGGATCTGTTGTGGCCTTGTCGCCTCGCCGTTGCTCCTCGACGTTCTCAAATTCGTCGCCTCGCTCCTCGTCGTTCTTCAACAAGGCCACTGCTAGAGGTGGGGATTTGACGTTGGTTCAGATCCGTCGACGAGGCTACTAGTTTAGATTCGTCGTCGACGATCAAGAAAGCCATTGGTTCAGATCCATTGTCGACGAGGTCACTGTTGCGGTCGTCGTTCTTAGATCTGTCGCCGACGAGGCCACTGGTTTGCTCCTCGTCGTTCTTCGACGAGGCCACTGGATTGCTCCTCGTCGTTCTCCAATGAGGCCACTGCCAGATCCATCGATGAGGCCACTGGTTCAGTTTCGTCGCCGACGATCAAGAAAGAAATGGATAGTAGTTTGTTCTTGGGGGGACGAGGCTGAACGATAAAGGAAGACACGGGGATCAACGATTCGTTGCCGACGATCCATCGCTCCGCTCGACTTTGCGTGTGTGTATGTTTATGTGTGGTGGTGGTGGTGACCATGTATCATTTTAAAATTAATAAATATCTTATTTGTTTAAAAATAATAAAATATTTATATGTGCAGATATATATTCATTTAAAAAATATTTTATTTATATAAAATATTTTATTTTAAAAATAAGACATTTAATATAAAATATTTAATTTATTTAAAAAATATCTTAAAATATTTAATAACAAATAAAATATTCGATAATAATGTTTTTTTTTAAAATTTAAAATTAAAATGAAATATTTAAAATAAATAAGATATTTTTATATCTACAACGCTAATTTTTTTGTGTTGTGTGTGAGAGTGCTGTCTAAAACAAAAAAATTTGTGTGTGAGAGAAAAAGTGCAGCGACAATAGTGGCAGTGGCACTATTGATGGCAATGGCGGTACTATTAGTGACAATGGCGGTGTTACTAGTAACGAGAAGCGGTGTTTAGCAGTGGGAGTAAAATTATATTAAAAATAATTTTAACATAAAAAATATATAATAAATTTTAATAAAATATAAATTTTAAATAGAACTTAATTGAAATACAAGTTGGCTAACTAAAAATTATTCCAAAATCACCCAAAAAGTTAACACGAAGCCTTAGTCATTTATTTCAGTCTTTCGTTCTTCGCTAGGGTTTTTTTGTTCGCTTTAAATCGTCTAGTTTTGAGGGAAAGACTCTGGCTTTCGCCATTTTTCAATTTATTTATTTAATTATTGCAAACTTCTACTGTTATGCGTTAAATATACGTGAATCGCGCAGTTCCAAAACCGTACTCTGAGGTTGCTATGCTTTTGCGTGGGGGCTTCAACTTTGCATGTGGGTTTGATGAATAGTAATGGTCTCGTGACTACTCCCTTTTGGATGGTGAGATAGCTCGTCCCTTACTGATGACGAGCTAGTCTTCTACAATGGCAACGGGGTGACCCCACCATGTGGCTGTTGCGTGTGCGTGTTTACTTTTGATTTTCACTGAAGTAGATTGAACTTCGATATGTTTATTGGACTTAGAAAGGGTAGAGCAAGTACCCCGGTAATTGCTTATTTAATTATTTTATTTTATTTATTTTCATTTTTTAACAAGTTTGTTCATGTCAAATTATTTTACTTTTTGAGTATCTCTTGAGTATCTCTCATGGCGCCTGTAGAAGCAATTTTTTAAACCAAAAAAAGCCAATAATTCGATTTTTATGTTTGTGATATTTTTTTTCAATTTTTTATCATATTTTTCGGGAAAGTATATTTTCTTTGACAGAAATGGAAAAAGTCTAGAAAAAAACAAAAAATAATAACAAAATCACACAAATTAGCCCAAACGCGTCTAAGTTGGCTGCTTCGACTATCTTCCATAGTTTCTGTGGCTTTACTAGCCTCTGTAATGGCATAACATCTGCTGCAACTGGTCCTATTTACCTTATCCGATTGGAGTGCTTTGCCTTTTTAGTTAAAAAAAGGTGCATTATTTATTGTAGCTTAGGTGGTGATTTTCAAGATCTAATTGTTTGTTGTTTGTTTGTTAATAAATGTTTATTTGTTTGTTTGTTAATAATTATTTATTGGCGCGTGGAACATGTGGAATTGAATTTGCCAGGCATTGGTTTTGACTATGTGCTTCTGAGTCCGACTTTAGAGTGGCAATTTTCTTGTTGCTAGTTGCCACCACCTGCTGAGAGGATTTCAGAGTTTCTCTCTTGACTTGTAGTTTTTACTGACGTAGTTGACTAGCTTCTTTCATTTTGATTTTGCTTTCAATTTGTTTTTTGGGGTTCTTATGTTTTGTATATGATCCATTTTTACAGGTTTAAAGACAAGAATAGTGGGCTTCCGATCGAACTTAAATGAGCCATCAAATGAAGGTGAGATCCTTCATGGTTCCCAAACTCCTTGTCAACATCTAGCATGCTATAGGCATCTAATTTGATGACTTCCTTAGCTACGAAGCACGGGCGTAGGTACGGTGTGCGGATGCAGTACAATATGGGTACGTCGGTGTAATAAAACCTAGGAAAACAGGGTATGGGTATGGTTGTGATATGACGATAAATTTATGTAATTGTATTTTTTGGCATTACATTATATGTATGTCAAATACAAAGTTACTTTTAGTTCATAAGAGAAAAAAGAATCGATGTTAGATCGTAGTAAAATATTATCGTTGTTGTCCAAACTCTGTGTCTTCGCCTTCTCGACGATTGTTGGTTTAGAGTTTGGACGGAAAACAACGATATTTATTAGGCTGAATGACGATTGATATGACAATCGTATTGGTTGAAAGTTGCTTTTAACAATCACAAATCCTAATAAAAAGTATCCGAAGATGTATTTCCTTATACAAATTGAGGTTTTAGCATTTTTATTAAATTAAAGAATCTAAACTATGATTTTTATTACTCAAATTTGTCCTTATATCAAAGAAATAACATGTTATTTACTATGGTAGCCTTTTAGTTCTCAAAAACTTCATATAAGTAAGCATACCCAAAACGTACCCATTCACGTATCCAAAATGTGCCAATGTCATACCTAAAATGTACTCCGTACCTAACAATTGAAAAAGTACCGTAATGTATTTTTTTGTACGCATACCCGATATGTGTACAACAACACTTTTGAAGTACCCATGCTTGATAGTATCCTAGATATTGAAATGTCAAAGTGAAATGTGTCTATATGAAATGTGATACGGATTTATAGGTGAAATTGGAATTTCAATTATGCAGGTTTATTTACATGCAGTATTATTCCCCCACTAAATTTTCTTTATTGTGCAACAAACAATTTTGTAACTGGTTTTGAATGTGATATTTTGCTTATGAAAGATTGTAAGCCCATTTGTCGAACACGATGCCATGCTCCGCCCATTCAAATGTATGAGTACCGACCTTCACTTTGTATGCTAATTTTTTGGCCCTTTTTTTTTGTTGGACCTGTTTGGAACTCTATTTTGCTAAACAACTTGTTTATGCACTTTTGTTTCTTATATCCTGTTCTGATTTTGCCATCCTTAGGTGCGTTCTTTCTATATAGGTTGACTTTGACTTGTTTTTTTTTCTTTTTTGATAAGCCACTTCGGTTATGTTTGAAATATCTAAAAAACTTGGCTTTTAAGAGGTTTAGCTTTCAAAAAAAAAGGATAAACAAGTTAGTAGTTGGGATAGTTTTTTTGGGGTAGCTTTTTTCTTTTTTATTTCTTATTAAAATCTCTAATATGCTTTTATTTTTTGCTTTTAAATTATAGTGTTTCGGATATTAGCACATCTTTTTTTGTTGTTGTTGAAAGTAGAATTGACTTTTTACTTAAAGGCATTATATTCCTTTTATTCAAAGAAAAAGTTAGTGTGTGTGGGGTGTGTATAGATTTTTTTGTTTGGAAAAAGAAATGAAAAATAGTTAGTTGGCTTTTTAGATAAACTAAACATTATAGCTTTAAAGCTGTTTTTTTTTTTGAACAGGGCCTTTGTCTTCATTTTTGAATATGTTTTAGTGTTGTTGTGTAGGGATTACAAAGGTATCTCTCTCTTTTTATGCGATGTGTATGGAGTATCCATGCAAGGTACTATTGGAATTAATACATATTACAAAATTAGGATCTCATGGACTATGGCTTGATCTTTGGCCTTAATTCTTTTTGCCTTTAATTCAGTCATGTCCTTCATGTGTAACCTTACATTAGTAATATAAAGAGATGGCTATACCTCATTGATAGTAAGTAAAAAATTACAAACTTTTTTGTGGCATCCGAGCCAAATCCTAATTGAAAAAGGCCCTGGTTCACGACAATCCTAAAACCCTAGCACTTTCTCTGTTGTTTAGCTCCAAAACCCTAGCCCTTACTATCGACCATCCTCCCTTCCAGTCGACCACCTCTCACCGTCAACCAGCAGTCCCTCGGCATCGACCTTGGTTTGCCCTTGCTCTTGCCTCTCTGGTTTGCTGTCGCCACAACCTCCCTTCCCATCGACCACTCCTCACCGTTGACGACCCCTCTGGTTCTCATCACCATCATCCATCATTATTCTCTGCCACTGCCAACTAGTTTAAATTGCCATTTGGTTCTCATCGATGACCCTTGTTTATTGGTCCTGCTGTGCATGGTTTGACCAGCCACCTAGTATTGTTGATTTGTAGTAGTTACTCTCTTTGCTTCACATGATCGCTGTGCATTGCGACCTCCCTGGTTCGTGTGCCGTCTTTGGCTCTCTTTGATTTGATGATGTGGTAAATTCTTATTTTTTGATCTTCCTACATGTTTGGGGCTATTGGTATTTTTTGGTAGCACTGTGCTTGGTTCTGCAGCTTCTCTGGCTATAATTTTTTTTTATGGTAAAGCATCTTTTTATTGCACGATTTAGCTGAATCCAGCGACGCAGGTGTGCTTAAGCATCTCAATCAGATTTTTCTTTTTCTCAACATGCACATGCTCATTGTATTACTGGTGTAATGTTGAATGGGAAAAAAATTGGACTCCACTAAAATGTTGTAGCATGGATTGAGCGAAGCCACTCTGCATCTCTCCATCTCTATCTTAGGAAAAAAGACAAGTCTAGGTGGCTTCTGGTGACTGAGCGGCTACCGCTCGATAATGATCCTAAGCATATTCAATGAGATATTGAGAATTACACAATCTTAGGTTGGATCTTCAATTCTATGGAGGAACATGTCTGCATGCTCATGTACTAGGACATGTGTCGTCGTTGATGGTCAGCTTTGATATAGATATACGCATATACCCGTAATGATGCTGATATTTTTTAGTTATATCAAGATATCTCTCATACATCTCAAGAGGCTTTGGGATTTTTTGTGATTGCATTTTTTAGCTACTTACAGTATTGTTGTGGAGAGTTGGCTAAATACGAGCCCTTAAGTGATTTTTCGGTCAGGGCCGTCTCTATAGTTGTCAAATAGATCAATCGTCAACAAACATATCAGTTCTTGATGGGTTTAAAACTTGAATTTAAGAGCTCTTCGTGTTGTGTAGTGGATACACCGTTGGTTTTAATCCACACAAAGTAATATAGAATACAAACAATCACAAAGAAAACAAGAATATACATGGTTCAGCTATGTGCCTACATCCACGGGACAAGGAGAATCGATCTACTATACTCAATACGAATTACAAAGTCTCTCTCACTTTTTTTGGTTTCAAACTAAGCCTCTCTTTAACACTCTTTGGCCTCTTTCTGAACTTGAATTTAAGGGCTCTTCGTGTTGTGTAGCGGATACACCGTTGGTTTCAATCCACACAAAGTAATATAGAATACGAACAATCACAAAGAAAACAAGAATATACATGGTTCAGCTATGTGCCTACGTTCACGGGACAAGGAGAATCGATCCACTATACTCAATACGAATTACAAAGTCTCACTCTTTTTGGTTTCAAACTAAGCCTCTCTTTGACACTCTCTGGCCTCTTTTTAAGACTCTGTAGGGTATCACACAAGCCCTAGGCGAATCAAAAGGTTCTATATATGTCTCTAGCAAAAAATCCCTAAAAATAACTTTCTACTGTTGCGGCGGTGCTCGACGAGTGCGCACTAGTGTCATATGCTGCAAAACCCTGAACGTCGCGACGCTCGATTGCCTCACTACCACTAGAACTTGCCTTTTGAATCTTGGCGTTCGAGCGCCTTGCTAGCGCTCGCCTTTGGAATCTTTTTCTCGAGCGCCCTGCTAGCTCACGTCTTTGGAGTCTTGATACTCGAGTGCTCTGCTAGTGTTGCTTGCTATTTTTGGTGCCACCTTTGCCTTTGTTG
Organism: Heliamphora exappendiculata; assembly: GCA_034768845.1. Lineage (NCBI taxonomy): Eukaryota > Viridiplantae > Streptophyta > Magnoliopsida > Ericales > Sarraceniaceae > Heliamphora > Heliamphora exappendiculata. The sequence continues at coordinate 6,035,097 of JAOTRH010000018.1, read as the reverse complement.
TTAAGTTGATTACTGTTCATCTTATTATGTCTTTAGTAGCATTACATTGTTGTCCTTTTCATTAACTGGATGTCCATCCATAATGTCTTTTTTCATGGGGATTTATTAGAAACCATATATATGGATCCTCTTTGGGTTTCGGGTTGAGTAGTTTGCTGGGAAAGTATGTCGACTCCCACATTTGTCTCTTCAGCTGAACAGATTGTGGACATGTTTACCAAGTTATCGCTGTTAAGAGTGATTTTTTTCTATTTTACTTATTTCCTTAGTGGTATTCTTGTCCTTATTTTGACTTAATAATATAAAAATGATGTGTGGGTGAAGAAGGCTGATTAACCTCTCTGAACTCTTTCTTATCATCTATGTTCTTCTTTCTTATCTCTTCTTCTTTCTTTTTCAAACCCTAAATCCATATTATACTATTCAACTTGGTATCAGAGCATCTCCAATATAATCCTAGAAGCATTGTAAAGTTTTCGCCCTTGCCGCGCAAAGAAAACGACGCGCTGGCGTCACATTCCGTACAATGATGTCAGCGCCTGTACGAATGACGACGAACTCGCTCCTCTGGTTCGAATTGCCTCAATCTACTAGTCCTTGCGATGATTTTTCCTTATTTTTTGAAGAAGATTGACGTATTTCATGATTTTTTGAAGTGTTCATAATTTGCGGCCCTAAGGTTTCGACCTGTGCTTTGCGACTTTGATCTTGGTTCTTGGTGGTCGCTATCCAACCTATAGGTGCCGAATCTCTCTTCTCATGTCAGATCTATGCTTGTTTGTTGCTTATGGAAGTTTTTTATTCCATTTTTTATCACTTTGAAGCTCAGCACAGACTGCACTTGCTTTGCAAGTATGCGATCTCTATTTTTTTGCTTTTATCTTATCGTATATTTCTGTTCCTTCATTCTATAAACATGCCACGTCAATGTCCAGATGGAAAACTGCTATGGATGAGGAAATGAGAGCTCTTCATCAGAATCACACTTAGGAACCTACTTCTCTTCCACTGGGAAAGCAAGCTGTGGGTTGTCGCTAGGTATACACCTTGAAATACCTTCCCAATGGGTCTGTTGAGCGCCTCAAGGCTCGGTTGGTTGCTAAGGGGTATACTCAGACCTACGGTATTGATTACTTAGAAATCTTTTCTCCCATGGCTCGTCTTAACTCCGTTCGCATTCTTCTCTCTGTTGCAGTTAGTCGTTTTTGGCCCTTATGTCAACTTGATATTAAAAATACCTTTCTTCATGGCGACCTTTAGGAAGATGTATATATGGACCAACTGCCTGGTTATAGTGTTGATGCTAGTGCTCATCTTGTGTGTCATTTTTGTATGGCACTTTATGGTTTAAAACAATCCCCTCGTACCTGGTTTGATCGGTTCAGTTCTGTTGTACTTACCTATGGCTTTTAACGTTCTACATCTGATTACTTTGTCTTTATTCATCACTCTTTTGGAGGTACTATTGTGTTGATTGTATATTTTAATGATATTCTTCTTTCGGGTGATGATAATGCTGACATTCTTGATCTGAAAATGCACCTGGCTACACGATTTCTTACTGAACGACTTGGGTGCTCTTCGTAATTTTTTCGGGATTGAGGTTGTTCGCTCTTCTAAGGGCATTTTTCTTTCTCAAAGAAAATATGTGCTTGATCTTCTTTTAAAAAATGGCCTTTTTGGTGCTCGGTCAGTTGATACTCTCATAGACCCTACCATTGAACTTGATGCTGAACATGGCAATATTTTTGATGGTCCTAGTCGATAGCGACGCCTTATTGGCAAGTTAATCTATCTCACTGTTACTCGTGCGGACATTATTTTTGTAGTTGGTGTTGTGAGCCAGTTTATGCATGCTCCTCGGCAACCACCTTTTGAGGCTGTTTGTCGTATCGTACTCTATTTAAAGACTGCCACATGCCGTGGCTTACTTTATCAACAATTTGATTCTTTGACTGTCACCAGCTTTAGTGATGTTAATTGGGTCGGTAGCCGATCTGATAGGTGATCTACGTCCGGTTATTGTACCCTAGTTGGTGGCAAGTTGGTTACTTGGCGCAGTAAGAAACAATGTGTGGTGGCTCGTTCCAATACTGAGGCCGAATATCGGGTAATGGCTCACACTGCCTCTAAAATGTTGTGGGTTCGTTCTCTTCTTCGGGATTTTGGCGTTTCTACTCCACTTCTTATGCGAATGTTTTGTGACAATTAGGCAGTTATTTTTATTGCTAATAATCCAGTGTTCTATGAGCGCACTAAGCATATTGAAGTTGATTGTCACTTTATTCGGGATTTGTTATTGCATAAACAGATTGCCACTTTTTATATCCGATCAGAAGATCAATTGGGTGATATTCTTATAAAGCCGCTGTGGCGTTCTACTTTTCATCGCTTGCTTATCAAGCTGGACATGTTTGATATTTATGCTCCAGCTTGAGAGAGAGTGTTAAGAGTGATTCTTTTCTATTTTACTTTATTTCCTTAATGGCATTCTTGTATTTATCTTTGATTTAATAATATATAAATGATGTGTGGGTGAAGGAGGCTGATTAACCTCTATGAACTTTTTCTTCTCATCTCATTTCTTTTTTCCTATCTCTTCTTCTTTCTTCTTGAAATCCTAAATCCATATTCTACTATTCTACTATTTCGACCATCTTTGCTCTAGTCCTCAATTGTCAAGTTGGATTTGATTGGCTTCTTTGCTTCAGCTTGAGGGGAAGTGCCAGAATTAAGAGATATTGGGAGATTAGGATCCCTTGGACTATGACGTGGTATTTGGCCTAATTTTTTTGCTTTTAATTCAGTTATTTCGTTCTTGTGTAATCCTATATTACTAATATAAATAGATAGTTTTACCTCATTTATGGTAAGCCAAAAATTACATTATTCTTTTTAAGCCCTTTATTCTTTCGGAATTGTGTTACACATTTACATCTTCTAGTTGGCTAGGAAGATGTAATGGAATTTTGAAGTTTCAAGTCTATGGCTATTGAAGTGCTTAAGTGACATTTAATTCCACGTGACTAGGTTTGGGTATCACATTGAATTATTATTTTTTTCTAATTGCTTGCCATGGAATACACCCCTAATTAGCCCAATTATTATTCATGGGTTATATTTTTCTATGTATCTGTATTGTTGTATCATCTTTTCTTATGTTTTTATGTTACTTTCTAGTGTTTTAGTCTATTTCCCAAACTGAGTTATCTTGTTTTTGTAGTTTCTTCTTCTTCTTCTTCTAAATGAACTATTATTACCTAGTACTTCACACCTAACTTGCGTGACAAATTTGAAGCCTACTTGGTTATTGTATGCGCTAATTCCAGGTCCTCCAGTAAAGAACTTGACAAGATGCAATTTATTGATTAAAAAATAAATGAGTACTGTTGGAAATAATATATTTTAAAAAATTAGAATCTCGTTAATTATGATTTGATTATTGAAATCAACATATTAGAAAGTTAGGATTTTATTAATTGTGATTTAATTTGCAAGTTATTTTTTTTTCTTTTTTTGTAATTTTTCTTTATCATTATAAATAAGTAGTTATAACTTTTTGAAGGTAAGTCAAAATTATTGAATTCTGTTATTCTATTAATCTCATGGAATTCTATTATTTCGGTAGCATTATTCTTGTTTTTTATGGCTACCGTTGTTTCGGTAGCATTATTCTTGTTTTTGGGGGCTACAGATGCTGTTTTGGTAGCATTGTTCTTGTTTTTTGGTGGCTACTGTTGTTGTTCTGGTATTATTGTTATAAAATCTAGTTAGTTTTTTAAAACTACCTCCGGAGACTGATCCTAAGCATGTCCAGTAGAACCATATTTGCTCTAGTATTCAATTGTTAAGCTGGGCTTGATTGATATCTTTGTTCCAGCTTGAGTAGTGCTGTAAATAATATATTTTAAGAAATTAAGATCTCGTTAATTATTGTTTGATTACTAAAATCAACATATTAGAAAGTTATGATTTTATTGATTGTGATTTGATTTGCAAGTTATTTTCTTTTTTTTCTGTAATATTTCTTTATCATTATAAATAGATAGCTATACATCTTTGAAGGTAAAGCCAAAATTATTAAATTTTATTATTCTACTTGGTATCAGAGCGTTAAAATTATTGAATTATGTTATTTTACTAGTACAATTCCATGAGATTCACACCAAAACACATTGGTGAATCTCTGATTCAATCTCCAAGAAAGGTGCAATTCAACGGATGCTATGCCTTTATGTCGAATTGAACTGATTGACATCTTCAAATCCTCAAATCGAGAAACTTGGAGAAGCGAACTTGATCGAGGATTTGAAAGTTTGATCTCGAACAAAAATGAATTAATCTCTTCAAAAGAAGAGAACATAAGCGTACACACTGCGGGATTTGAGTCTTAGAGCATGCTTGATGTGAGAACTTGTAGGCGAACCGGCACATTGTTTGAGTGCTTATTGATTCTTCCGCAGAGCTTTGAAGAGAACTTTGAGTAGGGAGCCTTAAGGAATCCTTGAGAATTCTCTTGGTAAAAAAAAGTCAGTTAAGAATTTGGGAACTCCATTTATAGGCTGAAGAAAAGAGGCGTTAATTTTGTAAACGCCCAATTTCACCCCTTTGATTGTCAATCAAGAGAATTTATTTCCCCTGATTAATATTAAATTAGAATTTAAGTTGGATATAATTAAATTTTTTTGTTGACTTCCAATTCAAATATTCTCCCTTGTGATGCCAACATGTGTCGTATGGGGCCTGCATCATGGGGGTGATCAATTGCTGGACCTGTATTTTCAAAGTTTGTTGTCCATTTCTTTTTGGTATTGCCCATATTTTGAAATGGGTTGAGTCTTATAATTTGGTGGGATTTACGTACTTTTAAAATTTTGACTATTTTGACTTTGATCAATAAAGAAATAGTTTGTTACTCACGACCAATCCATGGGTGGTTAAACTTTGTTAAAATTTTGATGCCTACAGTTACTACAGGGGGTTTGGTTTTTCTACCCTTTTCCTTGTGTGGATTCTTATTTTCAATATTCTCGAGATTGGTTTTCGCTTGTATTTTTTTGGTCCATCACCATATGATCTTTACATCCTTGATCATGAACTTATCCACTCTAACCACATGAAGCATTTTGCAGGCCTCCTACTTTGATCATATCCGATATAGTTCGACCAAAGGCAACTGATGTCCTTCCCGGATTACCTCAATGTATCCTACTCCCTGCTGCTGAGAATTCTCGCCAGCAGCAAGAGTGGGGCTATTTTTGGGTTTCCTCCAGAAGCAGAAAATGGTAAATACTTAGTTTTGTTATCTAGTCTTCATTTGTTATTGTTTAGTTATATCCTGAACTTCTTCCAATTGGCCTAAGCATAATTCTAGTGCCTTGCTGATGTTTTTAACTGCTTCAAAGACAGATTGTACTTTTCTCTCGACTTGCATTTAAGAGGAACATGTGAATATTGTAACATTTTTAGAATTTCATTCTATACTTGTAAATTTTTAAAGAGGTAGTAGGTACGTTTAGCTCATAGTTTTCAAAACGTGAATCAAAATCCTAGTTTTGTGAATTGTGAATCGAATTGAGACCGTAAGATTCAGCATCAACTATAAAATGATGTTAAACACTTGTATTTTTGTTTTTGATCCAACCATCCAAACCTTTCGGTCCAAATTGCTTTGGAAAAGAATTACAGTGACAAAATGCCTCCAGAAAGTGAATCCCGCCGTGTGCTTAAAGATTGTAGTCTATGTCTGTTATGTTTTGGAATGGAGATCACTTCACAAGCCATTATAAATAACACAAGCCAACCAAGCAAGCCCATCCCAGCACCCACAGCAAAACCATACATCAAGGAACACACCGAAGCTCAACAGAACCGCACAGCATCCATCACCAACCTTTCAGCAAAAGCAAAACACAGCCCAACGGCCCAACCACATAGCAAGGCAGCTAACCCACATCAAAACATCCAAAAACATGGTGAAACCACTCAGCAAACAACTGCAACAGAAAATTCACAGCCACTGATTTTTGCCCAGATTCAAGCTAAACCACATTATCATTTATCATGATCAGTTCAGATAATCAAATCCAGCTGTCTTCTAATGCACATGCTATCTCTGGCTTGATAACCGATTGAACACTTATATGTTGGAAATAAAATAAAATAGAAAACTTCATATGTACTAGAAAAAACAAATAAATTGATATTGGCACAAATTATACAATAAGAACATGATTATGTAATCTAATTGGAAGACACTTACAATTCATCACAAGAAATTTCTCCTTAGATCCAAATAACCATAAGGTTTTATAAATTAGAGTATATTTTCTTTGAAATTCATGAAATGGTTCTAGAAACTTCAAAGAGAGTAGAATAACAAAAGAGAGTGGGTGGAATTTTTCTAGATTGAACATAAAACAATTTAGAAAACGTCTTGCATACATACTGCTAATATTGAAAATTAGTTTTAAAAAATATTGTAAAACCCTTGAGTCCAATTAATCCAACCCATATCATATTAATTGTTGATTGTTTCACCAAAATAACAATAGATAATTTGTTGAAGATTAAGAGGCCTTTAGCTTAATGGTATAGGTGTTGCACTTCCAAATGGAAGGTAGGGGATTCAACTCTTGTCAATAGTAAGATGTTGGAGTGGGTGTGTGTGCATCCGTTGATAAAAAAATAATAGAATTTATTGAAAAGTGTTATTTTTATCTTAAACGTCTTTAAAAGATGTATTTTGATAGTTTTTTATATAAAAATGAAATTAAAAAATGTTAAGAACCTATTGGATCTAGTTGGCATTTAAATACTTATGTATGGTTATTTTATATTTTTACAGTGAACACTTTAAAATCTATTATGGCATTTTCAAAAAAGAAGGGAAAAGAGAGAGAGAAAGGAAGTGACAAATTTGGGTTTAAAATTATTGGATTTGATAACTTTAAGAATCACATGAATTAAAATTAGTGAATCGACTCGTGAATCGAATCGTGAATCATAAGATTTATTATGATTCTATCACAACATAGATTCACTCATAGATTAGTATCGATTTATGCTTGGATTTTGAATCGAATCGAGAATCGTGAGATTATGATAACTACGTTTAGCTAATATGTACTGAAAACAGATTCAGAAAGCCTAGCCACAACGATATTTTGGTTAGTTAGCTTCTGAAGCAAATTAATCTGATCTGCAGTTGCATTGAATCATTGATACACTACATATATATTATTTGAGAGTACTATTTACCTTTTTCTGCAAAGACATTTTCCGTTTGTAAGTGAATAATTTATAGCTCCTGTTTACTTATCTTCTTTATCTCTGTCTCTTATTTTTTAACTTCTCCAAATCATCTAAATTGGTATATTTGTGATAGAGACTCTATTTTATTCCACTTTCTATAAATGTCTTTGTTGAAGTTCATTTGTCAAAATACTGACATCATACTTTTCAAGGTTGCTATTGCAAGAAATGAATCATATGAGTTTTGCATTTCTCCTCCAAATGAAGGCTCAGATTTTAGCCATGCTGTAGTTTCTCGTCGAATGGGGAAAACACAAAATGTGTATGCTGGTCAAAATGGTCTTTTGGAGAAAATTTATGTGCAAGCACATCCAAGTTATTTGAAAACCCTTGGTCAAGCTCATTCTGGCTGGATTTTTGGTGCAATTGCTGAGCTTGTTGACAATTCAAGAGATGCTGAAGCAAACAAGTTGGTGTACTTGCTCTTTCTAAAATTTTAAGTCATTTTTGTTCTCCAATATGTTCAGAGCCTTATTCTCTCATTTCTCCCTCCTTTTTTATGGTTAGGTAAAACCCTCAATTTTATGTGTTGACTGCATGTTTTTCTTATTGGATATGATTTATCATTATGAATTGGTCAACAAATTGGAAGTTTCTATTGACATGGTGTATTCAAAAATTGATGGCAAAGATATTCCTATGCTGTCAGTTATTGATGATGGCCATGGGATGAGTCATCAAGAGATTGTGAGAATGACATCTTTTGGGCACAAGCAACCTGATACAGATGTTCCCAATCATATTGGGAGATTTGGCATTGGATTTAAGGTATTTTTTGTATAAAATGTTTTTGGCTCTTATTATTGGTGCCTTGCTTTGTTCTCAGTTTTCTGCGTGATTTGTTTTCGTTGGAATTGTTATCTTTAGTTGATTTGATGACACTATTGCTTGATAATTTGTTGGTTTCAGACTGCTGCCAGTATTGATTTTGTCACGAGTTTTGCCACAATGCTTTGCCTATTAACCATTTACTCATCTCTACTAAGTTTCTCATGAGTTATTAAGTGAATATCAGTTGACAAAGGTGAGAGAGTTTCTGTACGTACTAAGTCCTGATAATTGAATTAAATGTTTCTTGTTACCAAAAAAGTCAGCAATCCTCCTGTAACCTATTTCAACTGTCAGAAACAAGTAAAAATCATGACAAACTCAAAAGATACGAAACTCAAGTTGGAATGATGGATTCAAATTGTACCTCTTCTTTTTTGGAACTTAGTTGCTTCTACATGATTGAACTAAATCCAAGTTAGACCTAAATGTGATGCCTTTACTTATGCTGATTAAAGATAACTTGTTTATTTGAGAATTAAACTTGGCTGAAGATTTGAGATTAGAAATTCTGAAAAATTCTGACAATATTATTGATTATATTATTAGGCGATGATATCTTTTATCAAAAAGCATGGATGTAGATTCTAGGGAGGAGAACTACTTGTTAATAACTATTTACCCTAAATTTGAACAAGAAAGTGAAATTCAAAATATGAAGTGCTGCCACAACTGCTTCTGTTTTGTTGGCATTTGACACAAATAAGGAAGCAATCATTTTTTTTGTTATCACAAAACATGAACGCAATGGGCACCTTCTATTTCCAAGTCATTCATTGAAGTAGATTATTTGGATAAAAAATCAGTGCACATCTAACTTACTGATTATTGTATATCCAAATATAATTCGATCTTCTCATGCATATCCCCTCTGAAAATGTTGTTCTTGATTGGTGAGTTTGTGATGAAGACAACATATGAGATGACAACATGTGGAATTGTATTTTTGGATTTTATTCCTTTTCTTATAATAGTAGGATATTACATTATTTAGGATATTATATTATTTAGATATTATTTTATTTTCCTTTTCAGTTAATTAGGATATTATATGATTTTGTTTCATTTAGTTAAGGATTCAAAAAAAATTTTAATTAGAATTTAGGCTTATAAATACGATGGTTTTTCAATGTTTTGAGCAAACTTTGATGCATAATAACTAATTTGATTATTGTGCGACTTTTTCCTCTTCTTTTTATCATCTTTCACTAATCTCTGTTTTTCTTCTAATTCTTATTCCTCCATCCATATTCTCTTTCTTCTCTATTGGTGCTTTATCATTTGTTATCATAGCCGAATTGATCTATTGCCGTACCATCCTTTTCTTGTCGTCGTTCATGTCCAAGCCAAATCTGTGTTGGTATTATCAGAGCCCTAGCCTGTCTAACTAAGTCAAAGGTGGCGGCACCCTACCAATCGCGATCCATTGGGATTGATCGACTGGTGGCCTTGCACCGCCGCCGCCTTCACTCGTCGCCATTGCCTCGGTGAGCCTCACCATCATTGATGGAGGTTATACCATGAATGCGGTATTCAAAAAAGGTGTCTGATGGTTGAACTTTACGCCAAAACCACACCCATAACCCTATCATTTGTTTTGGATGGATGATGTTTTTTTTTTTTGTCGTCGAAAGGTGTTTGGTTCCTATCAAGATGGGTGACTATTTTGATGAAATTTGGTGTGATATACTACCCATGACTTGTACTCATGTGTTACTTGGATGGACAAGTTTCATGCTGTCTATCGTGCGAAAACTAATACTATTACATTCAGGTATAATCGTCGAATTATCTTGTTACAGCCTGCTTTTTCCAAACCAGATGGGGTATCAAGCAAGCTATCTTCCATCGTTCCACCTACAGAGGTACCATGTTCCTCCATAACCCCAGAGCCATTACCTTATGGTTTGGCTCTTCAAACATCCGATCATGTTTCTCCTCTGCCTTCCAACATGGCAGCCCCAAATGTTCCTTTGTCGCCCATATCAAACAAGGCCTCTCTTGACAATCTTGATTCCAACGATGCTCCTCCTTTTTCTCCCCCTCCTCAAGCTCCGGCCGTGTACGACATGTCTTTATAGCAAATACTCTGCGAAATCTTTTCAGCACGAGCATACAGTTGCTTTTTCTTCTTCGCTTGTTGCTTCTCTCATCAAATTCGATCAGATTGATTTTGTGGGTGCTGAAGATCTTCTGTGAATGATCAAGTTTTATTTTGTGGGTCTTGTCAACAGTTTTACGCTTATGCTTCGTTGGCGCAACAAGAACTGTAAGCAGTTGACTTATTCACACTACTTGATTTTTTGGTATAGTCGCATTCAATACTTCAGGCCAAACTCGAGGATGATTTTTTTTTTCAATGGAGTAGAATGATGCGAACAATACATGGGATGACAACATATGGAATTGTATTTTTGGATTTTATTGATTTTCCTTATAATAGTAGGATATTACATTATTTAGGATATTATATTACTTAGATATTATTTTATTTTCCTTTTCAGTTTAGTTAGGATATTATATGATTTTATTTTTTTTAGCTAACGATTCAAGTTTCTTTTTTTAATTAGGATTTAGGCTTATAAATAAGATGATCTTTCAATTTATTAAGTAAACTTTGATGAATAATAATTGAATTGATTATTGTATGATTTCTCCTTCCTCTTTCTGTCTGCTTCCCCTAATCTCAGTTTTTCTTCTAATCCCTAATCCCTATTCTCTTTCTTCTCTATTGTTGCTGCATCAGTTTAATGGGTATGTTGGGGCTACCAATGAATATGAATTTTTTGTAGACTATACTACGATGAGAGCCAACAAGTATTTCCCAAAGGTGATTTACTTCAATAGGAGGTGCTTTTTGGATGTAACTTGTTATTTCACTATACAAGTTGCACAGTTCTTGTTCCATATATTAGCATATCAGCTTCATTTTGCATCTCTTGTGTTTCCTTGAAAATGGAATGATTAAAATATGTTATGAAATTAATAGTTTTTTCATTTAAATACCAGGGTCATGGTTTGAATCGTTTGGGTATGATGGAGGTTGTATCTGTGGTCATGAATTTCTAGGTGGAGTTGATGGGTTGCAAAGCTAGCAAGTCTCTAAAATTTATTTAGTTATTGCCATTAAATTCTGTTTGGAGTCGAAGTTCAAGATGCACATACGTCTCTCCAATAGCCACGCATTACATTTCCCATGTAGGTTCCCACAAAAAGCCAATTGGAAGATGGCACTAGTTGTTCCGTCTCTTTTATTCTGGGGTAGGCATTTATGTATGTTCTTGGGTTAAAAAATCTTGCTTCGTGCTTATTGTGCTAATCTTGGACATTGCTTTCTCAGACTGGAGCAATGAGACTTGGCAAGGATGCTTTGGTACTTACCCAGACTGCTAATTCCAGATCTATAGCTTTTCTTTCACAATCACTTAATGAAGGAAAAGATGTATGCAAGAATCTTCGAATATTGTGTTTTTTATTGTTCATTGGAATTTTTTTGCTCTACATTTATTTCAACTGCTTTCTCTCATGCTGTAGAATCTGGAGATCCCCATTGTAAGCCATCGTAGAGAAGGACAATTTATGGAAGTGGATACAAGCGTACAAACTGAAGCTTTGGCAAAGCGCAATTTGAAAGCTATTGAGGAATTTTCGCCATTCAATAAATACCTTATTGGTGAAAAGGCCAGCGTGTTCCATGAAAAAATTACAGGAACACAAGTATACATATGGAACTTGGATAGATGGGGGTCAGATTATTGCCTGGAATAGCAGAATGGAATGAGTGGCGGGAGCTCTTTTCACCAGGGTGATATACTTATTCGTTCAAGGCAGATCAGATCTCGTCCAGGCCAGACTAGTCGTATGGTTAGGAGTCCGCTTGTTTTTTGCTTAAATAAGCTTATTGTCATAAATCGTAAGTAATTTTAGTGCTGTCTCTTCTATGATGTTCGGGTGCCTTTAGATTATTCACTTCGGTCTTATTTAGAAGTGATGCTCTTAGATCCACGAATGAAGTTATATGTCCAAGGCTCACTGGTAGTTGCATGTTTCTTTCTCCTACTTTGGTACTTAGAAGATGTCTTCTGATGTAGATTGTGAAGAGTCAGTTTGATGGTTGGCTTGATTTATTCTGCAACAGGTTAGAAGTCGACCATTAGCAAAATCTCTGAATAGAACTGTTGTGGAAAATGATATTATATTGGGAAAACCTGTTCAAGTCATTCTTGGTCGCTGTCAGTTAGAGTGGGAGCAGGCTAACTGTGGAATATTTTTATATTGGCATGGTCGTTTGATTGAGGTGAGTCCTGGCCCCTCTTTTTTTAAACTTTTTCTTATATAAAAAAACAATAGAAACCTACTCCTTAATCTCAATTTGAAAGTTGGAGTAGTTTGCTTCTTTGTAACTCCCCATTCGTAATAGTTACACTAATTCTTCTTATTTCTTTCTTACAGATCCTACCCACTGCACTCATTGTGTGCTTTAGAATGTTGAATTTGAATTCAAAGTTGACTAAATCTGTTCTTATTTTTTTCCTCCTTAGAACCTATATTACATGGACTTTTTTTAAAAGCGTGAGATATATGTGTTGGGTAAACAATGTTTGGGTAAAGATTTGGGATATGCCTTTAACATGTCTTATGGGAGATGTAGCCCGCTAGCATGTTTTCTACTTTCAGTTTCTGTGACGTGGTGTATGTGTGATGCATGTGATACTCCTATGTATTTTAAGAAGTAGTTACATTGCTGACTTCTGTCCTGAACCATGGAATACGCGAGGGGAAGTGATTTCTAAAATGGATGGATGAGGTAATTAAGATGTCCCCATTCGTAATGACTTCTGTCCCCATTCGTAATACTCGATCTTCAGACAAAGGTTTGGTCCAATGGCATGTACCCATTATGGTCTAGTATGTACTATGGATTACCTTAATGAGTGCAGGTTCTTTGTTACGTAGCATAACTTTGTTTGCCATTATAGTTTGAAACAGAACTTTATCTATTCTGATTTAAGTTTTAAGTCAACACCTCCTTTAGTCTCTCGTTTGATAACCCGGATTGGATTGGATTAGATTGGATTAGTAGTGAGGTGGGATTGGTAATGAGGTGGGATTAATTTTTTTGTATTTGAATTGAGTAGGATTAAATAACGGACTAAATAATGATTTACCCTTGTACTAAGTTAATTTATTTTAAAATTAACTTAAATAAATTAATAAGTTAAATTTTATGTTATTGTTAAATTTTATGTTATTTATTTTAATATTTAAATATTTTTTATTATTTTTAAAAAAATTTAAATTCACTTCTTAATACAATATTTCATAATCCCATACCTTTCCCCCCACTAATTATCCCTCATATGGCGGACTAGCAATCCGTCCGGATAACTAGTCCGGAAGCTTAACAAACATCGGATTAGACTATACTCTGGACTAATAGTCCGCCAAAACAAACGAGGCCTTTTGGTTTATTAAATTTATTCTTTAAATTGCTGATTATGGCTGAAGATACTTTCTTCATTCCCAAAAATTGTCTATTCTGAAAGTTAGTTCTAGTTGGTCACATTAAATGCATTCACACTCATATCTTACATGATATTGCTGTTAAACGGCTCTTGACATCTTACATTATGTCATTCTACACTCATAATCTTTGATTAGGGGATACAATTTAAGGATTTCTAGAGTTTGAAGTGTGAACTACCAGAGATCAGGGACTACACATGGTGGAGATAATATCTTGGAAGGAAAACCTGTGTGTGCCATTCTTGTCCAACCTTTAGGAAGATTAACTATTGCAACATGTAGTTGTAAAGAAGGAAACAGGCAACAAGTAATTGGTTTTTTGAAATATGGTTTTGTCTTTTTTCTTCCCGAGATTTAAAATGAAATTGTGTGGAAATGGCATGTAGGTTTAGTTTCTGAAAGTTTTTTTTTTCTTGCATTTGGATGTTTGCTTGTCCGTTGTTTTTAAATTAGTTGTGTTCCTTGGACTTGTAATAAGGTCATGTCATTGTCTAAATCTTCTGTTATTTGTTCTTGTAGGCTTACAAGAGAGTTGGGGGCATGATTCACAGTGCAGATATAGGCCGGGGCGTGGCTGGTGTTATTGATGTCACTGATCTGATGGTATATATTTCACAAAACGCTAACTCTTTGGTTTCTCTCTCTCTCTCTCTCTCTCTCTCTCTCTCTCTCTCTCAGACACACACACACACACACACACACACTTTTGTGTTATTTTTGCTGCATTTTGCATGTATGATATTTGACTCTGGTAGTGGATGTAATGTTTGACACGTCCAATCTGCAAGATTTTCCAGTCTGAATTACGAGCATAAATGTAATTATGTGTTCAATAATTTGCTCTCTGTCACTACCAGTGCTCGCTCACTCGTGTGCCATTGGATGCTTTGTTTTCTTTGCTTTTAAAATGGTTTAAATAAGTTTCCTAATTCTTTTAAATGAACCCGGAGGTGCTCTCTGAGTGACTTCTATATTTTAGAAATTTGATGCGAAGGTCGGGGCAAATTTTTCCTTAGACTTAATGTTTTGCTGGAAAGATGGTAACTCTATTAACATGCTGAAAAAGATTATATTGTCACTCTTATGAGAAACTCTGGATTTTCTTTCCCCTTGAATTTTTCTCTTCATGGTTATTTGTGCTTCACAGAAAAGAGTTGTACAGCGTGTGACTGCTATATGAACACGAAGCCCCTGTGCTTTCCAATGTCAAGATTTCTGCTTGGTCTGTGTGTGTGTGTGTGTGTGTGTGTGTGTGTGTGTTCCCCCCAATGTAGATATATCATCTTTTTCCACTATGCTTATGCCGGTCACTTAATAGACTAGCATTCGGACACACACGATGCGTGTGCAACTCGAATTAGGTTAAATGATATATTATGAAAATAATATGAGTTAATTATAAATTATGAGAATTCAAGTAATAAAAATTTGAAATTAAAAAAACAATAAAAAGGGAAAAGAGTGGTAGTTATGAAACCACTTCTATAAATTTTAAAAATTTAAAATCCAAACTATTAGAAGGGTATATTTGGAAACAAAATGTTTGGTTGGCTTCAAGAAACTAAATGTTTGGGTTTTCTTTATAATAGTATAGATGATCAATCCATCTATACGATATGTTTTGTTTGCTTGTGTTGATATCTTCTTTGATATTCCTATGAATATCATTTGCGAGAAACAATTTTTTTTTTTAAATAGTGACTTTCAGAACGCTGGGTTCTATATTTTGGTTATGCAGAATGATGGCAATGGTCAAGTGTGGGTTCATAACAACAAGCAAGGATTCCAGGACTGTGAATTATATGCTCGACTGGAGGAGTGGGTAGCACATTTGATCGGTACTGGGATAATAATTACGATACACTTCAGTTGGTAATCTACTTACTCCCTGTTGACCTGACACTATAATTAGTGTCGAGTTCTTTTCCTTTTCTTTTGTCGTGTTTCCGCTTCATATTACTTTGTATTTGGTTTTAAATCTGGTAGAGATGCAGCTTAGTCAACTTGTTTTGGAAATAGGCCACGGATTTTTACAAGAGGTTTCCCAGTTTTACTGTCTTTTGACTCTTTTTTTTTTCCTTGTACAATTACTCTATTTACTTATTACAAATCTAAAAAAAGATCAAATTAACTTCTAATGGGCGTGAGACAACTAGTTTACAGGACTCATTTTTTGTGTGACATTGTTCCTTGACTGAACTTTCCAATATGAATGGGCCAAAAAGTTATCATGCTCTAAAGCAATGTGGCTGAATGTGCTAGCACTTGTTGAATTTTTGGACTTGCTTGGTTGAACTTGGTTAATTATTGAAAGGTTTCTTGGTGTGATTATAATAGATCTAGCCAAGGCATTGCCAATTCATAATAGTTATTTATATTCTCCAGAAAAAACGGATCTTGCTTCAACTAAGTTTCCCTTGACTTGGACTCTCTCTCTCTCTCTCTCTCTCTCTCTCTCTCCACAGAAAAAGGGCAATGCTCTCTACAAACCGGATCATGAATGGGTGCAATGTGACAAGTGTAGGAAGTGGAGAATGTTGAGCTCTGGTTTTGACAGCAGGCAGCTACCTCAAGAATGGTATTCAATTTCAATTCCAATGCCTCTGCTTGAAAATTCGAACAGAATCATTATTCTTGTTTCCGTTCAATACTTGTTTGGTCTTACGACCAGCTGATCGGTTAAGTGGTCTCTCCCTCCTCCTCAATTTGATGTTGCAAGATGGTGCAAGACCAATTACATTGGAAGTCAAGCAATTCAAGAAAATAAGCTTGGACAGGAAAATTATTGCGATATTTTGTCAAGCAATGAATGTAGATTGCTAGATGTGTTGGTTTGATACCCTAACATAAAACTTGATCAAAGTATAATGAACCATAGAACGTTTATTTTGACTTATGATGATTATACATCTTCTTAGCAGTTCAATGGGATTTGACTTTGTATTAACAGGTTCTGTTATATGGACCCTTTCAATGGAAAATGTGAAATCTCGGAACAGAAGGTTCAACGTGGGATAATTACAGTTTCTGCAAAGCGTTCTGGATATGATCCCAACAACGCTGGCATGTTAGAAGGTAAGTGCTTGCACAACTGTATTTCTTGTAAAATAGCAGAAACAATTTAATGAGCTTGTGCTGTATATGACCTTGCTTCTGTAAATCATGTCCTTGTGATTTAGACTTTTTGTCCTCTTGTTGGTACTGCCAAAGGTTAATTAAAGCATGTACTAGTAGGAAATTTACTTGAAATCTCAGAATATGTTCTACAGAGGCAAACCTTTTAAAACCCTTGCACTTTTGCCCCTTTGTCAACTTTTGCTTCTAGTAGAAATATGATTACAATGGGGGATGTTGTGGAGCTTTGAAATGTGGAAGGATTAACTATCAAATTAAGGTACAATACCTCCTTAAGGCACAATTTTTTGGGATACTTTGAACAATGCCGACTCTAGAAATTTCTTAGATGGGCTCATTTAAAACATAAATTTTAATTGTAATTTAATTATTCTATAAGAAAATAACTTTTAATTAATGCTTTATTTTTAGCAAAGCGCAAACTTAATTAAAATTTTCAACTAATAAGTAGAAGAAACAAAACACATTCTTATTACTGACAAGTTCTTTTCGGTAATTTACTGTCAAGTTCTTAGATTGTTTAGGGGAGAATTAACTTCTCTAGAATAAACAAAAAACATATATATAGTGTTAACCCAAGAATTATTCGGTGCCACTATCTAATGGTTGGGTAAGAGATTTTTTTTACGGTGTCAAATATTTACCAATTAAAAAATCACACTATATAATATTATATTTTCTTGATTTAAATGGGTCAGTTGATCCCACCACTACAAAGGGGGCACCGCCCTTGCCTTTAAAGGCGCTTTGCCAGACTCATTGGTTGGCTTCCTTCTTACATTGTTTATCTCACTTTTTAACAGTTTCAAGTTTTGGGGGAATTATTTAGCGATCATTTTGATGAGATAAATGTCCTATATGTTGGATAACTTGATATATATCGTTGGGCTTATTTCCTAAAAACTTAGGCTTTTGGGACAATTGGTGATTTCATGGTATCAGAGTTTTGGTTCCACGATGTGTTGAATTCAAGTCTCGTAATATGTATTTCCTTGTTATCTTTATTATTATGCACTATGGTGTTGGTGCACCTGTTCAGTTTAATTTGTTTAATTGTACATGTGCAAGACAGGATCGTACGTAAGGAGAAGTATTGGATAACTTTGTATATATTGTTGGGTTCATTTCTTAACAGCTTAAGTTTTTGGGACAATTGGTGACTTAATATGGTATCAGAGAGTTTGACCTCTATTATTGATCGCATTGAAGAGCTTTCAGCAACTTTGGAAGTCTCAATTAATGAGGAAACAAATGATATTGGGGAGGAGGTTGTTAGGAGTTTAGAATGGGAAATTATCTTGGCTGTTGATAATTTGGTGAGATCCCATGAATACAATAATATATATTAAGTTATTCAACACCGTATGGATTTCAATGTTTTTGGTTCACACATGATGGGAGTTTGAGAAGATGTGAGTTGGCATTGATGATCCAAGTTTGAGAAGATGCCAGTCTTTCCTCAACAAATTTCCTGAAAATGAATTCTTAATCCATCGCAGTTGAAGAATTCCTGTGATCATTTACCTTTCAAGATAATGATACACAATAGAAATTTATTGATATCTTTGGGAATGGTCCTTTCAGGGGAGAGTCCAGTCTTTCTTGAAGCGTGAACCCACTTTTTACAACGCTATGCCCACATTGTGTCAAATTTTATAGAGACAAGGGGCCCTCAATCTGAGTCCTTTAGGTAACCCCAGTACACAATAACTTGATGTAGAAAACCCCAGTACACAATAACTTGATGTAGAAAACCCCAGTACACAATAACTTGATGATTCAAGTTTGAGAAGATGCCAGTCTTTCCTCAACAAATTTCCTGAAAATGAATTCTTAATCCATCGCAGTTGAAGAATTCCTGTGATCATTTACCTTTCAAGATAATGATACACAATAGAAATTTATTGATATCTTTGGGAATGGTCCTTTCAGGGGAGAGTCCAGTCTTTCTTGAAGCGTGAACCCACTTTTTACAACGCTATGCCCACATTGTGTCAAATTTTATAGAGACAAGGGGCCCTCAATCTGAGTCCTTTAGGTAACCCCAGTACACAATAACTTGATGTAGAAAACTCCGATTTACATGTTCTTAGGCTTCTCCGAATTGCCTTTGGGTAAAATATCTCCTTGCTTAGATGATACGCACTCTTCAATCTCATCATCACATTAGACAGGGTCGTTCATTCTTTGGGGAACATATTTTTTCTTGCTCCTAAGAGGGGGCCTAAAGAGAAGAAGGGACCATTGCAATGTGACGCCTGTTTCTAGATTGCCTGATGTAAGTGAAACATGCTTCAACATAAGTGAAACATGTTTTTTCTTGCCTGATGCAAGAAAAAACACGCTTTTTTCTTGCCTGATGTAAGCGAAACATGCTTCAACATAAGCTCATTAACTTCTGGCATCAACTCCAACCCATTAGATTTTCTGTTAATGGTGTTGTGAACTTGTTCATGATGGCCGGAACTTTTTGCTTGTGTCATTACTATTTCTTAAATTTATGTGGGTGCATTTAATATTCAATATGCATCTCCATGGTTCCCAACTCTAGAAGCAAGATACTTGGTCCATTCTTTGGGGTTGGGGTTTCCTTTGTGCC
Source organism: Heliamphora exappendiculata (assembly GCA_034768845.1). NCBI lineage: Eukaryota > Viridiplantae > Streptophyta > Magnoliopsida > Ericales > Sarraceniaceae > Heliamphora > Heliamphora exappendiculata. Next base: position 6,015,695 of record JAOTRH010000018.1, on the reverse strand, counting down.
ACTGGTTCAGGTGGTGTCTTCATCACAATCTCCATGTAACGGGGAGTTTAGTGTCGTAGGAGCAAAGGTGTTGATGCCTTAAAAAACCTTTGATGCGCTGATGCTTTCACAGCCCAATTTCTGCTCCATTATGATGCCCGCCATTCTGATTTCCTGACATTTGTTGCTTCATCCGTGATTTGCAGGCATCAGTGATGATAATTCGGGCCAGACAGAGGACGACAATGTTCGGCATGGCTTGAAAGAGGAAGACGATGTTCAGCCGCACTTGAAAAGGGTTAGAAGGGGAGCTCCAAGGTTTTGTAAAAAGACATGATGCTGTATAGGATTCTGACCTTTTTGCTCTTTTGAGGTGGGCAAGTATACATATGGGTACGGATATCTTTTTGTTAGTTGTCAAAGGCCTTCTGTTGTATTTACTAAAATCACGTGTGAACTGAGGCAAAAACAAAAAGAGGAAGAATGGAGGAAAATTTGCTTCTTTTTTGCTTATCTGTGGGGCGTTGAATAGATTTTGTGGAACTGCACAATTTGGATGGTTGGAATTACAAGTTCAAATCATTCTCATTTCTTCGTCTACCACACCAAATTTGACTGATTGGAGGAATCCTTGCATTTGCTGCATTTTATGAGTGCTCAAGCACGAGATGCGTGTAGAGCTCTCCCCGTGCTAGTTGCTGCGAAATTAATATGCCTTCGATTGGATTCCCAACACAAAGATTGATTGCGAGATATGCTTGAATTTTTACCTTTCTGGCTTTCTCCAACAAATTATTTGGTGTTCTAAGATCACGTTTGCTTGCATCATCATAATAACACATTTATTTAGGAATTAACAAGGACATAAATTTCACATGAATGTATGATTGTGATAGTTCAAAATCACTTTTTTTTTTTTAGAGTTAGAGCCCACTTGAGATTGATCGGCTTACGGGATTGCCTTACAAAACACATTAGAGATGTAGCCGTCGGTGTATCTTTTAGAGTTTTCTTTCAAAGCTTTGGTTTTGTTTATCATTCTTATATTCGTTCATTTTTGCTTGCATACTTGATTTGTTCTTTGTTATTCTTCATGCGATCTCGGTTCTGTGTGAGATTGAACAGTCAGAAGTGTATTTTTGTTGGTTATGGTACTTATAGCTATGAATATGTGCTACGGGATTCCAAAAATAAAAAAGAATTTTGGAAGTATGGACATAGTGCTTAATGAGTTTATTTTGTTAAAAAAATAGACATGATCAGATATGTGAGATCAATCAATTGGTCTATAACTTGACTACTTTATAAGACTCATTAGAGACTCATTAGAGTTGCAGTTGTTCGTGTATTCTTCATAATTTTCTTTTGAAGTTTTGCCTTTATTTATTAATCTTGTATTCTCTTAAAAAATTAGTAAAAAAGTGTTAGACGTATACATTATGGTACTTTAGTGCAATTAGATGTTTTGTTTGTCTTTTTTGCAAAAATATTTTTTTGTTGCTCTGAATGTTATTCAAAATTTGAAACATCTCAATTATAATTACTCCAGATTTAGAGAAAGTTATAAAACAAGTCAGTGGAGGAAGATTGATGAGTGTTTTTTCAAAGGTAACAAGATTGCGCTAGTGAAGACTTTACATATCAATTTTTTTTAGAATATGAAGATACTTGTCATTGTTGTTTGTAATTTGTATTTAATGAGTCTATATATATAACTTATTACTCTCATATTAGTATTTTATCTTTATTTCAATCTCAACAAAGAAATGAAATCATAATTTTTTAGTTTCTTGTTCTCATACTTGCTGTTCTTTTAACGATCATCTTTTTTTTTTTTATAAGAAAAAGTTACACTATTCTAATCTAAGAAAAGTGGAATGAGGATCACCTCAACCGCCCACCATGGGTTCGAACTCGCAACTTTCACAATGAAAAATTTAGCATTTATTGAACATTAGTTAATAGCTACTTAAAAAAAGCAATTAATATTAATATATTTTTAGAAGTGATGCTAATTATTATTACAAATATTAAATCAATTTACACTTATTAATATACTTTTACTTATTGTCCAAATTCTTATAGATTTTCTTTTACCATTTTTTTTAACTAATGTGATGGATGATTCTACTAGGATTGTCCAAAAAATTGATAAAACCAAATAATCGATCTGAACTGGTTCAATACGTGCAGATTGGTTCGGTTTATATTGGATCAGTTTTATTCCAGATCTAAAAATATGTAAATCGTAAGTTACAGACCGGTTCACGAATTTAAAGCCATGATTTTGAGCCAAGCCAAATCGAAGTCTTTAATTCAAAACATATAATCTATTTATAGCACATATTTGTCTCCCACTATAGTTATTATAAACTAATTATACCGAAACAAGTATTATATATATATATATATATATATATATATATATTGAATTGATTTTATATTGAATGGGTTTGAATTTTAATGTTGAATCTTAAAATCTGTTTGTTTTTATTGAGTTTTAATGTGATTTTGTTAGATTTTAGCATTTTATAGAAAAGCATTATATATTAGTAGAACTATAGTTTTGAATCGAGACCGAATTGTCAATAATAAATTTGATTTGATTTGGTTCTACATATTATACGATTTCGTTTGATATTAAAATTACTAAAACTGGAGGACTTTTTTGATTCCTAACTTTATTCAAAATCAATCCAAATCAAAGTGTGTATATGTCTAGATTCTACGAGATAATGCTAGATTGTCTCGTGAAAACTTTTTTAAAAAATCATTTTTAAGTTTTGTGTTGAGTTGAGTGAAGAAAATTCAAGAAATTGGGTTGATCGCTTGAGCGGTCTTTTCACCACTCGAGCGGTGGTGTTTGCAGGTGAGATACCAAGTACATGTTTTGATCGCTCGATAGACTACTCGATTGATCTATGTGAGGGCCGCATGTTATAGGTTGCCAGGGTTGCAGCAGCTACATAGGGTGTTATTTTTCTTCTGATATTTTGTATTTCTCTTCCAATTACTTTTCTTCCCTTGTAACCTTCAATCATAAAAGTGAAGTGTGTGATCTCGTGGACGTAGGCACAGATTGTCGAACCACGTAAACTTTGTGTTTGTGCTTGGATTGTCTCTTTCTCTCTTCTTCGTTTATTATTATATGTTTATGTGTTCGTGATTGATCTTGCGCGGGATCAGTGATCGCGTTCTAATTTCCAACAATGTCATAGCTCCGGGTCAGGAGGTTGACGAATACACATGGCAGAAGAAGGAAGATCAACATGAATCGAAAAGTTCGATGGTTTGGACTTCGAATATTGGAGAATGCAAATAGAAGACTATCTGTATGGGAAGAAGCTACATTTGTCACTCTTGATATCCAAACCAGAGGGCATGATTGATGAGGATTGGGCATTGCTTGACAGGCAGATGTGTGAGTTATTCGATTGACGTTGTCTTGGTCAGTGGCACATAACGTGATTAAGGAGAAGACTACATCAGATATGATGGCAACACTATCAAGAATGTACAAAATGCTGTCGGCAAACAATAAGGTACATCTTATGAAGAAACTATTCAATCTTAAGATGGCCGAAGGTACACCTGTAGCACAGCATCTAAATAAATTTAATACCATTACACATCAGTTGTCTTCAGTAAGGATTAATTTTGACGATGAAGTCAGGACCTTAATTGTGTTGGCTTCGCTGCCAAACAGTTAGGAGGCCATGAAAATGACAGTAACTCTGCTGGTAAAAATATACTGAAGTATAACGATGTCAGGGGACTTGATTTTGAGCGACGAAGTTCGTAGAAGTCATTCAAGTGAGGTATCAAATTAGGGGTCGAATGCCGGTACATCTTTGAATGTTGAAGTACGGGGCGGAGGTAATGACAGGAATCAGAATATGGGCATGTCTAAGTCCAAAAGAGGCAAAAGCAAATTCAGGTTGAGACGGAAACCTGAATGCTGGGGTTGTGGCAAGACTGGCCATATCAAGAAGAATTGTAGGGAGCAGAAAAAGGAAGGCTAACTATGAGTCAGCCAATGTTGTGATAGAAAATGTCCAGGATACTTTGCTCTTATCAGTAGACAGTTCTATTGATTATAGAGTACTGGAATCAGGAGCCTCCTTCCATACTACGGCGCACCAAGAGATCAAGGAAAATTATGTTGTCGGTGACTTCAACAAAGTATATTTGGTAGACGGAGAGGCGTTAGACATCGTGGATACAGGCGATGTCAAAATTAGAGTTCCCAACGGTTCGGTATGAAAGATACATAAGGTACGAAATGTACCTAAATTGATGAGAAATTTGATTTCTGTTGGACAGTTAGATGCTGAGGGTTATTCAGTGACCTTTGTTGGTGGCATGTGAAAAGTCACCAAATGAGCTATGATAGTGGCTCGAAAAACGAAGACGGGTACCCAGTACAGGACCACGAGTACAAAAGATACAGTGGCAATGTTAGACAGTGGTTCAGACATAAGTTTGTGGCATCAGAGGCTGGGGCATATAAGCGAAAAGGGGATAAAAATTCTACAGTCAAAGGGTAAGTTGTTGGGTTTGAAGTCTATGGAGTTTGATTTGTATGAGGACTGCATCTTTGGGAAGCATATGAAGGTCAGTTTTCTGAAAGGCGGCAGGGCACCAAAACCAGACAGGTTAGAGTTGGTACACACTGATCTGTGGGGACCTTCCCCAGCTACATCTCTTGGAGGCTCACTGTATTATGTCACGTTTATAGACGATATAAGCGAAAAGGGGGTAAAAATTCTACAGTCAAATGGCAAGTTGTCGGGTTTGAAATCTGTAGAGTTTGATTTGTGTGAGGACTGCATCTTCGGGAAACAGATGAAGGTCAATTTTCTGAAAGGTGGTAGGGCACCAAACCCAGACAGGCTAGAGTTGGTACACACTGATATGTGGGGACCTTTCCCAGTTACATCTCTTGGAGGCTCACGGTACTATGTTGCGTTTATAGACAACTTCCGCATGAATGTATGAGTTTATTTTCTAAAAAATAAAACTGATGTGTTTGAAGTTTTTAAGAAGTGAAAAGCATTTGTGGAGACTAAAATTGGGTTGAAGATGAAGTGTCTGAGATTAGACAATTGAGGTGAATATACAGACGGGAGATTCAGGGAGTTCTGCCCAACTAGTGGAATCAGGCGGGATAAGACAATTCTAGGGACTCCACAGCAGAATGGCATGGCGGAGCGAATGAACGGGACACTAAATGAGATAGCAAGAAGCATGAGACTGCATTTGGGCTACCCGAGTGCTGTTGGGCTGATGCAGTGAACACATCAACCTATCTTCTGAATTGGGATCCATTAGTACCATTGGGTTTCGGAATTTCAGATGAGGTATGGAGCAGAAAAGATGTGAACTTATCTTTTCTGAAAGTTTTTGGTTGCACGTTATATGTTCATATTGATTCTGATACTAGAAGTAAACTGCAACCAAAGTCCAAAGTCTGTTATTTTATTGGATATGGTGATGAGGAGTTTGACTACCAATTTTGGGATGACAAAAATTTGAAGATCATCAGAAGCAGGAATGTGGTGTTTAATGAATAGTTACTGTACAAGAACAAGTCAAAGGCTGAGATAGACAGTGCGTTGCCGGAGACAAAAAAATCCGAGTTCATTGACTTGGATGGCATTTCTGAGGGAGCCAAATAGAACAAGAATAAGTAAGATAAGGAGAATGTGAACCTACATGTGGAACACAATACACCAGTGACAATAGTCAGGAGGTCTTTTAGGAGCATCAGATCACCACAGTGGTTTTTTACATGCTACTTACTGACAGTGGTGAGCCAGTGAGTTATACAGAAGCCTTGCAGACCAAATGTTCGATGAAGTGGGAGTTAGCGATGAAGAATGAGATGAATTTCTTGCTGACAAATCAGACATGGAAGCTAATAAGATTGCCAACTTGTAAGAAGGCAGTACACAACACGTGGGTCTACATAGTGAAGGAAGAACATGATGGCAGCATGCGCTACAAGGCAAGGTTAGTTGTCAAGAGATTTCAGCAGAAGGAAGGAGTTGGCTTCACTGGAATCTTCTCCTCGGTTGTGAAGTTGACAGCAATCCAAACAGTGTTGGGAATTGTTGCTACAGAGGATCTGTTTCTGGAGCAGTTGGATGTCAAGACTGTGTTTTTTTACTGTGAGTTGAAAGAAGACACATACATGCGTCATCCTAAGCGATTTGCAGTAAAAGGCAAAAAAGACACGGTCTGCAAATTGAAGAAGAGCTTGTATAGTCTGAAACAAACTCCAAGACAGTGGTACAAAAAGTTTGACAGCTTCATACAGAATACTGGGTTTACAAGGCTAGACGTAAATCATCGTTGTTATGTCAAGAGTTTTGACAGTTCCTATATCATTCTGTTGCTGTACGTGGATGATATGCTCGTTGTTGGATCATGCAGCAATGAGATCAACAAACTAAAGAAGTAGTTGTCAAAACAATTTGCTATAAAGGATTTGGAAGCTACCAAGCAAATCCATGGGATGAGAATAGTTAGAGACAGAGTTGAAGGGACCATGAGACTATCACAAACAGAGTATGTGAAGAAGGTGCTGAACATGTTCAACATGGATGGCGCAAAACTTGTCGATATGCCTTTAGCTAGCCATTACAGGCTAATAAAGGATCAGTCTCTGAAGACAAAACATGAGCTGGAGCATATGAGTAAGGTCTCATATAAATCGACTATTGGTAGCCTGATGTATGCTATGATCTGTACCAGACCAGGTATCGCACATGCAGTGGGAGTAGTCAGCAGATGTATGAGTAATCTAGGAAAGCAGCATTCGGATGCTGTCAAATGGATTCTGAGATATTTGAAGGGGATTACAGGTACGTTCTTGTGTTTCACGAGGACAAGACTGAAGCTGCATGGCTATGTGGACGCCGACTTAGCCGGTTATATTGACAGTAGGAAGAGCACTACCGGGTTTATCCACATCGTAGGTGGCGCAACAGTGAGTTGGGCCTCAAAGTTGCAGAAGATCGTGGCTCTTTCTACGACAGAGGCAGAGTGTATTGCTGTGACAGAGGCTGAAAAAGAGATGGTGTGGTTACAAGGTCTCATTGATGAGTTGGGTAAGAAGGTTGACAGAGGAACGCTCTACAGTGACAGTCAGAGTGAGATATTTCTTGCCAAGAACCCGGCATTCCACTCCAAGACGAAGCACATACAGTTGCGGTATCACTTCATTCGTTTGTTACTGGACAATAATTAGTTGAATCTTGAGAAGATTAGCGGGGTGAAGAATCCAATTGATATGTTGAAAAAAGGAGTCAACATTGACAAACTGAAGTTGTGTTCGACTTCAGTTGGTCTTCAGGGTTAGAAGACTAGAGATGGGTCACACAGGTTTATGTGTTTGTTTTGGTGGTTTCGAGGTGTTAGTGAGTTTGATGGGATGTCTCAAGGCTTGGAGTGGTTTTACTTCAAGTGAGAAAATTACTGAGTTGAGTGAAGAAAAACCAGGAAACTGAGTTGACCGCTCGAGCGGTGGTGTCTGTAGGTGGAATACCAAGAGTATGTTTTTACTGCCCGATAGACCACTCGAGCAGTCTATGCGAGGGTCGCCTGTTATAGGCTACTATGGTTGCAGCAGCCGCATAGGGTGTTATTTTTCTTCTGATATTTTGTATTCTCTCCAAGGAACTTTTCTTCCCTTATAATCTTTAATCATAATAGTGAAGTGTGTGACCCTGTAGACGTAGATATAGATTGCCGAACCACGTAAAACTTGTGTTTGTGCTTAGATTGTCTCTTTCTCTCTTCTTCGTTTATTATTCCGTGTTTGTGTGTACGTGATTGATCTTTAACATGATTAGTGATCGCATTTTAACTCTCAACATTTTGTTTATGTTATGGGTGGTCACGGGAACGTGTCAATTCCAAACATGTAAGTAAAAAGCTATTTTTGGCGACTTTTGATTTTTTGTGAATTTCAAAAGAAAGCTCGAAGTAAAACAAGTTTAATAAAAATTGGAAAAGAAAAAGAACACAAGTTAATTTTTGCCTTTTTTGATGCCACATCATGCATCAACGAATTTGATTTTGAGGGTTGTCTTTAAATTTTTGCTATAGGCATGCTAAATTTGACATATATGTTACATAAAAAGAAAAGGGATAAAATTGTAAAATACCCTCTCATTCGATATTTGCATTATTTTTCATTTTGTAGCAATAAAACTATTAATTAACACTTATTTGGTGCAGTTAAATATTTTTTTATGGGACAAAATCAAGAATATATCAAATTCAAAACCACAACTTGGGTCCACCCAAAATAGATCAAGTCTAAGAATACATAAGTCAAGTTTGACAAGGACTAAACACTACTGAAAAATGGAAACAGGGCCGAGCTAAACTCTTATCGATACAAAGAGCTTGGAAGTAGAGCCAATAACTAATTGTAGAATTATAGATCTAAGTATGAAACTATCAATCATGCTCTTGTTAGTGAGTAAAAGTGTGCATACCAAATGGTACTAATTTGCTGGTCAAATGTTAAATGAAATGATACGGATTTAGTAAAGTTATTTTTTTTTTAATATGCTTATCTAAATGAATTTTCTGCACATTTTGCACTCTAATAGAGAGAAAGCAGCCGTGTACGTAGTGGAAGAATATAGTATGACGGTATAAGATTGCTTATGATGACATTTCAAAATCAATCTAAATATAGGTATACAATTCTAACTACCAAACCAAATTGTCTTGCTCTAAATGTTTATATTTTACTTTTAGACAAGCATTAACAGAGTATTTCAACAAATATTTCATCGGCCAGTCTCATTATTTGCTCTCTTGTAAATAGGCTCTTCATTATTGAAAGTCAATGTAAAGTTATCTCCCAACTCACTCACACCTTTTATATTTAGTCTGCATATTTATTTTTTTAACAAATTTATTCTATTAAAATATTTCAATGTTAGTTGTTATTAAATATAGTTGCGAGTTTTTATTTTTGTTTGTGAAAGTTCCTAAGCAAGTTTTTAATTTTTTATAAAAAATAAAAAATATATATTTAACCCATATATGAAGTAATAAATTAGAGAGTAAGAGAAATCGATTGATGTGAAAAGTTGCAAGTAAAATATATTTTAAGAGAGAGGCTACGAATTAAAATTAACAAAAAAGGGACAAATTAAAAAAAAATTAAAACTACTCTCCTTTATCCTTTTCTATTTACGGTATAGTCCTCGCGCACGGACCCTTAAATTTTTCGTAATCCTCAAAAGGTCTGCGTTGATTTTTCTGGGAAACCCTAATTTCTTCTTCTTTTTTTTTTTAATCACCGCCTCCTCTTTCCCTAAACAACACTACTGAAATTCCTTTTCCTTTTTTTTTTTTTTTTGTAATTTATCAGTAACAAAAAGTTCCAAAACCTTTTCCCTGTTTTTTACTATTTCGATGCTCACAACGAAAATATTTAGAATAATCGAAACTGAAATTTGAGGAGCAAAGTGAAGCTAAACGAAATTCATAAGAAGAAATCGTTCAAATATATTTTCCAACGCTTTTTAGCAGGATCTCGGCTTAATTTTCGATAAAAGTTCGTTTCTTCCCCCCTCTCTCTCTCTCTCTGCAAATTAGGGTTCGTATCCGCCTGTTCTTTCTTCTTCTTCTTATTGTTTTCAGAATCTCTTAATAATTTTTTCTATCTTTTCTAGAGTCGTGGGGTTTGTAAAAACCTGGCTGGGGTTTATGGTAAAATGTCGACCATCGACTCATTCGGGATTGTTAGTGATGGTGGCGGCGTTGTACAGAACAATCACAGTTCAGTGCCTCAATCTTCTCAAGCTTCAGGGGGCTCAGCTGGGTTGATGCCCAACATGCGCTTAGCTTTCGGCACCGACGCCGCAGTGTACAAGCCTATGATGCCAACCTCACCGCATTCAGCTTCGGCGGCTACGCCTACCCCCACCTATCAAGCTGGAGGGGATGGCTCTGCCATGGCGGTTGCGCCGCCGAGCATCATCGCCATCTCCGGAGAACAGAGCAAGCGGAAGCGGGGGAGGCCGAAGAAGTATTCTCTTGATGGTGCCATGAATCCAGTCTTGAGGTCTCCGCCGGAGGCGGCTTTCCAGTCAAGTGGTTTCTCGTCCCCTGCTCCGATTTATGGTTCGCCGCCGGGGAAGAAGTCGAGGGGAAGACCTCCTGGTTCCGGGCGGAAACAGCGAGTTGCGGTTCTTGGTAGGCCTTGTTAATACATATATTTATCTGCCTCTGGCCCTCTGTGTAATAGCATCTCCAACTCATGGAACTCAATATTCTATTCCATATGATTAAAATAATATTTTGTATTTATAAAGTAATTGTGAAAAAAATTATGCTAAGAGATGAATTGATCTATTTATTAAATCCGACATCAATACAAAGAGGATAATCAATACAATCAGGATAATGGAGAGAAAAATTATAAAACCAATACATTTTTAGACGTGGGTCTATTATTTTTATAAATACTAATATATTTTATATAAATATCTATATGTTTTTATCTATTATTCACTGTTCATATTCTTATGAAAAATTATACTATTTATGTCAATACAACTAAATTACTTTATTTAATATATTTTAATTTTTTTAAAATCCACACAACAATAATTTATATTTTAAAACAAGTGAACTGTTTGAGTTGTAAAAAAATAATGATTATGATTTTTTTCAAAGAATACTGTGAATATCTTTTCAATAATGTCAAACTAGTGAAAATAAATATTCAAATTATAAAATTATACTCATTTAATGAATAAAATGCTAATTCTTTATATTTAGAGGATGATTATCTTTTTGTGCTTCATACTTTGAATTTAGTGCACCAAAACTCACTCTCTTAAACAAAGAAAGATATCAAGTGGTCTTTGACCCAATGGTATAGATTAACACCCTTATAAATGGGAGTTTGGGAGTTTAAACCTTGCTACTTGCAAAGTGTGGGAATTGTGGGTGTGCGAGTATTTTTTGATAAAAAAAAAACAAAAAACAAAAAACAAAAAAGATTTCAGAACATGGGCGTAGACAATAATTCCCTAAAAAGGAAAAATGAAGAGTGGGCTGGAGATGCACTACGAAATTGATAGTTGAATTTTGGAGCACAAAGCCTTAAAGTTCTGTTTTGCATTTTGATAGGTATCTATAACTGGTCGTGGTTTATGTTTGGATATTTTGAAATGTTATTTTAATCTTTTCTTGGGTGCTCCTTTAAACTTCGGCAGTCCCTCCAGTATTAAATATATATTACTTGCAGATACAATTTTTTGATAAGTATATATATATATATATATATATATATATGCATTATATTCAGGTACGAACACATATCAGTGGTGTTTGGCTAAGCTATTGAGGGTAGTTTTTGACTTCCTGTTACTAATTGTAGCAATAAGTTATCGATCTTTTTTAAACACTCACAATTTTTGCTATAAGGTATAATTTTTTTATTTTATAAATAACTAGTTTCAGTTAAAAGTTAGCATATTTTTCAAACGCTAACAACTTCTGCAGTTATAACTTTTATTTTTTCGACTACAATCTATAGACAATAGTTTCAGAAATGTCAAACACCACCATCATATTTCATTTAGGATAAAAATCGTGAATACCTTATCCTTTATGGGCATTACTTGCTTTTGCTTTAACGTGAAGGAAGGGAGGCGTGGAGAGGGAAATATTTGGTAGATTTGGGCTCTTTGAGAACTGGTTTTTTGTACAACTGAGATACATATGAGTGGATATATGTATAAACAAATTGCCTATGTTTAAAGACATTATTGAATATTATATGACGATAGTGGTGTATTGAAGGTGTGCGGCAATGGTGGTGATACAACATTGAATCAAAAGAATGAAAAGGAGGAACAAAGACGCTAAATGAGTTTGTCAGAGAGAGACGGAAAGATTTAAAAGGGGTTTGTTTACATGATAGAGTGAGAACTTAAGTTGTGTTTGTCAAGCAAAAGAGAGGGGGAGAGGAGGAATCTGCGATATTTTAAAAAAGTATGATCAATTTAAGTTCTAAATTTCTCATATCAAGTAAATTCTTACAAGTAAAAGATATTTTTTTTTAAATGTGAACTTTTAGCTGTAGAATTGAAATTTGAATTAACCTCAGCAGTTCTTTTCAAAATATGTTAATAGGAGAGATAATATAGTTTAAAAAGATTATAGGATCTAAGATTAAATTAATCTGAATTGCTCTTTTCAAAATGTGTTAGAAGAAAGAATATTTTGAAAAGTGTGATCTATTTTATTATATAGGTAATAGATATGTACAGGTAGATATGCATATATGTGAGAGGAGATGGCAGGACGTCTCCCTAGAAGCGGAAGTGAAGGCATATTGGTTTATTTTTCTGCAGCTTGGGGGATCTAAAGAAGAATAATAATATTAATGATGGAATGACATTTGTGCCCTTGGGACTTTTTATGGTTACTGTCAATTGTGGATTGCTGTCCTACTATATTGCCCGTCCAGTGTAGGGAAAAGGTTACAAGACCTTAAAAGTTTCCGTTTTTCGTTTATTCGTATTTGTTTGTTTTTTGCCTTATATTTTCTTTCTTTTACCTTTTCCTTTCATTACTTTTGCTCTACAATTTTGATAGTTTATACAAGGAGCTGTGATGCTTGGCATGAGAGGGAGGGAGGGAGGGTACCTGCTTCTAAAATTAGATGAAACATTATTTTGAGATTGATTCTTCATTGTTTCATGCATCTTATAAGATTATTATAACCACAATTTGATTATTTTTATTGCTTTTGTCATTCTCAGCTGTCTGGGAGTTTTCTTTGATAGGAAACAGGAACTCTTATTCAAATATCTTGGATTAATTCTCTCATTTTTATCAGATAACTGCTCTAAAAATTTCAATAAAATCTATCTTAAATTGGTTAACTCGATGCACATGCACAAACCTAAAATTATCGTTATTTGATATTACGAAGTGGACAACAGTGGTGTTATTGTGACTGCGTTGCTAGTAATATTAGTATTGCCAAAGCTCTAATGAGATATTATTTTGCAGGGTCACCTGGGGTTGGTTTTACACCACATGTCATCACTGTAAAAGCTGGAGAGGTGGTCATCAGTCATATTGTTTCCGTTTTCCATTCTTTGTATTATTTTATCTAATTTATAAAAGTTTCTTTTCAAAAGGGGAAGAAATTAGACAGTTGATAATCATTGAACTGGATCTAAGATTTTTTTTCTCATGCACAAGGTTATTGTTGTACAAATAATTATTTATGGTAGCTGTTCAGTAAAAGATCAAGAGCATATAAATTCAAGGAGGGTGCAGATATTGGAAATTGGCATGATTCTGTGTATAATTGAGTTTTTAGCCCCTTTAGAGTTTCTATGATGATGATTCTGTTGGGAATTAATTTGGTCTCCTTTTTAAATTGTTTTCTATTTTTTATTTATACTTCTATAGATTATGAAAAGCTTGGTTTATGGACAGGGCTACCGTGAGGTAGGCCAAAAGGTTATTTGTACATGTATGATTATTAGTAAGATTAAATAGCTGTTAGACTTTTGGTAGCCAAAGCCTAAGTTTTAGTATTATGGAGTCGTACTTAATTTGGGACTGGAAGTTCTGGTAGCCTATATAAAATCATGTAATTCTCCTAGTTCAATGGATATCAAGCTTTAGAGAATCGTATCAACCTTTTGCGGCTCTCTATTAATTTGACGATGTAACCATATCGGTGAGATAAATAATCTAGGTTTGGACCTAGTATTTTTCTTCTTCTTTCAAGTTTTTTTTGTTGCTCTGGCCTCTAAAATCCCATGATTTGAATTTTGGCTTCCCACCTTAAATCCTGCTGTACAAATCTATTCTATTCATTCTTTTAACTTTCAGCCTCAAAATTAGCAATGTGACTGTTTTCACAGCATTGTTCACAATGTAGGAACAACAGAACAACCCCTGAATGCCAAATCACATGTATCCATGTCTAAATCATACGTCTTTGTTGCTCCATGCAACCCCCAATTGCTCATTCATATTTACCTAGCCCATCAAATCAAGCTCTAAGTAGAGGATTTCCCTGCTGCCCACATTAGTTTGGGGATCAATAGCTGTAGGAAGCTGTTCCCAACACTTGTTCCACATCATTGACATGAGAAATAAAGGAGAAAACAGGATTGCAATCTGTGCACAATTTATATCTTTAAGGACCAGATAATTTGCTGAAAACTAAGTCAAGAGGAAACTGCAATTTGGTTTTGAATAGGATGTACCACTTCTATTTATAAAAGTTTAATTACAATCATTTTTTGTAGAAGTGTTATTTATCTGGTTTGATTGGTATCGCTATGAGCCTATGACACCAATAAAACTAGTTTTATTGCAGCAACCCAAGCTACTCTATCCTAACAATAAAATTGTTTAGGACTAGGAGGCAAGAAAGCACACTTGCCTATACTTTAAGGAAGGACATGGCTTTATAGAGTTGGATGAGGTTTTGGCTAGCCAACTGGGATTAGGATTTAGATGAGTTGAGTATAAAATGTGGGTTTAATAGTTAAAGTAAAATATTTGAAGTTTTATTCTCCTGTTAGGTAATTATGTGACATTGATAATACTTAAATTCTTTGATGCCTTTATAGAATAAAGAGTCATCTAATATGTTTGCATGCCTATATTTTTGTGCTTATAGGCATGTATGTTGAGATACTATATTATCACCAATTTATCTATGAACATGCCAAACTGGATATTGCTGTTCTTTTTATTCCTGTTGCTTCCTGTGAATTATTCTTAAGGGCTGATACTTGGAGTTATGCTTGAATTCTATCACCCTATCAAATATAGAAATGCATTTTTAGGGCTGATCATATCTTTATGTAAGGACTTTTCTCTCTTACTTGATTATGTTTTCATTCACGAGACCAAACCAAACCAAACTAAGCATTTGTCCCAATAAATTGGGGTTGGCTGTGTTTTCATTCAAGAGACCATAGCTTTTTGTTATATTTCACTACTCAAACTGGATATGTCAAATCTCTAACTTAGCATTATTTTTTCTGCTTCTCAGGATGTATCTTCGAAAATAATGTCATTTTCTCAAAATGGCCCACAAGCTATCTGCATTCTTTCAGCTAATGGTGCCATATCCAATGTAACGCTTCGGCAAGCATCAACATCCGGTGGAACTGTAACTTATGAGGTGATAACCTTATGCTTTTAGCTATGATATCTTTTCTTATGAATTGTGAATTGCATGAAAGTTCATATTCATAAATGTAGCATAAGAGAGCTTTGAATTGAATTCATTTCCTGTGCTTTACGTAGCATCAGAAAACACAGAGTGATTTTGCACATAGTTATCAAAATCTTACGATTTGCAGTTCAGTTCAGTTTACGATTCGATTCACGATTCATGTATAAATCTATACGAATCTATGAGTGAATTTATTTTGTGACAGAATAATGATAGATCGTACGATTCACAGTTTGATTCATGAGTCGATTCACTACTTACGATTTATATAATTCTTAAAATTATCATATCTAATAAATCTTGAACACTTATTTACCACATTTATTTTATTTTGAAAATATTATAATACAATTTATTGTGTAAGTTATAAAAATAAGATATAATCATGTATACTTTGCTGTTGATTTAGTAATTAGAGAATATAATAAGAATAGACAGATTCAACATATGTAAAAAAATGACAATATATTTTTTAAGAGTTTAAAAGATGACAATACTACTTTCAATAATCTTATATTGTTATTTTGGTAAAGCAATCATAGTTTAGTATGATATATTAGTTATATTAGTTAGATTTAACAATTATATAATATTTTTTTGAACTATTTTTTATTAGCAATAAGAAGACACGTTTGAAAGTGTATTATGTTTACTATAGAGAGTTTTTACTCTCTCTCTCTCTCTCTCTTTATCTCCCCCATGTTATTTTACTATTTTTAGGATTTTTTGCTCCATTTTATGAATTTTAAAAGAGAATATACTATGATATTTAAGAAATCTTATAGTGGGTTAGATTTGAGTCAAAGTATCTTGTAATGAAGGTAAATATCTTCCCAATTAGATTGTATAATTATGCCCTTATTGTATTACTTTTGTCAATATTCGTTTTATTTATTTTATTTCATACATTAGAAATTGTTGAAAATAATATATTTTAAAAAATTAGGATCTCGTTAATTATGATTTGATTACTGGAATCAACATATTAGGAAATTGTGATTCTATTGATTGTGATTTGATATGCAAATTATTTTTCTCCTTTTCTGTAATCCTTCTTTATCATAGTTATACATATTTGAAAGTAAGTCAAAATTATTGAATTCTGTTATTCTACTTGGTTTCAGAGCTAAAATATGAAGAAGGAAAGAAAAAAAATTGTCCAAAAACCCTATCCGCCATCTTTGCTTTCCCACCTTTGTCGCCGGTATTTCTTTACCGGTATCACGA
The DNA here is from genome assembly GCA_034768845.1 of Heliamphora exappendiculata. Taxonomy (NCBI): domain Eukaryota; kingdom Viridiplantae; phylum Streptophyta; class Magnoliopsida; order Ericales; family Sarraceniaceae; genus Heliamphora; species Heliamphora exappendiculata. Next base: position 5,999,230 of record JAOTRH010000018.1, on the reverse strand, counting down.
ATCTGTCGCTGGTATACCGTCACCGTCGAAATCTTTGCCGTCATCGTTGGTTTTCTCTCACCACCACCATTTCCGCTGGTCTTTGTTCATCTCCGCTAGTCTTTTTTTTTCTTTTTTTCGCAGCCGTCGTTCTTTCTCTCCCCTGCTGTTGTGGGTTGCGAATTCTAGATCACTGTACTTCCTTGGTATTGGTGTATCATTAAAGTATTAATATATTATATTGTTGACTTTGACAGTGCACTTTTTAGAGAATTATTATTTTTTTGTTCTTAGTCTTGGTTTTTGGGGGCTATCGATGTTGTTTTGGTAGTATTGTTTTTATTTTTGGGGGTTGCCAATGTTCCAGTAGTATTGTTCTTGTTTTAGAGGCCTACCGATGTTGTTCCAGTAGTATTGTTCTTGTTTTTTGTGGCTACTGTTGTTTCGGTAACGTTGTTTTAAAGTCTAGTTGCTTTTCAAAAATTGAGAAGCTACCTCCAAAGACCGATCCTAAGCATGTCCAGTGAAACCATCTCTGCTCAAGCCTTCAATTGTCAAACTGAGTGTAATTGATATATTTGTCCTAACTTGAGGGGGTGTTTAAAATAATATATTATAAGAAATTAGGATCTCGTTAATTATGATTTGATTACTGGAATCAATATATTATTAAGAAGTTATGATTTTATTGATTATAATTTGATTTGCAAGTTATTTTTTTCCTTTTCTGTAATCTTTTTCTGTAATCATTCTTTATCATTATAAATAAATAGCTATACATCTTTGAAGGTAAGCCAAAATTATTGAATTATGTTATTCCACTGAAGTGTTTAACATCATATTTATAGTTTATGCTAAAATCTTACAATTCTCGATTCATGATTTGCAAAATTAAAATTTCGATTCACGATTAGATAATTATGGTTATGCAGTATGGACAAAATTATGATGGTTTAATTTTAAGATCACATTCAAAATTCTAAATAGCTATAAGTTCCAATTTTTTGCAAGCTATAATTGGATCATTCACATGTTAGAAGAAAAAAATGACAATTTCATGTAAATGTTTGTAAATCTCATTAAGTTATTTAAATATTTATACATCAATAAAATTGATTCTCCTTTATATTTTTTTACTTTTTTATGAGTGTTTTTTTTTAAATTTTTTTTCTTTCTATCCTTTTCTTTTGCCTTATTCAACTCCTATACATGAAGCTGGTGTATCATTGTGCCACAGTGAGGGTGCTACATGCCCTATTTTGCCTTATTTTTCTTTGAAGCATTATGCACAGTTGAGCCATGCCAATGTAAAACTGATAACCACCTGTGTATTTTCTCTGTTCTCATTAATTCCATGGAATAAACATTTTATTTTCATTGGTCCGTTTCCTCTGAATAAGGACTGAAATCAATGGAATACGGTTGATGCCTGTGGACATTATTGGATTCACCATCACTCATTTGTAAGTTCGTATAGATATGGAAGAAAATATAGGTTTTATATCTTCATTACTGTTTTACTATAATCATTCAACACCACGTTGCCTGTGGAAGCTGTTAAAAAGTTTTCTTTTTAATTATATGACTAGCGGTTGGCACACGCATGCGTGTGCAGATGTATATTAAAAAATTCAAATAATTTTAAAAAGTTAAATAGTAAAATAGTTTAATTTTTAAATTAAGAGTAGTTACAATTTTCAAATTAAGTGATGGAGGAAAAAGTTGCTGGGTATTTTGGGAAAAGCAAAAAGTAACTAAAAATATTTTTTGTAACTAAAAATCCACATGGAATCATTTTAAGGGGAACACCAAATGGGTGTTCTCCCTTTATATATTAGTATAGATAACCTACGAACATGGGTTTCTCTTGGTTGTAGTATTATAGACACGGCATTCTTTTGTGTATCACTCACTAAATTAAATCCAATCCAATTAAGTGGCAAATGATTATTGTTGCTCTAGAGACTGCATACCTATTTGTGCTGGTGCACGTTTGTCGAACACCTTAAATCATACAAGATGCTCATAATACTGCTTATGCAGGGACGCTTTGAGATCCTCTCTCTTTCTGGTTCATATATGCTCTTAGAGAGTGGTGGTCAGCGCAGCAGAACTGGTGGGTTAAGTATATTGTTGGCTGGTCCAGATGGTCGTGTCTTAGGTGGTGGTGTGGCAGGGCTTCTAACTGCAGCTACTCCAGTGCAGGTTTGTTTTCCTTGATAGATAAATGTATTTATTTCTTACTTCCCAAGTCATTTGACTTGTCCTACTATTCCCCATCTAGTATCTAGTGATCCAATAAGATATTATGAAGATGCCACTCTTTTAGGAAATTCTTGAATTCTGTTCATTGGTGGTTTTGACCTTGTGTTTGGTGAACGCATGGGGGCTCTTCTTTCAGCCTGGATTTTTTTGGCAGATTCTTAGTTATTTATAAATGAAAGAAAAAGGGATTTGATTTCTGGACTTGGTACTCGTATGCCTTTCCCAGTATGGTCCCTTTTCTTCATTATTCATTTTCTCCTATGTTGTCAAAAGTTGTGTTTCATTTCAACCATAACAAAATCTCCTGCTGAACTGTCGGTAAAAATCACAAAGGGTACTAATCTGCAATTTTTTAACTAACAGTTGTACAGACTATAGTCTAACCTTCCAAAGCAATGTGATACTTATTAAATGGTTCAGCTTGCCTCTCACTGGCAGACTGATCTGGTTCTTGTTTTAGTTTCTTTCTTGTGCACCCAGTCATCCCCTAGCCAAGTCGACGCCGAATCCACCTTTTCAAATTCTCAGTACTTGTCTTTAAAAAGCATAAATAGCATGGTTGCCCCCCTCCCCTCTACTCTTCTTCCTCCGGGTGCCCGGAGCCAACTCCGAAAATGTGGAATCTCTCTTCCCTCTCCTTTCTTCCTGTGATTCTCTCTCAATAATGTCTTTTTTGTATATCTTCAGGAAATAATGGCAAAGGTTCTACCCTTGTACGATGTCCTCCTAGTGCACATTTAGTCAAATTTGTAAATAAGGTAGTGGCATCTGGTTCTGTTGCTTTGCTTGCAGGTAGTTGTTGGTTGTTTCATTGCAGGCCAGCAGGAGCTAAAATCACCGAACCATGCTGATCCTTTGGCTTCTCCACCAAATTTCAACCCTGGAGCATCAGCAGCTGGAAGCCCAGCATCTCGAGGAACCATGAGTGAGTCCTCTGGTGGGCCTGGAAGCCCTTTTAACCAGAGTACCGGAGCGTACAATAATATCAGCCCACAACCAATAACCACCTTGTCTTGGAACTAAACTGATGACTATTAAAAGAGGCTTTGCTTCCTTGACGCTTATCTTTGGGTGTGCTGTGCTGACCTCAAATCCAAGTGTTAGGAAGCTGATGTGTAGGCTATGACCGGCGTAATTGTGAGCATATTTGGATCTGTTAGAAACCAAATTCCCTTCCCCATCTTGGGGGGGCGCCTGAGTTAATATTTAGTTAGAGTCTTGTTTTTTATCACTCTAAAATTCAAGGTTAGTATTGTTGTTTCACTGCACATGGCTGCTGTTTTCATGTTGATCCAGGGAAGTCAAGTGGTGGTTACTGATACTATAAATCGTGATCGGCCTTTTGAATTTGTTCATCAAGTCTCTCTTCGTTCTATGAATTTTATTGATGAACGGTTTGTTGGCAGCTTGATATTTGACTTATCAAAATGCTCGTGTGTCCGGCGTTAGGGATTAAAGTTTAAGATGGGGGGATCCTGAGCAGGACTTGGACCAAGCGACAGGGGGCAGCTATTCGATGCTTTAT
>JAOTRH010000018.1:5953402-5993013 GCA_034768845.1 Heliamphora exappendiculata | reverse complement strand
GGGGGGGGAATCGGGAGGGAATGGCGGCTTAGGTGATCACCAACTTGAATTGCTTGATTGTTTGTTCGTTTTCGAGGAGCTTGATAATGTGACACCCGGATGAGATGTGAGGAACTTACCTCTAGATGTGAGATCCTGAGTTTGAGTAATTCCCAGTCCATTCCCAGAATTTTTGTTTTCCCCGCTGGTTAATGCCTATTGAGTGTGGGATGGGAGGTGCCAACAAAGTACTATCATGGTTACTGTCCGTTTGATATAATGATAATATTAGGATTGCATGTTGGACATGTAGAAAGAATATCTCCTAGAGTATGAATGATTTGCGGGAACTCCTTTTACTTCCATGATCTTGTTGATAATTAGAACTTGTGTCCAACAAAACAGTGTCTTTTAAAAGGGTCTGCCGGAGACAAGGCAAAACGTTGAAAGTATGAAGGGTCTGCTGGAGCCAAGGCAAAATGTTAAAGCGAATGGGGGAGAATATGTATTGTCACGTATTGTCTGAAGAATTTCACGTTTGCTCTAATGTATTGAAGGTATATTTTGTCTTTAGATTCTCATATAATTCGGCGTCATAGACATGATCCTTATGAATTGTCCAAATGAACAAAGAAAATGAGGCACAATTATTATGCAAAGCCACATCCGGTTTCACGTCCGGACAGAAACTTCTTATGAATGCAACGAAGGTGATCATTTGTAATATTTGCTTCAATTCATAATCACATTTTCAATTGTAACATGTAAATTCATAATTTCAATTATTACAAACACCCTCGAAATCTAGTCCTATAGCCTTGAGAATTATTATGGTTTTAGTTTTTTTCTTTCACCATATGGCCCTGCAAAGACTTAGGTAACACTAGTTAAGGCAGTTTTTTTCCCAAAACTTGTGCGGCAAAATGTATATCAGGAACGAGTAGTCCACAACATAGAAAGAACAATGATTATATTAAGTTTTGCCAAATCAATTCTCCAACTAGTATTACATTGATTTGCTCATTTTCTCGTGTACCTATATATGGTAACAAACCAAAGGAAAACAAAAAATATTTGCATGATTTCAAAGTTGAATAAACTACAATCGAGAAAAATTCAGCACAATCTTTCACACCTGCCCAGCCTTTCATACTCTCTGAAGAGATGAGCAATTAGTCGGCAAATTGGAGCATAATATTGATTATCTAGTTTTCTCCCCATCATAATCAGCATTCCTTGATCTTCCAGAACCAAGGTAAAACCATTTTTGCATCACAAGGACTCGGGGCTTGTGGAGGGCCCGAGTCTCGATGGCATTTGCATAGCACCACCATGTAATTCACCTCCAAACCGATAATTCATCGAATTCTTGGGGGTGATGGACATTTTGTTCAATGAATAATCAAATTCGTCGAGACCAAGATTATGCTCCTCAAAACTCCCAGTCATTGCATCACCTGCGACGTTCTCCCTGCTCCCATCCATAAAATTCTCGACGACGTCTTCATCACTGCTACCTTCTTCATTGTCATCGTAAGTAGTTCTGACCATTGACCAGTATACAAAGTTTGGCCGGATGAACCTGCAAATTAAAGCATTTCCTTAATCTTTAATTTCACCAAATGAGAAATTTGTTGTGGCGGTGGGGGGAGGAAAGAAAATTTCAATGGAAACATATAAAGGCAACCACGAGACCGGTTCTTTGGACAACTCCGTTTCATTTTGGGATGTTAAATTTGTTTCCATTAGGCAGCACTTTGATCCAAAAAGGGAGAGGGGAGTTGTTAAAAGATACAATCATCTGCTGCTCAAGAACTCTTAAAGGAAAATAGAATAGAAAAGTGTTAATTTGTTAACATAAAGTGTAGAATCCAGTCCCAAACAAGCTTTTGTCTAATCCAAAAAAAATATCAGTACGTGCAAATGGGCAAGGTGACTACACGTGGAACCAGAATTTTGGCCTTCTAAGAAGTCCTAAAAAAGACGTCATGTAGATGACAGCAAGCACATTTCTTGCGTCCAAACAGAGACCCTCCTAGGTAACGTGCAGTTTAACTATAATAACCGTTCCTTTCAACCAAAAAAAAAACATTAACGCAAAAATAAATAAAAGCACCTGTCAGACTTTTTCAGCAAACATGGATCGAAGGGGAAGAACATGTCAAGCCGTTCCATCCCCCCAAAAGCTCTGGAAAGTTCTGATTCCAGCAGATCGTTAAAGATAAAGGTCTCTGACACAGTGAATAAACGAGCTGTTTTTGCCTGCCGGAGAAATTCCTCTACTATAGAAGGCAGGCACACCTATCAAGAAGATAATGGATGAAGATAAGGCTTCGGTTAAAAAAAAATCAAAATCAAATATCAATGATGGGTCTGCACGTCATTTGGTGGAAACAGAAAATTGAGACCAAGCAGAGATACAGATTACTAAATTCATGAACCATAACTGGTATGCTTTTTAGGACAATAACGTAATAATATTCCATAATAAGTACAGATGTTCTGTAATTATAAGGTGCATTCTGTAATTATAAGGCGTGCCTGAAGAGAGTAAATAGAGGATGGCTTCACCTTCAATGGATTCAATGGATGCTTCAAGATTGCCTCGATAGGCATGAGGTAAAGTTGAGACTTGAGACGAGGAATATCCATCACTGATCGCATACGGAAGCATAGAACATACATGATAGCCTACACTACCAGAAAATAACATCAGAAAACTTGAACTTGTTCCGAATTACATAAAAGTCTAGTACAAAACAAACAGATTAAGAATCAAAATTTTCAATGTACATTCAGGGTGTATGCTCTAATATCAATAGATATCATCAAAGTGATCCAATGTTCCGGGCAAATTGAAATGCAGGAGCAAAACTATACTGCACTCATTAACCACCACTAACTGGAAAGCCTATTGGATGAACAACATTACAAGCTATCCTATGATTAAGGTGCAGATATATGCATCTACAGAAAGTTAATATGTTCCAGATGGCATGAATTTTATGCAGTGACAGGCCCAAGATTGGTATTTCAATCAATGGAGGCTACACTATGAACATCACACAACCCCAAGGACACCACGTGTAGATTTCAGCTCAATAATCAAAGGTTCACACAAAATAAATGCAAGAAAAAACAATTTTTCCCCCAAAGAATGTCGGCCCCTCCCGAAATTACCTTCCTATTTCTGATGAAGTGTAGGCATGGCTAAAATTTTGAGCTTGCTGTTCTATAAGTGAATGTCAAAGCATAACATACCTGGCAACCAGAATAAAAAACTCTGTGAGCTTTTGGGTTGATTTCACCATCTTGGTTTTCACTATATTTCCAACACCAACCGACCAGCCTGGAAACCTCAAAAGATAACGGCATGGTGTCAGTTCCATATTTCCTTTATATATAAAGGGATAAGCACAGAGATTGAATGAGTAACGAAGTAGTTGGCAACCTTTGCAACATCTTAACAACAAAAGAGACTGACAGAAACTTTGCACGTGACAAATAACTAGCAAGATAAGCAACAGCACTCATCCTGCACAGAACCAATAGAAGAATTAGAACCATAATAGACAAGTATAAAAGAAACAGCATAACTAAGAACTTCCAATGATTCACACTACAGATTTCTATTTTGCTAACATGATTCCAGAAGAAATCAAGAATAAGGTTCTCCCAGCCAGCCATGCAAGGCTTGGCACTCAAAGTAATTACAATAAGTACAACTACGACCAACAGGCATACACGCGCGCGCGCACACGGGCACACACATATATAAATTTAAAGAGATCCCATGAATTTTAGTAAGTGATAATAGTGATGATGGTAGAATTTTTTTTCCAAACCTTCAACTTGTAAAAGTCAAAACACTAGAAGTTCAGTCCAAAAAAAATAATAATAATTGCCAACTCGTGCTAAGAAAACTAAAGGATAAGGGTAACCCAGAAAACAAAACAAAAAAAAATAAGTCGTCGCCAAAGTGGCAATGTAGCACCTCAAAATAGTATGAAAAAAATCATGGTTTATTTATACATCGTTTAATATGTTCTCGTAAAAAAATATAAATCTCAATATTTCAAGTTTGTTTGCATGGATACCAATACTTGAATCAGATTTATTGTTGAGAGAATTGAAAATTGTAAATTACTCGTGCTATTTGCATATTAATCAGCACGCATTTGCCATGCCAGACACACAACACACCCCAAATATGTCAAATATATATTTTATCAATAAGATTTTGCATGCATTCATTATTTGAACCGAACTTAGAGTATAAAGAATTGAAAATTGTAAATTACTGGTGTTATTTGCATATTCATCAGCAATCATTTGCCATGCCAGACACACAACACCCCAAATATGTCAGATATACATTTTATCTATAATATATCGGCCTTCTTTCCTACTAAAACTTGACAAATTTCATGCAAATAAAATATTTGTAGTTTTTTTTAAAAAAACGATATCAATAAATTTCCAATATATCCATCACTATATATCCCTTTTAGACTTGCAATGGATCTTTTTTAGCCTCATTGCCAGAGAAGATGATGCGTGGGAACCATGATGTTTCAAAGGGGAGCGTGATAGATGGGATGATGCAGAAAGAGGGACGGATTGGTTCAATGGGATTGGGCATTTCAAACTTAAGGTTGGTGGAGGGTTCTGGAGAAAAGGACGGGAGGAAAGGGGAGCTGATGACGCATGTACGTGACAGAAGAGAGATAGGTCAATTCGGGTCGTATGGAAGGCCCACGAATTATGAGTCTGTTAGCAAGCAACACAATGTTGTCCAAAATCTTCCCAAGGGGAATTTTTCAAGATCGAGTGATCCCAGTTCCCTTTTGAGAGGTCCGACTCAATTGTCTGGACTAATCAGAATCTGAAGGAAAATAGATTTGGGACATAGGAGGCCCATCAGGCCATGGTTTTTGGGTGAGTCGGATTACCCGTTCACGAATTCAAACCCATAATCAGACTGGGTCGGATACGACTCTCAAGTTGATGCATCTGCAGTTGCTTGCATCTGCAGTTGCATCTCGTAGGCAAAGGAGGAGTATCAGGTAGCAAGGAATCGACGACGATCTGAAGACACGGTCCAGTGCGGTTTGTTGTCAGATGATGATTAGATTTGCTGTTTCTCAATTTTGAACGTGGAAATTACTCTCTTTCTTGAGATTGGTATGTCGGTTTATATTAGGAACTCCTTCTATGTCAGGGGTGGAGGGTAGTGTTTTGGAGAGGGCGAATGTTAGTGAGAGTAGGGATGCTGAAGCCAGCATGGAGGAGGGGCTTTCCAAGGGTTTGGGGAGTATGTTAGGAATAGAGGACATTAAACCTTTGAGGCGGTGGGGATATGGACTTTGGCCTCTTAGCTCTTCTGTTCTTTCTGGAAGAGCGGGAGGCAACTAGCAATGGGAAGCAGTTGGAGTTCTGTAGGGACGAGGGAGTCAAGAGTGAGAGGGAGGGGGGTAAGGGAGGAAAGGAGGGAGGAGCTCTTTTTGGTAGATTCAAAGGGCTGTGATGGCTCAACAAAGATTGAAGGGTTAGGGATCTGTTGAAGGAAGATAAGGTGATGACGTGTACACATTTGGCTTTGAGAGGGCCTGACGAACAATGGCTAGAAATTGATTTGCAAAAGGAAATATTGGGTTCGAAGATGATGTCATGTGACTTTTCCAAGCCATAGAGGAGCATTGGAAGAACAGTAGGGAGATGGTAAATTTTTAAAAAAATTGGGAGCAATGAGTAGAGGTTTGAGGGAGCTAAAGACTTGCAATACTCCATCAGCTATGATGGAAGGAAGAAAGGGGGTGCGAGCAAGGAACTAAGGGTAGGAGTGAGGTTGTGGCTTTTCTATTTACCTATGAAGATTAAAATAATTAGTTGGAATGTGAGGGTTTAAATCCAGTAGAGAAATGGATGGTGGTGAAAGTGTTGCTTAAGAATGGAAGAGCAGGTGTCGTGTCCTCAAGAGACCAAACTGGATGAGGTCTCAAGGGAGGTTATTACATCTATTTTGAGAGGGAGGTAGGTGGAATGGATTCATTAGGGTGTGGTGGGAGTTGTGGGAGCGACGAGAGGGGGTGGATTCTGGTGATCTGGGATAGGATGGTCGAGCAGTTGGATAGTGAGCTGGGGTGATTTTCCGCATCATGTTTTCCAAAAAAGGTGGATGACAACCTTTTGTGGGTTGTCAAAGGGGTTTATGGTCAAGCGGTGGATGTTTTGAGGGAGGGGTATTAGCTGTTGGTTGTGGTTGCTCACCGTTGGGATACTCCATGGTGTGTGGGCGAATATTTTACTGCGGTGTGACTTTCGAAGGAGCGTCTAAGGTGCACAATTTTGAGCAGAGCCATAAGGAAATTCTACTCTTTCATTAGCAAGCTAGAATTAGTGAAATTACCTTTGTCTGGGGGTCATTACACTTGGTGCGGTTCACACGTTAATCCTTCCATGTCCCCCATTGACAAGTTTTTGATTTCCACAACATAAGAGAAGCACTTCTCAGATGTTAAGTTACGTCTCCCTAGACCAGTTTCAAACCACATCCCCTATTATGTTGGATAGCAGCAGGTCTTGGAAGGGACTTTGCCCATTCAAATTTGAAAACATGTGACTACCAGTGTATGGGTTCAAGCAGAAAGTTGGGGATTGGTGGTGCAATTATACAGTGGTTAGGACGCAGGGTTTTGTGTTTTCCAAAAGAGTTAAAATTACTTGGGGGATATGAAGAAGTGGAATAAGGAGGTTTTTGGTTGTCTGGAGTTCCAAAAAGGTAGAACTTTAGAACTTAGAAGACATCCAGTCAGGTTGATAAGAAGGAATAGTTCGGAGCTCTTTCTAGTGATGGTGAGGTAGAGTTCAAAAGAATTCCAAAACGGAGGAGATCAAATGTTGGCGAAAATCAAGAAATCTCAAGTTGAGGGAAGGAGATAGGAATACACTGTTCTTTCACAGGTTAACCAATGCTCATCAAGAAAAAAATTCAATAGGTTGCATCAGAATTAGAGGGGTTTTCTGGAGAGATGAAAAGATTCATCATGGCGTACCAAATTTAGTTGAGGGGCTGTTTATTGAGATGGGAGGGAGGAGACCCGTCTTGATGAGATGCAGTTTGCTTATATTTCAAGGGAGGATGTGTTTATTGACATTGGCCTTTTTCAGCAGTGTTGGGGGATGGTTAGGCCAGAGTCTAACACTGGTTAGGCCAGCAGTGTTGCGAATGATGCATTACTTCTGGGAGCATAGAAAATTCAAAAGGAGCTTGAACGCTCTTTTGCCACTTTAATTCCTTAAAAAGGTGGCACCAAGAATGTTAAAATATTTCAGACCCATTAGCTCACTTAGAGAAGACTACAAATTGCTAGAGCAAAAGTCCTAGCCTATAAACTAAAAGGTGTTTTGAAAAATATTGTCTCAAAAAGCTTTTCTAGCAGGAAGATGTGCTTTTGGAGTAGGGAGACAAATATTAGATGCGACGTTGGTAGAAACGAAAGTGTTGATTCGCCATTGAGGAACCAAATTCCAGGAGTAGTGTGTAAACTGGACATTAAAAAGGCTTATGATCGTGTCAATTGTACTTTTGCTTTACGTGATGGAACGTTGGGTTTTGGAGGAAAATGAAAGAATTGGAAAGGAAAGAAAGACCAATCATGGTAAGGTTGTCAGTTTTGGAAAATGAGAATCCAACTTTTACATTCATCTAGGGGATTGAGGCAGCGCGATCCTTTGGCTTCAGTTTTGCGGTAAAAGGTTGGGTGCCTTCAGTCTTGCTATTAGGGTTTGCCATTGGAATCGTCTTTTAAAGCTAAGCCAGTGTGGGACGCAGTTGTTGAGAGATTTTAGAAAAGAATGGCTGGCTGGAAGAGAGAATATTATATATCTAAAGGGAAAAGGATAAGTTTTATCAAGAGTGCATCGTCCAGTTTGCCTACTTAGTTCATGTACATGTTCATTACTTCAACTTCGGTGACGAAAAAGTTGATAAAGTTGCAAAGAGATTTTTTGTGGGGTGGTGTGGGGAAAAAGTACAAATATCATTTGGTTGAATGGGAGAGAGTGTTTGTCCTATTCGATAAGGGGGTTAGGGAATTAGGACACTCTGGATAGATTTTCTTGCAAGCAAGGTTTAAAAGGCAATAGTGGTTGTCGAAACGGTAATGGCGGAAATAATGCAATTTCGACGCTTACGGCTGTAGCATAGCAGAAGAGGGAACCTGAGCCAATATTTATTTTTTATTTTTAGCACAACTCAGTAAAAGTTAACTAATACGCATATTTTTGTTCCAAAATTATATTTATTGGTGTTTAAAATGATTTTACGTGAATTTTGTTTTTCTAACTAGATATGATATGTCTTGAATCTTATAATAGTTTTAACTTGATAGGAACAAGTTTTATATATTTTACTTAGTAATTAATGAATGAATGTGTTATAAATTCATAATGCACAACTTAAAGGTTATTTAATTTTTTATTAGTAGTTTCAGATTTTTGTATATTGAAGAACATTATTTAACTTCTTGTTTGAACATGTGCAATTACCAATGACGAACACAGAATTTTAATTTACGAGGGACGAATTGTTCTTACAAGTTCTTAGGGAGCAGATATTAAGTTCTCAAAAAACACTTAAGATGGCGAACCTATATAATTTTGAAATATTTTGGACTAATACTATTATATAATAAGGTTTTTCAAAATTTAGGGAGAGCGGCCGCCCCATACGCTCCCATTGCGGTCTATGGCAATTACTAATAGATAAATGCAAAAAAAAAAAATTGCGTTTTTAAAAATATTTTCAAGTTTTTTAAAAAAATTAAAAAATAAGTAATACAAAATTATATATATTTAATATAAAACAACCAAGATCTAAAGATTCTAAACTTGGTTTAACAGCTTGAATAAATATTTTAAAATTTAATAAAAAATAAAAAAAATGCATGATCGAAAGCCAAAATATGCCAAGATTTTTGTAAATCTAATTTTTTTTAAGCAAAATGTGACAAACCAATCATTACCCATATAAATCCACCATTTTTAGCTCTTAGAAAGCATATTTCTTGAACAAATAACAATAATGACCAATGCAAGCTATTAGAACATTTGGAAGGAGAGAGCGCAAAAAATGTTGCAGATCGAAAAAAAAGTTTAGGGAATTTTCATAAATCAAGTTTCGGTGATGAAAATATGTGATTTTAGGCTCCATAGGATTTTCTCGCGAAGGAAGCAAGAAGAATTGAAAGAAAAAATATTAATTTATAACAATTCACAGGCCGAAGATCCGTTAGAGTTATCGTTAAGGTTGTAAAACTAACGACACCTCTTTTCTGTTGAAGGCTATTTTGGCAGACTTGTATTCCGCCTGAAGTAACATTTTGTCTAGCATGCGGTGTAGAATTGTTTGTGTAAACGGGATCAAGAGTCAATAGATCATCTCCTTATGCACTATCGGGTAGCTTGGAAGTTTTGGAGTTTGGTCATCTCTTGGTTTAGTTTGTTTTGGGTGTTCCCTATGAGTGCAGCCGAGCTTCTGCTTAGTTTTGCTCATTTGGCGGAAGAGAAACCGCCGGCATTTTGAAGGCAATGAAAGCCCTTTGTTCAATCTTAGTTAATTTTTTTTAGTCGCTTATATAGTTGGGATATGGAGTGTAATCCTTAAGATGTTCAATATTTAGATTTTGTGAAGTTCTATGATACACTAGGAAGCGTATAGGGATTTTTTGTTGGTGGCCATTTTTTTATACAGGTGGATTTCCCTTTATGCATCGTTTATATAATTGATTTCACTTATCCAAAAAAGAATATTTTATTCCTTGAGTACGCTATATGCAGAATCAAAGAATGAAAAATGCAGCCCTTATATGTTGGATGCTAACACATTGGATACCAAACACAGAACTTCAAAGTTTGCTTATAAGCATTCAGAAGGCATCTTCATTGCATTGGTAGGTAAGTGTGAAGTTCCCGAAATATTAAGTTTACCAAGCTCCATTCAGCACATATACATTGTAGTTCATGGAATAGTTATTCTTCAATAAAAGCTGCTAACAGATTAGATGAAAATGTAATGCATGCATATCTAAACTAGAAGAATAATTATTTCCAATAACAACTGCTAAAAGCTTAAGAGGAAAAATCGAATGCATAATGTGGGGGAGGGAAAAATCCTCCCCCTGACAGAATCTTTTCAAATCATCTTCCCCCCATCCCATCCAGACAAGGATGGGACAACACACAAAATCTCTCTCAGCAGAGATTTTGTGTGTTGGAAATAATTACAACAGAGAAGGGGGGACTACATTTTGGATATATATACCCCCTCTCTCAGCAGAGAAGGGGGGACTACATTTTTGGACATTACATGAGCTTTTCTTCCTATGAGATTCAACTGATTTGGGCATCGGAAACCCACCCTCCGGCCTCTGGCCGAGAGGGTTTGTTTTGCAGGAGCTCAGGAGATGGAGCATATAAGAGCGATGGTCATCTCCCTCGTCAGACATCCTTGCTCAGTCCATCAAAATAAATATAATTTACGGATCCGCCCCGTACATTTGACGCCGTCTGTGGGAAAGATGGAGTTCTACAAGGAAGACAACTGCTAAATCTATTCATTCCGGGCTTCTTTTCATCGAAAAATGTCAAGAGGATTCAGGGAAGTTATTTTTCTATCCCTTTTAAATGGCTTTTGTTTCCACACAGAGACAAATAAGTGCTCTCTCAGTTAGATTGCATGATGGATCTGCCACTTATTGCTATCACTAAAGAATTGTTTCTCTTTCTAAGCCCTAGCTCGGCCTAGGCATTCTAACCCCTAACTCTGCCTAGGGACTCTAAGTCCTAACTTCGGTAGGCACTAAAAGCCCTAACTTGCCTAGGCAAGAGATTAGAATAATCTCAGGGACTAGAAGAGCTCCCAGGGTTAGAATAGCCCGACAAAGAAAAATCCTAACCTAGCCTAGATGCCGAACCTAGCTCTTGATCGTCAGCAAAAGCCCTATCTTGCCTAGGCAGGAGATTAGAATAATTTCAGGGACTAGAAAAGCTCTCAGGGTTAAAACAGCCTACCAAAGAAAAATTCTAGCCTAGCCTAGATACCGAGCCTAGCTCTCGGTCTTCAACAAAAAGCCCTAACTTGCCTAGGTAAGAGATTAGAATAATCTCAGGGACTAGAAGAGCTCCCAGGGTTAGAACAGCCCGCCAAAGAAAAATCCTAAACTAACCTAGGTGCTAAGCCTAGCTCTCGATTTTCAACAAAAAGCCCTAGCTCAGCCTAGGCATTCTAAGCCCTAGCTTCACTAGGCATTTTAAGTCTCAGCTCCGCTAGGAAATTCTAAGCCCTAGCTCAGCCTAGGCATTCTAAGCCCTAGCTCCGCCTAGGCATTGCTAGCCCTAGCTCTGCTAGGCACTTCTAAGCCCTAGCTCCACCTAGGCATTCTAAGCCATACCTTCGCTAGGCATTTTAAGCCTTAGCTCCGCTAGGCAATTCTAAGCCCTAGCTCGGCCCAGGCATTCTAAGCCCTAGCTCTGCCAGGCATTCTAAGCCTCAACTCTGCTAGGCAATTCTAAGCCCTAGCTCGACCTAGGCATTCTAAGCCCTAGCTCTGCTAGGCACTTCAAAGCCCTAGCTCGGCCTAGGCATTCTAAGCCCTAGCTTCGCTAGGCATTTTGAGCCTCAGCTCCGCTAGGCACTTCTATGCCCTAGCTCCACCTATGCTCCGCTAGGCACTTCTAAGCCTAAGCTAGGGCATTTTAAGCCTAAGCTCCGCTGGGTATTTTAAGCCTTAGCTCCGCCTAGGCATTTTAAGCCCTAGCTCCGCCTAGGCACTCTAAGCCCTAGCTTTACCTAGGCATTTAAGTTGTAGCTCCAATTAGGTATTTTAAGCCCTAGCTCGGCCTAGGCACTCCAAGCCCTAGCTCGGCTTAGCACTTTAAACTCTAGCTCCGCTAGGCACTCCAAGCCCTATAGTTGGCTGGTCTTCATGACAAAAAATTAAGGCACATGCAGATTCCACCTCCTTCTAAAGAAGCTGGTAGAAGCTGGGGACTATTGTGGGGGAGGAAAAATCCTCCCCTGACAGAATCTTTTCAAACCATCTTCCCCCCATCCCATCCTGACAAAGATGAGACAACACAAAATCTCTCTCTCTCTCTCTCTCTCTCTCTCTCTCTCTCTCTCTCTCTCTCTCTCTCTCTGCATTTTGGATATATAAACCCCTCTCTCAACAGAGAAGGGGAGACTACATTTTTGGACATTACATTAGTTTTTTCCCTGTGAGATTCAACTGATTTGGGCGTCGAAAGCCCACCCTCCGGCATCCGGCCTCTGGCCGGGGATTTGTTTTGAAGGAGCTCAGGGGATGGAGCATAAAAAAGCGGTGGTCATCTCCCTAGTCAGACATTCTCGTTCAGCCCATCAAAATAAATATAATTTACGGATCCGCCCCGTACACATAATAAATTTTATAAAAGTATTCCCATTTTCCATACTTATCTGCTATAACCAACACTGGTTTCCCCAGTCAGATTTCAAACTCTACAAATGCAAAATAGGTGGAAAATATAACCACAAAATCAAGGCCATAATCAATAAAATGTATCCACACAAACAAATTGATCACCTATTGTACGAGAAAGAACAGAACCATCAAAACTAAGAATCCTTGCTCATTACCTCTTAAGAGGTGGAAACGCACGGCCCGTAAAAATATCTGCAAGGATATCGGCGAATCTCATGCCACAGTTTTCAGGATCTAGTGAACACGCATAGAACATTACAAACTGCAAAAACATGTAAATTAATAGCGTTTAAATGAAGATATGATAACTCATGCTGGTTCACCAAAATCCATTCATAAAGTGGTGCTGGCAGATTCCGAGAATGAAATGGAGAAGGAACACTAAAAACATATCATTAATGCTGCAGTTTGTGCATGTAAATTATTATCTAACATGAGATTCAAATAAATACCTGGGTGAACTTTGACTTGTAAGCACTCAAGACAGTTATCTGAAATGACTGGAGTAAAGTTTCAAATACCTAATTATGGCATCAAGGAAAACATAAATAGTATATTAGAGAAACAAGGCAACGGAATAACATTTTCAATTAACAGATTGCTGAGCTTACTTTAATCAAACGGCCAACATCATTACAAGATTTGAGATGCTCGAACATAAGAACCAATAAGCTATCTAATTTTTCAGCAACTAGGTTTCCCCGAAAACTCCTCCCCCTTGAAGATTCTCTTGGAAGCTGGGAAAAAAATTGTATTAATATACTAACAAGGGAAGAAATGGAACTTGCATGGGTTTCATAAGATCACAACTTACAAAAGAAAAATTATAATAACTACTAATTAGTAGAATCCACGTATTGCCATGGCTTTAAGTTATACAGAAAATTAAAATGCAGCACATGCTATATAACACGCTTTCTTTTACCCAGAAAAATAAATCAATGCACTGTCCTTCACAGACTTGGGAGGAATCACAAAGCAAAATATGTTTTCCCATTCATATACAGTTCAAGAAGTTGGTTTCATTTAACTAGCCATTACTCAAACCAAAAACAAACAACAAAAAAACAAAAAGCACTTGCCATTAGAAGCCTTTTTCAATTTCAAAACAAAGCTGATTTTACACCCTGTAAATTACGAGCAAAGGCGGCACAGCCTTAAGGAAATAGTTGCAAAAAAAGAGAGAATTCTGATAAAGATTTATTTACTAAATCATAATAGGAAAATATGTACCTTCATATATTTATAACTATCCAGCTTTGCCATCCTCGCTTAGTAGCATCGGGTATCCAATGTTACAAAACAGATGATGCAAGAGACGGTAAGAGAAATCTATTATTACGGCAATGAACAAAAAGGCTTAAAACCACTAGTGATGTGTTACAAAATACAAATAGAGAGCAGAAAAACTCAAGAAACTCCTAATTAGCAAAAAGAGAGAACTACACTTTGTTCACACACAAAATAACTAAAATATTCCTCCCCCCTAAAAATCATGATCCAGCAAGAGTTTGTCTAACAAAAACCGAATGCGGACAGCAGTGCAAGTCTTGGTAAAGAAATCAGCAAATTGCAAGGGAGAGAAAACAAATGGTATATCGATAGCACCCAACTGTAGATGGTGTCAAACAAAGCGACAATCAATTTCAATATACTTTGTACGTTCATGAAACATAATTGTGTGTGATATGCATGAGACTTTTATCATCACAGTAGAGAGAGGTAGTAGTGAAAGAAACACAAGTCAGAGAGAAGTCATTAACGATAAACAATCTCAGCCATAACATGAGCCATAAAGCAAATTCAGCCTCAACAATAGAACGATCCATCACAGATTGTTTCCTGATATTTTAGGAAATAAGAGAGACACTCAAAACGATATAGAAGTAGTAGTGAACTTGTGATTAGAAATATCACCAGCCTAGCCATCATCGGCATGAGCTAGGAGAGTTAATGAAGAGAAAGAGGACAACAATGAACTCTAAAAAATAGTATGTCTGACATAACGCAAGTTACGGAGCAAAACGGCCCAATGGGTGAAAAGATGAGTAGAGAAAAATTGACTAATAACATGAACAACATGAGCAATATCAAGTTTACTAACAGTAAAATAGATCAAACATCTAACCAACTCTCGATAGACATAAAGATTCTCAAGAGGCACATCCTCAGTAAGAGAGAACTTAGCATGCAACTCAATGGGAATGTCAACAATCTTATCATCAATGAGACGGGCACAGTGAAGGACTTCATGAGCATACATAGGAGAATAGGCAACCTCAATACCAAGAAAATACCGAAGAAGACCCAAATCTTTGATCTCAAACTCACAAAACAGATGTTTCACCTGATATATAGTGGCAGAATCAAAACCAATGATGATCATAAAAGAGCAAGACTGCTATTCCAATAGGGTTGTAGCGAAAAAAGGAGCAGAATCATGAATACAAGGATGAAAGCCAATCTATTTAACACTAAACTGAAAACGTTTATACCAAGCCAGGGATGAAAGAGACCTAGAGGGGGCACATAGGCAGCAGTCCGAGCACATGTAAACTTCCTCATTGAGATGGTCATTGAGAAAAGCGTTTTTTACATCAAGTTGGAAAAAAGGTTATTAATGAACTACGACAACAAATATTAGAGTACAAAAATTGTTATCTTAGCATAAGAGGCAACGGTTTTCAAATAATCAATGTCAGAAACTAAAGAAAAACCCTTAGCAACAAGACGTGCTTTATAGCACTCCAAAGAACCATCAGAGTAAGTTTTGACTTTTTACACACATTTACAGCCAATGAGATTTTTACTTACAGGCAATGAAATGAACTCCCAAGTATAAATCCTTTAAAAAGCAGTTAATTCATCACACATTACATTAACGTAGTTAGAATCAGTGCATACTTCTTTATAAGAATAACATTCAAAATAAACAAGCATATAAACGATAAGAAGGTAAAAATAAGTATTGGATAAACCAAGTTTTAACAGAAAAGTTAGAGTACGCAATAAGTAGTGTCGTTCAAGAGGGTCAGATCCCCATAAGCAGAGGGAGCATGGTCAGAGCTAGTGGGCAAGGGTCCTAAGGGTCAAGAAAGAGCAACTTGTCTGCGAGAATAAACTAATGATAGAGATAAAAAATTAGAAGAATCAGAGATAGGGGAAAGATTAGTAACATCATGTGTAGAACTACACTTCACATAAAGCATATCAATAGGAAAATGGTCAACATGAAACAAATCTTCTTTGGAGATAAGAGCATATTTAAGAGGAAAGAGTAAAATAGAAAAGACGCTCAAAGAATACAACATGGTGAAAGAAATATAACCATTCATAGTCAGAATCATAAAATTTATACCCTTTCTGCTGAAGACCATATCCTAAGACGACACAGGGTAGAACGTGCATTGAGCTCACTCCGTTCTCGTTTGGGAAGAAAGATGAAACCATAGTTATAAATAGTGATAGTAGCTGCCGTAACGGTAACGGTGGTGGTAACACGGTTTCGGGGCGTAACAATAGTGGTAACCAAAGTCATGACTTTTTTTCTTTTTTCGTACAACTCACTAGAATTTAGTCGATACGCGTGTTTTTATTCCAAAATTATATTTATTGGAGTTTAAAATAATTTTTGTGTTTTTTCTTCACTTTCTAGACATGATATATATGCCATAATTTTTATAGTGGATTTAAAATACTTCTGAAAAATAATATACCATTAAATTACTAGTCTAACATAAAACAAGCAAGGTTTAAAGATTTTAAGCTTATATTGATTTTGAACAAATATTTTTAAAACTATTTTTTTGAATTTTTAAATCACAATAATAAGAAATAGTGCAACATTTAATGTATGAATTTAACATAAAAGCACCAAGAGCTATATATTCTAGACTTTCGTTGGATATAGAATAAGATCTTTTAAAAATTAATATTTTTGACTTCTATAAGAAAAAAATAATAATTAAACATTAAATATATGAATCTTAATTAAAACAATCAAAATCTAAATACTTTAAACTTAATTTGTAACTTTACATAGATCTTGAACAAATAATTTTAAAAGTATATTTTTAAAAGTTTTAAAAAATAAGTATAAAGTAATACAACATTTAATATATGAATCTGAGCTTGAACAAACAAGATCTTAGATGCGAATCTTATTTTGCATAGATCTTTAAAAAGTTTCAACAACAATAAATAGATAGTTTTGTATTTCTGAAAGTGAAAATACCAAAAATTATGTAAATTTTACAAATCAAGTGTCCCCAAGGTAAATATGAGATTTTTGATTGCCATGAATACTTTTTTGGTGAAAATGGTAGATGACACTACGCCCAAAAATGATTTCAATTGATTCACAGTGTGAGGAGCCACTACAATCTATGTATCGTAGCAGTACCATAAAGGGCCTTTACGCATGTGATTTTTCATCACACTGCTAAATCAGCCCAAACAAGTATCGAATGACACCGAAACCCATACGTGATGACGTTACGTAACGGTAACGGCTGATTTTTAAGACTATGAATGAAATAAACTAAACAAAAGATACGCAACAAGGTGTAATTAAGAGTTTGAGCAACCAAATTCTCATATGGTGAGATCCCATAAAGAAGGGAAGTATGAACACGATTAAGAAGATACGCTACCGTAAGGACAGTTGCGGCCTGAAAGATAAGAACAGGTGAAAATAGAAGAAGATAGCGAGTTGTGTTAAGAATATGATAATGTTTTCTCTCATCTCTATCATTTTATATTGGGAGTATCTAAATATGAAATTTGATGAATAGTGCTAGAAGAAGCTAAGAAATCTGTAAATTTTTTCAAAAAATGTTTTCTACCCAAGTCAGAACGAAAAATCTTTATAGAAGTAGAAAACTAATTTTGGACCATAGAGTGAAAAGTGCAATAAATATGGGGGGGAATCAAATTTGTAAAACAGTGATACACTAACAAAGCTGACCATAATCATCTATAAAATAAACATAATATATTGATCCACCCTATGTTACAATGGGAGAGGGGCCCTACACATTTGTGTGAAAAATAGAAGAAGAGAATGTAGAAATAGCAGTGCTTGTTATTAAAAGGTAAAATTGACATTCTAGCAAGTTTAGAGCCATTGTACTCAAAAGAAAAAAAAAACCCCTAGAATATGCAAACTCTCCAAAATAAATAAATCACCAGTTGTACGCATGATCTCATTATGCTTTTTGAACGTTTGATCATAAACAAGAGAATTAGAGGAAGAAAACAAAACATAAAAAATTAGAATCAAAGAGTTTTCAAATAGACAATAAACAATAATAGACAACTGAGATACATAGAATATATTAGGAATGGATAAAGAGGACGATGAAGATGGAATAACAAAGCTAATAGAAACAACATTTCTAGGAGAAGGAGAAATACAATGACTTAAGATTGGATATATTTGATGGCATGTGATGAGAAAAACCAAAATCAAATATCCAAGTCAAGAGGAAAATACCTACAAAATATATGCAAACCTGAATAAGTAGTAGTCATATATGTAACTGAGTCCCAAAAGGAAACAAGCATAGACTGAAACTAATGAAACTCGTTTAGCAACAACTTTGATGGAGGGGAGGCGATAGGGGTGTGCAAGGGTTGGGGAGGGGTAGATTGAGAAAAATTTTCAACCAACTCACCTTTGATGAGTGAAAATTTTCTCAATCAACCGCCAACCCACTAATAATAAAAAGCAATGAGTTTGGTGGGTTTTTTTTTTTTTTGCAATTTCAACTAGCGATTTAGGCAGTTTAACGAGCTGAAAGGTTGTAAAACTTTGAGAATAATTTCTTAAAATTAGTTTCCAAAAAAATTTAAAAAATCTATTGCAATTTCTTAAAAAAATTATACTTGACAAACCAACTGTAGTTATTCAATAATAACAATAATAATATTATTTATAATAATAACAACATAATTAAATATATCTAACAATAATTTTTACAATACATACTTCTATATAAAAGAAATTAACAATATAGAACACTAAGCAATCAAAATAATAAATGCTCTAATTTATTAATTATACATAATAAAAAAATCATATAATTGTAAATATATATATGTACATATATATATATATGAAATTAGAATTCGTCATATACAGGAACACTACAACTAATATATAACCTAGACAGATTGGATTAGATTGATGGCGGGTTAACGAAATATAACCCGTAACCATCCCACCATCATTATTTTTCCACTCAACTCACCCAACCCAAACCCGCTCACCCATATAAATTGCGCGGGTTGATACAGATCGGCGGGTTAGAGCAGGTTGGCGGATCATTTGCACACCCCTAAGAGGAAGCACCATTGGATGCAGGTGCTATAAGGGCAGGAACAAGGTGACACGCCTGAACAGGTGGGCGCGAGAATGACTAAAAAGTGTCCCTTCTGCAGTAGGTCACGGGGCACGCATTCTTCCAATGGCTCTTTTGATGACAGAAACTACGCTCATACAAAGACAACGTAACTTTAGCTTCCCTGTGACCTGAATAAAATGATGGGAGGAGGTAGGAAATAGTGGAGACCGAGAAAGGGTAGCACATAGTAACAGAGAGAGTGGCAAACACTAAATCGAGAAAAGATAGCAATCTAATCAACCTTGAGCCATGTCTCTTCAGTGATAAGTTCAAGGACTGCGCTATCAGCTAATGATAAAGGTGGACGATGTAGAACAGCTCCACGAAGAGACTCAAACTGATCACAAAGGGTCATATCGAACTACACTAGCCTTTGCTTCTCTCTATAATGCATATAACTATCCAGCATCTGGAAATTAGGGGTTACATAAGAGCCCACGGATCCCAATAATGTGTCATCTCATTGTAGATCTCATGAATTAATTTGTGCCTGTTTGGCACTCCAAATTGACATTTTTAACACATTGTTTAGCAAAATTTGATTCAAGATACATACTTTGCAACTAATCTCACACATTTGATATGTTATACTTAGAAAAGTTCATACCAATACTGAGCTCCACAAGAGTTGTGAAACTAAGTGAGCACACATGCAATCTTCACATCTCATATTGCAACAGATGTATCATAACCTTCAACCTTAGTATCAATAGGTCAAACTGATAAGCCAGCCACGTAACCCCTTCTCCATTTACTACGAGAAAAAATTTCATTACATTAGACCAATTGGAATAGTTGTCTCTATTCAATCGGATGCTAATAGCTTGTTACTTATCCACAGACACGGTCACTAACTGGAAAGAAATCTCAAAAAGCAAAATAGCACAGGACTAAGTAAAAAACTTGGGATCTAAGTCAACATATCATGATCGAAATATAATACAAATTCTCATACCACAATTGCATACCCAAATGTCTAAGTGAACCAGAAAACTTGAAGCAAATCCAAAGATGAAGTGAACTAGAGGGCTTCAAAATCTCGTCATCAAAATATCATGTAAAATCTCATATCACAATTGCATACCCAAATGTCCAAGTGAAATAGAGAGCCAACAAAGACGGGTGAACCAAAAGGACGCAACAAAAGTTAGTCGATGACTAGAGAGAACCAAAGATGAAGGCTAATGGAGGGTCACAACATCAAACAGAGGTCGATGATAGTCAGCAGAGTCATGCAAGGGCCCCACAAGGTCGCCAGTGGGAGGCGTATGTTCAACGAAGAGTGATGGAGCAATAACGAGTCAAGTCGTGCCACTGTGGGTTGTGTCAAAACCCAGATCAAATTTTTGAAGGTGCGTCAATAGTCGACGATGGTCATAGACTAGTCAGTTGTGGTCAACGAACGACAAAGAGGAGTTGATGATTGTTGTAGACTAGTCGGTGGTGCTCGCCAAAGCAAAGAGGGCGCAAAAACAGATCATCAGTGGTCACCGGTGCAAGACGCAAATTGCTGACGATGGGAGTGAGCATATCAGTGGTGCTCTAAGAGGTGGTTGTTGAACAGCTCGATGATGGTTGCTAAAGTGGGTGTTGACCAATGATTGAATTAGGGATTAACCGGCTCTGGTATCATGTTACAAAAGAGATTATGCAAGAGAGAAAAAGAGAAATCCATTATTATTTTCTCTTTTTAGAGCTTCAAAACTCTAGGGAACCCTAATTAGCAATAAAGACTAAACTACCTTTTGGTTACAAACAAAATAATTAAAATACTCTCACATTGAATAACATACGCCATGCATAATTATATAGACTAGGTGCAGCAATCTCTTGTATTTTTGAATGATGAGATGTTTGACATAGGCATTTAATAATGGATAAGAAACATGTGTTCCTATGAATTGGTGTTATATACTTAGTTCAAAGACGTGTGTAAGGATCTTGAAGCACAAATTACACGGACAGAAAAACTAGCTTGTAGCAGAAATTACATCTAAGGAACAAAACGAAATGTTGGCAAAAGCATCTAGTATTACATTTGTATCCATTTCAATAAGCAATTCTGGAGTCTCATTTTTCATTGAAATTGAGAAACAAAGCCACAATTATGAATATTAACATTTTTCAACTGATATAAACATCGACTGGATCCCACCAATACCTACGTGGTTAAATCCATCATAACAATTTGTAATCCTCATAACATGTTTCCATTTTTATGTTATTAACAATTTTCATTTTGAAATGGCATTAAAAATTACATGTCATAATGCAATATTAAAGATCATATAAATTAGATGTGCACATGTACACATTTTATGAAACAACAAGCAAGTGTACATACATATCTATCCCATGCTCAAAATAGTGTAAATAAGCAAGGCAGTAGATACGCAACTAAATATGCCATGGCTGTGCCCGCTCGAACAGGAGACAAGGCATATAACTAGAAGCTATGTTTTAGAATTGGTTGGTGTTGATACTTATTCGACGTAAAATCTGTAAACTCAGATCTGCACGCAAGCACTCATGCATAGTTTGCATGTGTGTGCCTTCACACATTAATCAATGCATACCACATCCCCGAAGGACCAGATTCATGCATGATTCTGATACTCAAAACCATACTAATTACATAATAAAGAATAGCCATGAACCCCTCCAGTCTCCACGCAATTGGCAAAAAAAGTTAAGAAGCGTGAAATGTTAGCAAAATCTTACAAGCCAAGGTACACTTGGGCTTCCTTCATATCAGCTTGACTTTTAATAAATAAGGCAGTGCAGTTTTGGAGCTTGGGTCGAGGCTCTACTTGTATTGATACATTAATAACCACTCTTAAACTCTACGAAATGAACTTTGCTCTACTTAAATAAAAGATTGAGTAGACCAGAAGCACATTCGAGATCAATACTGATTAGAAACCAATCAAGCACAGCCCTGAACTTGAGCCATTCATGCTTCAAGCTAGCTTGAACAGCCATTATATGTATGTGTGGAAAGCAGCAAACTACTTGGCTCCTGAACAACCCTGACTTCAGCCGAACTCAACACCCTACAAATTAACAAATGAAATGTTCCCATGCAAACATCTGATCAATTGCTTATCAAAGACTTTAACACTTCCATTTGTGTGTGTATATACATGTACAAAAACTTTGACCTGCAGCTAAAGAGGATGTATTAATAGCAATAGCAAAATATTGAAATAAAGAACACACCTCATCACCCTCTTGATCAGCATCATCTACAGTCTCTTCCACATCTTCTAGCTCCATCTCAAATATGCCTTTACTAGAATCATCCTGCAAAATATCCTCCCATTCTATCTCCACCTGTAAGAAATAAAAAGCAAAGTTTAAGGTCAACTCCTTTTTGCAGTATTTTACAAGGAAACTTTAGACAACTCACATCCAAATCTATCAGCCTATCCATCACGGCTATAAGCATCATGTTCCCAACAAGTTCTCCCATAGCACCACTCTCCAATTTTAACATGTTCTCCACATATATCACGATTGACTGCAAGAACGAATAGGTATGAATTCAAACAAACAGTCTACAAAAAGTCGATTAGGAACAAAAGAACATAATTTATTGGAGCAAGAGATACAAGGGTTCAAGCAAAGTCAGTAGAACAGGTGCACAGCAGCCATTATTAAAAATAACAATATGCAGTCGCCTAAATTCCTGTAGCAGAATCATGAATGCTAGAATGTGTATGAAAGCTGAGAGTTGTACTCTAAAATGGCTGACCATGAGCAAACACGAGAGATGTTACCCAACACCAATGTGCACAGGCAAACTTGTCTATTCATCAAGCAGAGCATACATTAGAGACATTACTACATTTCTTAACAGTTTCAATGAAAGTAAATTGAGTCCCCTTATAAAAATGAGTCTGGTTCATAGGGTGCAGATATCCAGATACCCATCAATTCATACAGATAAATGGTGCATAGCCCACATGGTGGCATATGATTAGACCAATTAAAGGATAATAAGCCAATATTGGGGCAAAGTAGAGAAGAGAATGCAGGTTGATTGAAAAATCCCCCAAAACGGCAGGTTTCTATGTTTGGATATGATGAACCAACTTTGGTGTTCACTCCAACACCAGGTTATTACACAAGTCATCAGCGTGCTGGATCTTAAACCCTATGCACCCTATGCCTTCAAACAATGCACTCTGCTTGTGTGCTTGCATGAAAATATGCCACACAACAATAACAGCAAATAACTTCAAAGTATAATGACAAATTTAATAGTAAAAACAAATTAAAATCCAAGGTGGATAGACTTATTTAAAACTCACAGGTTCCTTGCTATAAACATTTGGCATTTTCTGGACAATTATTGGCAACAGTCTCAGAGGTGCAAGAGGCAATAAATCAGCAATGTCTTTCAGTGCGGAATGCACGCGATACAGAACTTGACCCTTCCTCACTAGACCACGTGGCTGCTTGAGCAAATCTAGGAAAGAAAGTGGAGGCATAAAATTGCTCACAAGCATGTCCAAGCATGAATCGATATATTTCCCGCTAGAAGCAGCCTGCAACTCAGTACAACCAGATATAATCAAGAAGGATCCAACAAATAATGTCACAGGTGTTACATGATACCCACATACCAAGGATACTATTAGCTCAATCAACGCATCCATCACATCAGGCCCATAGTTCCACATGCTCATTCCAAATACCTGAAGAGCAAACACATATGATAAATTGCAATAGTCAGCCTCAATTATATGTAAAATACCGTCCTGAATAATCAAGTTCATGCATCAGAAACTTACAGAAAAAAGAAGGGATTCATGGTGAACATTATCAATATAAGTAACTGCTCCTGACAATGCCTTTAGACTAGTCTGCCAAGTAACAAAAACAGAGAGTAAGAGAGAGAGAGAGAGAGATAATGATAGTACTTAGAAAATAAGAAAATCAAGTTATATTGTTATATAAATTTGCTAAAGACAACATACCACAAGTAGTGCGACCTCATCCGGGGCAAGACATTGTGTGTGGTGGATAACCCCAATTAGCTGGTTATAACTGTCGCTGTCACCCTGACCATTAAGGTTCAGCTTTAAGAACTTACCAAGCCTTCGACATAAAAAACTGAATAGTGTGCAGCAGCACATTAAGAATGCAAAATTAATTGATCTACATCATAGTTATCATATCTTCCATCACAATTCACGTTTTAATCGATACGCTTGTATGAGTGAATACATTTTGTAATAGAATTGTGATGAATCTTTCTTACAATTCACGAGTCGATTCATGAAATAAAAACTAGGAAGATCTAATAGATTTTTAACCCTTTTTCTTATTTCTATTCTATGAGAAAAAATGCCAAAATACATTTTTAACGATGTTTAAGATAAAATTAAGACTTTCAACAAATTATCTACTACTATTTTGGAGAAGCATGCATTATTTTATATTATTTTAGAAATTGAATAAAAGAGTTGCATTGATGTGATAAAGGACATGTATAATGAAATTGCTGTGACAATTAGATCACCTGCAAAAGAAACAAGTGAATTCCCAGTTACAGTAGGATTACACCAAGGATTAGCTTTGAGTCCTTATCTCTTTGCCTTAGTTATAGATGAATTGAGTAAACATATTCAGGATGAGATCCCATGGTGCATGTTATTTGTTGATAATATTGTTTTAGTGGATGAAATTAGAAGTGAGGTTAACACTAAGCTAAAAATGTGGAATGAAGTTTTAAAATCAAAAGGGTTTCGAACAAATATAAACAAAACTGAATACATGAAATATAATTTTAGCAGTAATAGAAATATAAATTGTGAAAAAGTAAAAGATTCAAAACCAAAAGATACCTAAGATCGAATATTTTCGTTATTTAGGTTCGATTATTAACAAGGATGAAGAGATTACAAATAATGTAACCCATAAAATCAAAGCCGGTTGGCTCAAGTGGAGAAGTGCTTCCGAAGTTTTATGTGATCGACGGATACTTACAAGATTAAAAAGAAAATTTTATAAAACAACTATTAGACCAGCGATTTTATATAGGACAGAATATTGGGTTGTTAAGAAATATCACATAAATAAGATAAGTGTTATGAAAATGAGAATGTTAAGGTGGATGTGTGGTAAGACTAGAAAAGATAAAATTAAGAATGAAAAGATTCGTTGAATGGTAGCGATTGCATCAATTAATGGCAAGTTGAGAGAAAATAGATTAAGGTAGTTTGGACGCATACAACGTAGACCAGTTGATACAGTAGTTAGAAAAAGCGATAAGATCGTGAGTAATAAAAATACTAAAGGGATACACCTAAATTGACATAGGATGCCGTATTAAGAAAAGATATGAACTTATTAAAACTAACTTAAGATATGGCTCTTAACAAAGTAGAATAGCGTAAAATGATTCATGTAGCTAACCCCAATTGATTGGGACACAAACTTAGTTTGATTTGGTTAGGGTTTGGATTAATTGGACACAACGATTCCACAACATTTTTTCGTAACTTTTTTTTATCATCAATAAGTATACAAGGCCCATTTTAAAGTGATGTACTATGATTTTTTAATAAATCTTATAGTTGGTTGAATTTGAGCCCATAGCTTGCAATGAAAGTAAATGTATTCACAATTAGATTATGTAATAACATTCTTGTTATAGCATTTGGTGTAAATTTAATTCCATATATTATTTCCTAAATATGAAGAGTTTAACATTATCTTTATACTTTATACTGAATCTTACTATTCTCAATTCAATTCAAGATTTGACAACTATGATCTACATATATTACAATAGGTGAGAGAAGTAGCAGGCCCAGTATTCAAAAAAGTAAGCTGTTGCTACTCCTTTATAAAATTATATTATTTTTCAGAAGAAAATAAAACAAAGTTAAACTTATATGATAATTATAAAAAATAAAGATTTGGATTTTGTAAGTTATTGACATGTACAGCAGCATAAATAAAATTTAGATATATGCCAAAAGACATATCAACCATTCCTTCACTTACAAATGACTCCTGCAAGTGAACTTGCAACCCAACCATGCAGCTATCAAGAACTATCTACAGGTCATTGGAATGTGCAATATGAAAGAGCAATAACTATAAGGGGAAATAAAGTTACGTTACAGAAAAACCCATGTTAAACATACGCATGAATGACAGTAATTCAAGTGTAGGCAGTATCCCTGAAGAGAAAAAAAATCACAATTTCCATCTTCTCGCTTGATCTTTACATGAGAACATTTGTAACAGTTTCGTAAGAAATAAAATTTGCTTAATTAAGTATGACCACGTCAATGAGCACTATTCTGTACTTTCCAGAATGCTTACCAGGATGGAAGATCTTAGAGCATCTCGGACATGACATACCAATTCTAAGTCTGTGAAATTAACATCCTCCATTTCAGCAAACCCAGCCTTCTCAGTTGCTAATTCCACTCCCATGGCCTCTCTACCAGGTAGTAGCAATACTAATGCACCACTGGTCCAAACAACATAAAATTTAGGAAACAGTTCACTTTCAGTTCCTAAAATTTTTAAACCGTTCGCTTCACAGCATAGAAGCTACAGTTTTATTCGTTATTATCAAATCTTTTGTCTTTTTTAAATTGAATAATTCGAATTAATCAATATAAAAGTATTTCGGTGATATTTTTGTTTTTTATAGTAGGATTTGAGTTCATCAATATAAAAGTATTTGTGTTTAATTTGAGGGAAGCCGCTTGGAATTGATTTGTAGAAGAAAATTGAAGTTTGAAGTTTAAAAAAAAAAAACTTGAAACCATGGGTCTAACCAGTTTTATACAGTTCAGTTCCGTCCGAAACTCCCCTAACCATAGGAACTGGTTTGGTCTCTGGTTTTCACTCAAACCATACAAATCCGGTCTACAAACACCTAAGTATTATAATTGGTGTACACAAGTTCAATTTCAGAATAAGGAACATGTAAACACTACAGTCAAACGAGCCATAAGTAATAAATGGAATAACAGCAAACAAGCAACTAAGGGAAGCTATCAATGAAGCTGAAGGTAAGAAGACACAACCGACGGTGAAGGGGTTACTGCAAACAAGCTAGATAAGGAGCAAGAAGAGGAAAAGTTGTGCCAACTAAGTAAGAATATGGTTGGTTCATACATGGTTGTATTAGTTAGTTGTTTAGTTAAGAAAGTTGGCTAATCAGTTTTAGGGAGCCAAAAAGTTGTTGAAGAATCCGTTATAGGTAATAGAAGTGAAAAAGAGAATGGGAAGTTATAAAAGAAGCTAAGTAGCGATCAAAGTGTGATGAGTTTGTGTCAAAAAAAAAACGTAAGCAATCTCTGTTCGCTTCTGTTATTCTTTCGTTTCTTAGATTCAGTTCAAAACTAATCCGCCATTCGTAGATTCAGTTCAGGATCGAAACTAAATCATAACATCAAAACTACACCGCCATTTTTCAGGTTATAGCGTAAACATAACAGGACATTAATCAGTGGACTAGCAACAGCAGATTTCGTATACCTCTCTACAATAAATCATATTTTCGGTAGAACCTGCAGACAAGCCGATCCATGTGTACACGTACGTATGCACACACGCCTGTGTGTGTGTGTGTGTGTGTGTGTGTGTGTGTGGAGAGAGAGAGAGAGAGAGAGAGAGAGAGAGATTACGAGCAAGGGAACGAAAGTCGGAGAGAGAGGGGGTGGTGCCTGGGTTGAATCCGCGAGACGATAGAGGAGTCTGGTCGGCGTTCCCTTCCAATGAACCCCGCGCGAACTTAAAGTAGTAACAGTCTCTCTCTCTCTTGTTGCCGCCAGACCGACGAAACGAGGACGACGCCGGGCTGTTCAAACTTCCTAACACAAACCCTAACCCCAACGACTTCCAAGCTTAACCCTGGTTAAGGATAGTTTAGATTGTTTTGGGGTATAATACGATAAGTTAGGGCATGTTTGGCTAGCTTTTGAATTAGTTTTTTTTTTAAATTAACTTTTAAGTTATTATGTTTGATTTTTTAAAAAAATTAATTAACTTGTTTTTCATCTCTTAATCAAATGAAAAAAACCAATACATCTCTTAAACACCCAACTTTTTTTAAAACAAAATTATTATAATACTTTTACATAAAAAAAAGGCAATTCTATGCCCAAAAATAAATAAGAAAATACATCGATATCCTAAATATTACAACTTAAAAACTAAAAATAATAACATTCTAATAAATAAATAAAAAATTATAAAAAATTATTTCAAACACTCTCACTTTTTTATTTTTATTTTTTATAAAAACTAAATTTCTTAAAAATTAAGCTTAAAAGATATCTCAAACGGGCACTTATTCAATGATAAGTTATTCAATGAATAGAGAATTATCGCGTCAGCATAACTCACTCAATATATATATGTTATATATTTATAATTATATGAATTGGTCCTCCATTAAAAAAAATATAATTATAATATATGAGCATAATTTTATATTAAATAAACACATATTATTATATTAAATGGGCATACTACGTTAACATGCTAATATGAAATTATGCATGAAATTGTACATTTTTCTACTTATACAATAATTTCTCGTATAATGCACTTAAGACTCGTTTGATAATCGGTATGAGTTTGGTAGAATTAGTAGTGAGGTGAGATTAATTTTTTTGTATTTAATTTGAGTAAAATTAAATAACGAACTAGATAAACTCAATTTGGATGGAATTAAATAACGTTAGATATGATTAAAATGGTCAATTTTCAATATTACTATTGTATTAAGTTAATTTATTTTAAAATTAACTTAAATAAAATAATAAATTAAATTTTATATTATTTATTTTAATATTTTAATATTTTTTATTATTTTTTAAATTTTTTAAATTCATTCCTTAATCCAATACTTACTAATTCCATACTCCCTTCATTGTTATCTCTCGTTTGGGGATAATTAGTCCATCCAGCTAACTAGTCTGAAGATTTTTTTATACAAATAAATATTAAATTAAACTATACTCTAAATTAATAGTTTAATTTGATAATTAATTTATCAAAACAAACGAGGCCTTAGCCCTTTTCCGGTTTCTCTCCTAAAAAGGACAAAAAAACGTTTCCTTGT
This sequence comes from Heliamphora exappendiculata, assembly GCA_034768845.1. Taxonomy (NCBI): domain Eukaryota; kingdom Viridiplantae; phylum Streptophyta; class Magnoliopsida; order Ericales; family Sarraceniaceae; genus Heliamphora; species Heliamphora exappendiculata. The sequence goes on along the minus strand of JAOTRH010000018.1, from coordinate 5,964,004 downwards.
TTCTTTTAAACACAATTGCTAAGGAAGTAGAGTGGAGTTGAAATTAAAATTTTTTATATTGTAGTTGAAGTCTTCTCACTCACTTTCTCCAACATTCTCAAACAATTGGATTATAAAAAATTTGACTTTACAAATTATCACATGTAACAAATGTCACTTTAGTATCATTTTAAATTATATTATGGATGGATATCATTAAATATAACTTTTTAATATAATGCTGCTATAATATTATATTTTCTCATTAGATAAATTATAATAAAAAATACTAATTATCACCCATTAAACAAAAAATAATAAATATATAATATATAAATATACGTGCAAAGACTTTATTTAGAATAATAAGTGAAAGAACGAGAAAAAAAAGTGTTAATGTGAGTAGAAAAGAGAATAATAGTTCATTTATCTTGTTTATTTTGATAATGATCAATAAAAAAGGGAGATACTTCATGCTTATTTATTTTTTATAATTTTTTTCAATTTAAGAGTTAAAAAATTTTGCTAAGAAGTGGAGCTTCTCTTCCCTCACAAGTTACAACCCCTCAATTTTGTTTTTCTTCCTTATTTTAAAATTAATTTAAATAAAATTATAATTAATTTTTTCTTTTTAAATATTTCATGTATTACGTCAAATATTTCAATTCACGCGAAAGCTATGTATAACTTCATTTGTTAACTTGGCTTTACGTTAAATTTTTTACTTTTTTTACTTTAGACCTAGTAAGTAAAAATTTCATTTAGTTAAAAATTGGCTTTAAGCCACCATCCAGATAAAAAAATTGTTATAATTTGACCATTGATTTCTGTGTGACTTTAAAAAAAAACAAAAAGCTTAACTTTAAATTAAAGCCAAACGGAACCTAAGTGTCATAAAAGATAGTTTTGACATGGCCTTGAGCTAAATATGGACTAGCCCTATAGCAGCCATCTCGAAACTATTAATTTGACTTCATTGTTGGCTTTAAGCTGGACCAAACCACCAACCTAAGGTCAGTTCTGTTTGGAATGTTTTAAAAAATTAATTTTAAATTTATTTTGCTTCTTTAAAAAAATAAAACAAAAAGTATATTGTTTGAGATATTTTGTTTAATTTATAACTTTTGTTAAACTAGCTAATGTATACTTTTTTTTGCTTTAAGCTGCAATATATGAGTTATTGACATGATTTTTAAAAAAAAAATAGTGAGTAGAGTTAGAATTTTAATTTGAGGACATTAAGGTCATTTTATTTTTAAAAATTAAAATATTTAAGACGTGCATAGACCATTTCTCTTAAAAAGTGAAGTAATGAAAAGCTTGTGAATTTTTTAAAAATGCCAAATTTTAACTTAAGCAAACACTATTCTTCCCGAAAATATATTCTGAATAAACTACCGAATTCATTGCAATTGGTATGAAAAATTATAAAATAAGATTGGTTGAAACATGAATCAAATTGTGCTCTATTGAATTATTTATTTTTTTAACATGTTTTTATAATCTGAATTATTTATTTTATATTACTTATTAATTTTATTATTTACATAAAAAATTAAATTAATTAAATATTTGTAACTATATCATCTAATTATATTTACTTATCATTATTTTTATAAAATTATATTTACCATTCATTTATTTTTTAACAAATATAATATATTCATAGAACTATCTATATCTAATTATTTTAATTTTTTTAAACGAATGATCTACTTAATAAACAGTACAAAATAAATAGTTTTGATTATTAAATATATAAGAAAAATTAAAGTTATTAAAAAACATAATGAGTGTTAATAAGATACATGCCACTATTCTAATTATTTTAGTTATAAAACTTTGATTACTTTCAATATTTTATGTTTTAAATTATAAATTTAAAAATATAATAACTCTTTATATATTTGTATGATTATTTTTTTAAAAAAATTAAATATTATATATGAAAATATTATTGCTTTTAATTTTTAATTTATAAACTATAAAATGTTATAATGTTTAATATGCATATTTAATTTTTTTTTCAAAAAACTATATATTTAGAATTCACTCATGAATATTTACATGCCAAATGTAAAATTTTAAAAAATAAATTGATAAGATCTTATTTTGTTCAACTAATGAAATTATACTGTTTGTTTTAAAATTTTAAAAATCAAACTAGAATTATGAAAATAAAATTTTACTTTCTAATTGAAGTCTAAAATAATTTAAAATCAAATCATAAAATTTGAAAGAATTAAGAACTTTTCATATAGTAGTAATTATGATAAATTTTTTATACATTTTAAAATATGAGCGAAAAATTTCTCATACCACGTATATATGAAAATACTCTTATATAGTGATGCTATATGATAAACTTTTTATACGTTTTGAAATATGAGTATGAGAAGTTTCTTAGAGTACTTATATATATGAGAATATTCTTATATAATGATATATGATACATTTTTTATACATTTTAAAATCTAAGTATAAAAAGTTTCTCACAATACGTATGTGTATGAAAATATTTCATATATTTTGAAATATGATTATGAAAAACTTCTCATATAGTGATATATGAGAAACTTCTCATACATTATAAAATATGGGTATAAATTTTTTTTCATAGCATGCATGTATATGAAAATATTCTCATATAGTGATATATGAGAAATTTCTCATACATTTTGAAATATAAGTATGAGAAATTTCTCACAGCACACGTATACATGAAAATATTTTCATATAGTGATATATGAGAAACTTCTTATACGTTTTAAAATCTGAATATAAGAAGTTTCTTACAGCACGTATGTATATAAGAATATTTTCATATAGTAATATACGAAAAAAATTTCATACATTTTGAAATATGAGTATGAAAAGCTTCTCATATGATGATATATAACAAATTTTTCATACGTTTTGAAATATGAGTATAAAAATTTATCGCAGCATGCATGTATATGATAATATTCTCATATAGTGATATATGAGAAATTTCTCATATAGTGATACATAAAAAACTTTTGATATATTTTGAAATATGAGTAAGAGGAATTTCTCATAACATATATGTATATGCGAATATTCTTAAATAGTGGTATATATGGGAAACTTCTTTTCTATTAATATTTTTGTTATTTTTAATAAAAAATGATAACTATTTTAAAATATTGTATGAGAAGTTTTTTATACATTTTTTTTAGTTTTATTGTTATTAATTTTGAGTAAATGAATACTGATGAATGAAAATTATATTTATACTCTTAAAATTTTTGATAAAAATAAAAATAAAATTTTTATTTTTTAAAATATTAATAGCTCTCATTTAATTTAATTATATCCCTCAAATTAATTCAACTATTAACCCCGTTGAATAAAGTCAAATTCGTTGCTGAATTTTCATATTCCCTAATTGTTTTGCCTTAACCCCTCCCCCTCTCTCACTAATTTCTATAGGAAATATTGACCGAAATTTATTGAAAATCAAACAAAAGAACTTCATTTCTCCCTTCAATCACCATATTTCCTCGTATCTCAGCCACCACCACCTCCACCTCTTCAACCTGGTTGTTTCAATTTGAACAACAAGGTAAGCCTAAGCATTCTACTAGTCATCGTAATTCTCACAATCTATCTTCTTCCTCTCTGGTTTGCTCCACCACCTCATCAGATTCCTGATAAGACCCAGAAATAGAGACCCAGATGAAGTCGACAACATCACCGTTCTTCAAGGCCAGCTCCAGCAGCTCTTCCACCTTCACACGTCGGCGTCGACCGATCCTTCATACGCACTCTCCATGTCTTCAACTAAAAAGCCATTATAGGACTCAAAGACCCTTTCGATTGTGCTATTTGTTTGTGCGAGTTTGAGCTAGAAAATAAAGTTGCAGATCATGATCAGTAAAGTCCCGGCAAGTTAAAACCAGACCCCACCATCCGTTGCCGCCGCCGCCGCAGCCTCGCCACCCTTAGCCACCTTATCTCCTGCCCACGAATTCTCCTTCACAATCTCCCTCCACTACCTGACCTTCGCCTCCCTTCCCGACAAACTAGCCAAACTCACGACCTTCTTGTTGCCACCACCGGGAGACTCTTCCCTCAAGACTCCGGTGCCTCCTCCATATCAATTCACTGTTAATACCAAATCCTTATCAACCCAAATTCAACTGAGCACAAGGGTTTTGGATCATGAATTTGGAAATTTTGATGTTGTGAATTGTAGTTCATTTTTCGATCAATCAAACGGGGATTGAGAAATATTAAGGCTCCTGATCGATCAAAGTGGGTGAACAGAACCACCTCGAAAAGCTTATTCAACAGAGCCCCGTCGTTGATGTCGCTGTCGACAATGAACTCGCCAGAGCGCTTGACGGGACCGCCTGAGCAATGAATCGTAGTAGTTGTTGGAGTTGTTGAGGCCAAGAACATCGTCACCGCGGCGATTGAGGGCGGGGGAGACGTGGGAGCCGGCGAACCCAGCAGCGCCGGTGACGAGGACGGAGCTCCCATTTCGAGACCGAACGATAGCCAACGACTGGACTTTCTTCTCACAAGCAGGGCTGTTCCAAGAATAGGTTCGAAGAGATCAGATAGGGAGATCGGAAGGGATTGGTGAAGACGAAGATGGTGATCGGAAGATGTTTTATGACTTAGTGATTTCAGGTGAAGAGGAAGACAGATTTAGTGTATGATGGAGGAAGTGTTAGGTTGATGGGTTTGATTTTTCAATAAGTGTATGATAGAGGTTGCCATGTTTCATGGGTGGGTTGGAGGAGTTGTAGAAAGGGTTGATTCACCAGTGTTAAGAGAGAATGGAATTTATGTTTTTTCAAAAAGTTAAATGGGTTTTGCTTATTTTATTGACAAAAAAATAATAATAATATTTCAAAAAATAGATTTAGTGTTTTTTTTTTGTCATAAACATCAGGTTAGTATAATTTACCCTAATAATCATTATATGTTTATATTTATAAACTAAAATAAATATATAAATACCATTGTCTATTAAATTACAAGCTACTTTATAAACATTAAATTATTATAATTTATTATTTATTAAATTATAAATACTATTGTTTATTAAATTATAATTTAGTCTATAAAAATAAATTTATAATAAATAATTATTTATTAAATTATAAATACCATTGTATTTTAAATTACAAGTGAGTTTATAAATATAAACTTAAAATAAATTATTATTTATTAAATTATAAATAGTATTATATTTTAAATTATTATATAGAGAAACAATTAATAATAATTATTATTATAAGTTGGTTTATAAATTAAAATAAATATAAGAAATACATAGACATAGTAAATAAAATGCAATTTAAAAAATCAAAAAAATAATTTAAAATTTAATTTTTTTTGAAAAAGCCCGAACTCGTACCCAAATACCATTAGCGACGAGTCTGGGCCTTCTCATCCTACAAAATTCCGACCTAACCCGAATCTTGGCGTGAGTCCTATGGGGTTGGACCAGTTTTACATCCTTAAAGCTAGCTAATAATTGCCTCGTTTGCTAATTAACTTAAAAATTAAGTTTTTTTTATATTTTTTCTTAAAATTCAAACAGCTAAAAAGTTGCATCTACTAATTTAAATACTTTTAGCCTTTTTTTGCTTTATATATATTTTTTATATTTTTTAAAAATATTATAATTTTTATTATACAATTGTTTTTTAAATGATATTTTTAAAATATATTCGTCAAAATCTATAAAAAAAAATATTGAATATAAAATTATTTTAAAATAAAATTTTAAAATTATAGCAATTTTATGCCCAAAAAAATTATTTTTTAACTTAAAATCACTCTATATCTCTTTCAAATAAATTTTTAATTTTTAGGTTTAAAGGGTGTTTAAATAAATTGACTTAAAAGTCAAGTTGCCAAACAATGTCGTTATAACAAAGGATGTTTTTTAAAAAAAAAAAAAAAAAACTAGGCCAGTTTGGCTAATGGAGTGCACTGTAAAAGGGTGAGGACGACCGTAGCATAGCCACGACGCTGTCTAGATCAGGCGGGGAGACTGGTCATAACAGTGCACGTGAGGTTGTGGAAGCTTCACCCAAAAAGCGAGCTTTGTGAAACGGTTATGGCGTGACTGCTGTGAGTGGATGGATGTGAAGAGAGTTTACCGGACATAAATTTAAACATAATTTTTTTTATAAAGAGTTAGTAAGAAGAGGCGGAGCTAGAAATTTAACGTATGAAAGATACAAAAATATAAATATTTATAAAAATTTAGAAAAAAGATTAATCTTATCATTTTTATTTTACAATAAGTTTGATGAATTTAGACATATCACACGATAAAAATTCACTGTCCTTTTTGGTAAAACAAGCATTTAATTGTTAAAGTTATGTATATATTTAGACAATATAAAATAAATTGATGCAAAAATAATGTAAGTATATCATTTTCAGGACTTTAGGCCCACATCTCCCTTGAGCTACAAATGCATTATTCATGTTAACAACATTAATTCAATTATTTTAACAAAAAATCTAATAAAAAATTCAAATTTATAAATAAAAGCCATAGTATACCAATTTAATGGACAATAAAATTAGTAAAGGAAATTCATAAAAATTGAAAGAAAACTGACGCCAACGCCACTGGTTCGTTGCTCAATCTATGCCTTATCACCCGCCACCGCCAGTCACTGATTCCTTGGTTCGTCGCTCGTTGCTGTAGCGCCGTTCACCTCGTCGTCGTTGTAGACTTCTAGTTAGTTTCAGAGTAGCATAAATTCTAACTTTTTTGAGTACGTTAATTATTTGAGTGTGCTAATTTGAGTGAAGAGGGAGTCAATGAACGAATGATAGACTAAAATAAGAGTTGCTTGTTATAACGTGGGCTATTGTTATGACTTTTGTAATTTGAGTAGGGGTCTTAAGTTTAAACTTTAATATTGAGGAGGGTCACCATTAAAATAGTTTAAGAATATATTTATTTATTGTATATACTACATATAAAAAAAATTAAAAAAAATATGAGGGGTCACGTGTCCCATCGTCTTATACTCTATCCATCACTATTAATAATAAGAAAATTTAGGATTTAGTCTTCTTTTTCCCTGTTGTATTAGATTTAGTCCTACCAATACTTTTTTAGTAGTATCAGTCCCAAACCAAATTTGGTTGTGTGAAATATGACCAAAATAACCTCAATCTACGTGGTTCAATGTCATTTCAAATTCTTGCGATATTCTCAAGATTTACTTCCCAAATCCATTGTAGAAGAAAAAAACAAATTCAAGAAACCGCCGATCGCCATAATGCATAGCAGAATCTGCCGAATCAAGCCAAAATCGTTTCTTCGGTGCAAAAACAGAAGCAAGACGATGATCGGGTTCGAAATGTATTATAACTCGGTAAATAACCATGTATGGTTTCAAGCCCTAAATCCCCCATTCGTATCATCCGTTGGTGCTCTCCACCATTTGCGTCCCTCGTTCTCTCATGTTTTCTCTCTCTAGATCTCTATCTCTCTCTCTCTTCCTCCCTATCTCAATCTCAATGTGACAACTCTACCGTGTGGGCTATGGTTTGGTTTGCGAGCTTTGATTTTATTCTATCCGTTGGTGGTGGTCTTTGCGTAAATTAACAGGAGCGAGAAAAACAACAATCAAGGCATTTGACCAAAGGGTGATTCCAAATCCACGAACATCTTGTTTGGCAAATGATAAACCTTTTATTTGAATCTTGTGTGTGAAGTGAATTTTTAAGATAAATTCCTTCAAGTTTTTTGTGAACTGATAAAATGTTTATTAAGCTTAACAAAATAGTAGAATGTGTCAATTGGGTAAATGGTTTGAATTGATATTTGAATGAAAATTTATCTACCTATAGGCGTACTGATAAAGGTATCATTCAGATGAATTTCAAAAAATGTATCATTTATGAGTTGAATGATTCCTTGTTGTTGTTGTTGGTTTATTGTAGATCTAATAGAATAAATGTGCATTATTTTCTTTTTGAGTAATTTGATAATATTATCTACATTTGCGATTTCAGAATATGTATTGAAATGTAGTTCTAATTATGCATGTTAAAGCTAATTTATTCACTAAGATTGAGGAGATGTACTACTTGAAAATGTATTATTGGTCAATATTTTCATTGTATTATTCATCAATTGTTTGCAATTGGCCGAAATGTTTATTTCAGTGATTATGCAAATATTTACAATTTATAAATTTTTCTGTACAAATACATAATTGTATAGATACAGTTATCATTTTAAATATATGTGGTTTTTCTATTACCCATGTGTAAGCACTTCTAAATAGGATAGTTGGAGTAACATGTTAGGTAGGAGGCTAATATGCAATGAAATAAGTTTATGGGGGAATTTTATGCACCACTGTATATGTTATTTGAAAAGTTTGTATACATATATTTTTTTATTTACATGCATCTTTAGTATTATTTTTGACAGATTTTTGATCATCTAAAAAAAATAACATCTTTAACAATACCCTTGCAAATATCAATTTTGTTTCAAATTTAGTAAATGTATGATTTCTTTCTAACAAGTAACATTTGTATGCAACAGTAAGACGCATAATGTAGGCATTCACTATTTAAGCAATTGTGTGATCAGTGATGAATGTATCAGTTAAATTATGGTAATGCAGATTTGTTTGAACTGATGAATGTATTTGTACAATTATGGAAATGAACATTTGTTGAAACTGTCAAATGTGAAAAATATCACTGTTATGTAAAACTGTCAAAACAATGATATCATTTTACATATTTTTAATGTGAAAATTTTCATTTTGACATATAAGCTTTTGAGTTTGACTAATAAGTGTATTCGGTTGTGTTCTTTTTTATAGGGATCGTACAACAATATTTGAAGTGATGGGAACAAAATATGTTCCTAAAAACAAATTTCACGGCCGAAATGATAGAACAAAGACTGCTACGAAAGATGGTACAACAGATACATCTACGAAGCCCATAAAGTCCGTTCCAACAAACACACAAGAGAAGGAAGTTGAAAATGAGCGAGTAAATTTGAACTACCGTTGTAATTTGAACTCAGTAATCCGTTTATTGAACATCTTCAATTTTAGAAAGGAGCACGTGACAGCATTGAAAAAAACTCAATTTTGGAACTAACTTCAAGCATTGCGAGAATAGAAGCTAGGAATAATTGATAAATTTACAAGTTCATTCGGAATTCAAAATTTGCAGTGTTGTTCAACTGATACATTTATCATTTTACTTTGAATTATAAAATTCCACTGTTGCGTCAACTGATAAATGTATCATTCAAAGTTTAATTCTGAAAATCAAACTGTTACGTCAACTGATAAATGTATCATTTCAAATTTAATTGAGAAAAGCGAACTGTTGCGCCAACTGATAAATGTATAATTCCAAATTTAATGACAGAAAATCGAACTGTTTTATCAATTGATAAATGTATCAGAGTAATTTTTTTTATAAATCTCATCAACGCTTCACCATATCCACCTCGCTATTTTCTCATTTCCAAACACGCAAAATAAAAAATAAAATAAAAATTTTCAAATATAACACATATAAACTACATTGAATACAAGCAGCCACAAAACATAAAAAGTCCCAAAAAGAACAAATATGAACTACCTTGAATACATACATACTAAATCATTCGCAAAATAGATATTTCATTTCAAATAATCGAAATGAAAGTGTTCAAAAATTGATAATATTAACATTTTTTCATAATAAAAAGTGATATCAAAACAAACCAAAACAAAATGTACATATCAGTAAAAATCGGGAAAGCCTTCAAATTGAAATTGTGTAGAATATTTTCAGCACACAAAATTGTCACAGAAAAAATATGAAATTGTGTTTAAATATATCACAGTCCAGGAAATTTCTTCAAATATCAATTCCCAATTAAATCGTAGCCACATAAGAAATTTTTAGATATATTGTCACTCTACAAAAATGTTGTGTTCAACCTCATAAATGTACAATGAAAAATAATATCTGTTACTTAAATTTTCTTTTCACCGACTACACATTTCAGTAACTGCCACCTAAAAAAAAGAAGAAGAAAAATGAAATATTTTCCATATAACTGAATAACATATCAAGTAATAGTATCCTACAAATATGGATTCTAACGAAAAGAATGCACTGGTTAAAAATGTCATACTGGTTAAATGAGATAATAATCTCCTAAAATTAAGAAATTAAAATACAAGCATTAAAAACAACTGGAAGAGTCCTAATAAATAAATAGGATAATCAATTCCTAAAATTAAAAAATTCAAATATAAAAAACTCCACTAGTTGAAAAGAGCATACTAGTTTCAAATATAATAAAAAAAGGATTAAATCTAATACAAAAAAATTAATGGGACTAAAACTCTTACATTCTTAAAAAATGGGACTAAAAAATATAATAAGTTGAAGACATAAAAATAATAAGTTTATTTTTTATTTTTATCTAGTTTTTTGTATTTATTTAGATAAAAACAATCTAAAATGTAAAGTATTCTTATTTCATAAAAGTTATTTTTACGAAAGCAGTGTTGGTGGTAATAATGGAGACGTTGGCAACGGCAGTGGCAACGAAAGTGTTAACAAATGATGATGATAACTTAT
>JAOTRH010000018.1:5940719-5953302 GCA_034768845.1 Heliamphora exappendiculata | reverse complement strand
CTCAATTTCAACTGTTAGGCTTCTAGTTTACTGTGATCTTGTATGAAACAAGATTTGAAAAAGAAAAAAGATAAAAGAAAGAGTGGTTCCAGATTCTTACCCCTCAACAAATAGATAAACAGATAAACTTCACTGTTCGAAAGACCGAGAGAGACAGAGTTGGATCAATTAGAAGATAGAAGAGATTGTGGTCGGCGTTTCTTAGAAGTTAAACCCTAAAACCTGGAAGCGCTGAAAGTAGATGCGAACTCTTTTCTCTGAAGCTCGTTTCTCTTTTGTTGCCGCCAGACCGACGAAGCCCCGTGGATGCGTCGTTTCAAACTTCCCAGTTCTTATAAAACCCTAACCCCAACTATCGCCAAGTTTAACCCTGGTTAAGTTTAGTTTAGAGATACATAAAAATTATAAATATTATAAATTTAAAATTATATTTAAAAATATAAATAATATAGCTGTATTCATATTATCGCCATTAGTTATTGATAATTTTACAAAATAAATTATATTATTTCTAAATAAATAAATCCTTACTACACATTATAATAGTAAAAATATTTTACTATATAAAAATGAAGACTATATTTAAAAATAAATTATAAATACCAATTTTATAAATATTTTGTTTAGGATAATACTTATTTGTTTATTTTATTTTATTTTATTAATTTTTTCTTGATGTAGTCCAATCTTTTTCATTTTTTTTGAAAAAATTATTTTTTGATAACAAAATCTAAAAAACTCAATAAAGGATAGCTTATTTGATTTGATTTTATTTTTTTATGCTTTCCTTATCATTTAGTAAAATTATGATATTAACATTTTTTGTGATTTTTCCATAGTTTAGTAAAAATATTATATTTTTAAAATTTTTAGCCCTAAAAATATTTAGGTCAAAATATATAAAAAGTTTAAAAAAAACAAAAATAAAACAATAAATCTAGCTAAGTTCTAATGAAAAAAAATGTATGAAACAAATAGTAAAAAATATTCTAATGAAAAAGTACATATTGAAAGCAACAACCAAACAAAATGTTAAAATAAAATCCATTTCCTAAACAGTAAAAATTCAAAAACATAAATAAATATATAAAAATAAAGTTTAAAACTTGGATTAAAACAGTCAATTAATATATATATACAATTTGTATTGTCGTAATTGAATAGATTGAAATAGTAGAATCACTAATGCATTTAATGCGATTATATTGTGGGCAAGATTTATACTGAAAGATGATATTTATTAGTAACTTTTAGACATCTAAACTTATCTGACTAAAAAATAAAAAGTCAAAAATACTTCAAACAGTTAAAAATGCTAACTGACAAAAAAATAACTAACTAAATATATAGTAAAATGTAAACGTTTTCTAAATTGAGTTTGAATTTAAAAATAAGAAGAAAATAATTAAATAAAACTCATTTTAATATAAAATTAAAAAAATAAAGAGTAAAAATAAAATAATAAAAAATGACCCACCAAATAAATAATGAAGAAACTATTTTTTTCTTATATTATAAGATATAGATATAAAAAACTTTTTTCACTGTTTATTGTATTTGTGTCAATTACTAAATGTATTCATTTTGTAAATAGGGATATTTGGGGGGAAATTTGAAAAGGAAAATATTGCAAAAGTAGAGAGGGTGGGATGGGAGTAAGGATATTTTTAGGGTAATTTCTAAATTTTAAAAGATATATTAATAAGAGTAATAGATAATATAATAAATAAAAAATAATAGTTGATAAATTAATATAATTAAAAATATAAAATATGATAAATGAATATAAAAATAAAAGTTAAAATAAATTTTATCAAAATTTAAAGCAATATTATGTTAAAAAAGCTCATACTCAAAAGATTTCTCAATTATCTTCATTATATAAATCCAAACTTGTTTCATCTTTATCTCCTAAATCAATTAATTTTGATTCTTCTGATTTTATTAATGTCAATATCTTATCTTTAAAATTAAAAGTTCTTTCAAAAAATCCTTCATTAGTATCATCGAAAGCCGCTTTGAAAAAAGCAATCCTCAAATAATTAAATTCTCAGCTTGAAAATGATGATCTATTTGGAGAACTATTATCTCATCCAGTTAGTCATCAGTCAAACGAGAATGACTGTTTTGGTGTTAATTTTGACACTCAGTTCTTGTAACTATTTAAAACTCCTATTGATCATTTATTATTATTTATTTATCGAAAAAATAATTAATTCATCCATCAATCTTATTTCTTTCCATCGAAAGAATCTAATGAAATTTAATGACATACACATTATCGAAAGATTTCAACTATTCATCCAGCCCCCCTCAATTTGTCCCATTATTACATCGGATACTTCTTTATCGAAAGACTGAAGATACTCTCTAAAAGATATCGGCCAATTGCTTCATTATTGACATAAAGTGACTCTTTCCCGCCTTATAACGCGATTCCCAGATTATGACAAATAACTTTTTCAAAAAGTTATTCAATGATTCCAAGTGCTATGTCCAAAGGTGCCCATTGGTTTATAAAAGATATTCGATGCTCTGCAAAGCTGTTTGGCTCTATTATCTCCATTATCAAGAGATTTTCCGACAGTGGTTATTGTCATCTCCTCCCAATGTTTGCCATGTGATTAAAGTTTGTTCTATTATTAGAGAATCTATGACAAAAGTTACTATTTTCTTTTGTAAAAGAATAATTTTTATCAAAGTGTAATTATTGCATTTTCCTGTTCATTTCTTACAATGTAATTTTATTTCAAGTCCGTGTCCAAGTCTAAACATATTGTCTCGTTCCCCTATGAACTAGATTTTAATGAAAGACATATACCTACTAAAACTAGACCATCACAAATGGGTCAAATACAATTATAATATTGTAAACAAGAAATATAATATTTATTTGATACAAAATTAATTCGTTCAATCAATCACAATGGTCGTGTGCTGCTTTTTATGTTAATAAAATTGCTGAATTAAAAAGAGGCACTCTAAGACTTGTGATTAATTATAAACCATTAAATAAAATTTTACAATGGATAAGATATCCAATTTCAAATAAAAAAATTTATTAAATCGTTTACATAAAGCAAAAATCTTTTCAAAATTTGATATGAAATTAAGATTCTGGCAAATCCAAATTAATGAAAAAGATAGGTATAAAACAGTATTCACAGTACCTTTTGGTCACTATGAATGGAACGTAATGCCATTTGGTCTAAAAAATGTCCCTTTTGAATTTCAAAAGGTAATAAATGATATTTTTAATGATCATACAGAATTTTGTATTGTTTATATTGATGATATATTAGTATTTTTATTATTTATACCTCAACACATAAAACATTTAAATTTTTTTTATAATATTATAAAAATTAATGGATTAGTTCTAAGTACTTGTAAAATGAAATTATTTCAAATTAAAGTAAAATTTTTTGGACATAATATATATCAAGAAACAATAATACCTATTGATAGATTTATAGAATTTGCGACAAAATTTTTAGATAAAATATTAAATAAAAATTAATTACAAAAATTTTTAAGAAGCTTAAATTATATAAAAGAACTTTATTAAGATATGCATAAAGACACCAAATTATTATATCAAAGGTTAAAAAATAATCATAAACTATGGATGGATAAACATACATATGTTGTTCAAAAGATTAAAAAACATGGCAAACAACTTCCATGCTTGTGTGTACCAAATCCACAAGCATTTAAAATTATAGAAACCGATGCCCTAGACATTGGTTATGGAAGTATTTTAAAACAAAAATATCAAGATCAATAACAATTGATTAGATATACTAGTAGAGTATGGAAACCAGCTCAAATAAATTATTATACTATTAAAAAGAAAATTTTATCTATTGTTATGTGTATAACAAAATTTGAAAGTAATTTATTAAATAAAATTTTTTTATTAAAAATTGATTGTAAAGCAACTAAAGATATTTTGCAAAATGATGTTCACAATATTGCTTTAAAATAAATTTTTGCTCGATGGCAAGCTATTTTATCAATATTTGATTTTGATATTTAATATATTAAATGTGATACTAATTCTCTCCCTAATTTTCTTACTCAAGAATTTTTACAGAAAATTCAAAATCCTTCCATATTCACAATATCTAAAGATAAAGGCCTTATGAGACATTATTCATCCAATCCATTAAAAACCCAAATAGGAGAAACTTTTCCTGAACCTAAAAAACCTCAATCGTATATTTCCCATGACACCTTATTTCCCATTGTTCCTCTCGAAGATGAAGATTATCAAATTATTCTAGCCACCAGTGAACCCAATCGACCTAATACTATTTCTTCTTTTATTACTAAGTATATTGCTCCTAAATGGCATTATATTTCTAAAATTGGAACTCTTTCTATAAAATATTTTGACACAATTTTATTGAAAATTAATTTTGTTAAAATTCAACACAATAGTAATAGTAGCGATGACAGCATCATCAACTATTCTAAATGTGTTATATTAAAAATTATTTTCAAAAAAGAATGGAGTCATGAAGACTCTTTTAATAAGCATTTTAAATATGAATCAATTTCTCTAAAAATCTATAATTTTTATGATTATCAAAAGACATTTACAAATGTTTTTTATTTTCAAAATGATACTATGACCCATTCGTGATTTGTAAAATTCTATAATAATTTTCAATCATCAATTTTTTATTAGTTTCACATTTGGTGAAGACTAACCAAATTAGATAATAGTTCTCAAAGGAGATCATCATTTTCAAGCTGGAAATTTAATTCTTTGAGGAATGCTTTTTTCAAAACAATTTTCGATGAAACCAATGAAGAGTTTTTTGAAAGAATTTTAAATTTCAAAGATGAGATATTGACATTAATAAAATCAGATAAATCAGAATTGATGGAGGTAGGAGATGAAGATAAAACAAGTTTAAATTTATAAAATGATGATGATTGGAAAATCTTATAAATTAATATAATTAAAAATACAAAATATGAAAAATGAATATAAAAATAAGAGTTAAAATAAATTTTATACATGTAAGTATATATATATAAAATCAAAAATGTCAAATTGCCAAGTTGACTTATCACTAATTCACATTAACGTGATCAAAAGAGACTATCACAAAAGGAATTTGTACTAGCATCGCATTAGATGCTATTCAAAAATATCGCAGTAATGATATCACAGTAATGTAAAAAAAATGATTAATTTGCATGGCATTTGACATAATTTTTTAAAAACTTGAGAACTTGTTCATTCTTATTATCTAGAGATGCAAGTTTCTTTGCAAAATTTATAATTTTTTTAGCACCAATAAATTAAGGTGAGATATGAGACATTTCATGTATCATGCTTATTTTATGAGTTTTTATCTTGCTCTCGTCACCCCTAGTTGCCAATGTTGTCATTTCCTATGGCAGCGTAAAAAGAGTTTAGCAAGAACAACTTAAATTGGGAGAGAAGAAATAAATATTATTCTCACCACAGTTTATTTTTAAAAATAAAAAAAAAATCATACATAATAACAGAACAAAGATGTATTGAGGCGAGGCAGAGCAAATTTTTTTTATCATTCCTATGTATAAAAATGATAAATAACCAATTATCCACCTCCACTAGAGTGGTTGCATGACACTTTTTTAATTAACAAGAACAAAAAAAAAAAAAAAATTTTAAACTTTAATTTGAAACTCGCTCATGATTGGTGAGTAGTTTACAATTTTTTAGTCAAAAATTCTGTTTAGGTTGTTTGACAAATTTTTTTCTAAAAAGTAAAATGATTGAATAAAAAACTAATATTTTCTCTCTTTTTTTTACCAAATCGATAATATTATCTTTTTATACAATTGATTATAATAGTTATATATAATTAACATTAATAATAAATAAGTTACCATGTATAAATATTATCTTTTTGAATGGATAAAATTTTAAATAAATACCCCATAAATTAGTATTTTTTATTTGATATTTTAGCCCTATTTCAAAACATTTACGTTTATTATTTTCTATTTTCGTTTCTAAACTTTCATAAACTCTAAATAAAAATACATTTGATAATTATTTTTATTTTCAAATAAATTTAAATAATTTTTAAAATCTACTAATTTCTTGTAAAAAGTGTTTTTATTTGTTGGGTAAGCAATTTTCATTTTCTTCTCCTCCAACTACAATCATCCCTACTTCAAATTGCCAACCATCATCTTTGACCATCAATCACCACCTCCATTAAGTGCCGCCACCTTCACCTACCATTATAATCACCATCATCGTCACTACTTTCAAAAACCTTCTACACGCTGGCCACCATTCTCACCTCCAACAATGATCTTGGACGACTCTCTTGCACCTGGTGGTTCACATCAACCAACTCTTGCTTATTTCAAAATAAAGTACTATAAAAAACATACATTTAAGCTTAGAAGTTCCAACATCCATGAAACAACAGAGTTCAAGATAATAGATGAGACATACATTCTCCTGTTTAAATGAGGCATACAAAAGGAAACAAAACATTCTCCTGTTTCCCTGATAGCAGTTTTTAACCAATTGCTCAGATAATCACAAGATGCAATAAACTAATAATGCAATTGCTGCAAAACATTAAAAAGCTTGTGACACACACCTGGCAGGATTAAATGAGTGAAGTCTCAGAAACAGTCATCAGTGTAGGACTTGCTCTTATTGCTCACAAAATTAAAAAATTTCGGCTGCTGCCAAAATAAAAGAAAAGAAAAGGAGAATCAGCAGAAAGAAAAGAAAAGAAGAATCACCAGCCTTGGTGATCCCACGGAGGCGAGCTATGATGTCTTATCCCCTCCAATAAGTTCTGTTCATCACCTTTTGCAGCTTGGATTAGTTGACCTTTCTTGTAAATGCACACCTGATATCTTTATACCTATTGGCCAGGACATCCTTGCAATGCCAAATAATCTTAGGTGACAGATGACAAAGTAATCCCTTGAGCGAAGGGTGTAAAAAAACCCATCAGATCATGTGGGAGTTAGAATTAATTCCTGTTAAGCTAGTTCCATTTTTTGTTTTCTCTACAGCAACTTCGAGATTATTTAGTGTGATATGTGGAATATATGACAAAGGTGGGGCATCCGAAACGGGGCTAATAAGGCATCAACGGTACTGACAGCAGTTTAAGAGTGCTCAGGAGAGAGAGAGAGAGAGAGAGAGAGAGAGAGAGAGAGAGATGTTTAGTTGCACTGTTCCATTTCCATGAGCTTAGGATGTTTTAGTTTCTTCTACATCAGAGTGAAGCACTGTTCCCTTTCTACAAGATCAGGATCTTTTAGCAGCTTCCACTTCGGCGTGACCGTCTCCACTGGTTGGGCTGCAAGATTTACAAGTAAAAACGCGCTATTTCAGAGGGGCAGATATCAATAAGTTTTTTAAAAAATTTAATATTGCTTCTTGGTGTTTTTTAGTTTTTTGTACTCTATCATCCAAAGAACACGGAATGCTGAAAAGGTTCTGTATACTGCAATTATTTTTATGCACACACGAAGGTACCGTGGTAATGAACTTTAGGATTCCAGGCATCCCGTGACACCCCAGTGGGACACTAAACAAAGAAGCTGTATTCAATTCATTCAATGGGCACCATGCACCTTAGCCTACATATGGACAATATGCCAGGTATTATACAGTAAATTTCCATAAAAGACATGGACAAGGTGCAGCTTTGACCTTTGTACATAAAAAGTCAATAGTTGTTCATTTCCAACATACTAACGAATTATTAGTACATATACCCTGAAAATAAAATTGTGAATAAAATTTCTGGTTTCTATTCTCATTCTATCTTTTCTAGTTTAGGGCATAGTTCCAATGTAGAGGCGCATCTTTATAATCATCAAGAATGACAAGCACCACCGATAGAGCTCAAACAGATTGAATTCAAATCCCCCCAGGAGTATTGTTTTAACACACACACACGCACGCACACACGCGCGCGCGCGCACACACACACATACATTTATAATAACGGAGAAGAGAATGGAGGTATAGGGCACGGAACAAAGGCAGAAAGAAGACCTTGATAAGGCGAGAGCATTCCTATTACAGCCTTAAGACTGAGATAAAGATGAAGTCCTCTTATTGTAGAAGTAGGTATCATGACCTAATGGAAATAGAACTCCTCCAGACCAACATATGATTGGGATATGACTCTCATATGTGATAGTTTGATAAGAGTCTTCTCACCCCAATATGTAAGGCTAGAAGTTATCTCTGATCTGCCAAGTAGATGAGGAGATGTGCGCGCAGACTGGCCCGAAGACCCGGTTATCAAATAAAAAATAAAAAAAATGAAAAGATGTCCTTCAGGCCTTTACATCGATGTTGAGGAAATGACATTGCGGACAGCTCAATAAGTCCTTGCTCTTAGCCACGAAGTTACATGATCCCCATAGCCTGGCTTGGATCACCCTGCAGTCTTGACATTGCAATGAAAATTTTCCACTTAATTTATTTTTTTTACCACAAGTTCAGTCTGGTTCTTATGGCTTCGCATCAAATGAACATAAATCCTGTTCATGGTCGTGAATTAGTTAAATCAGTTGTCAAAAGAAATTTATAGCAGCTGAACCAGACACATCGACTTGAACCAGGTTGTCAATCAGTTATGAACTGATAACATATCAGGAATCAGATGATATGCAAGCTATTTCAATTTCCGCAGGTATACCAGGGTGCATCGGTATTGACTGGAAAAAAACAGGTAAATATCGGTGGATATTTAAAACCTTGCTTGGTTCTAGAATTCTCTCAATTATTGACTTGTTGTAACTGCCACACCACCTCTTGCTATCCCCACCCCTACCCAAATAAATAGAGAGAGAGAGAGAGAGAGAGAGAGAGAGAGAGAGAGAGAGAGAGAGAAATGGATTATATCATACATCTCCTTTATCGGCATTATTTACCACTCATCCAAATCTTCTTGCAACTTTCTTGTAATTAATACAAACTGATGTTTGTGTATAGGGGGGTTTCATATGATAGTGTCTCTAATTCCAGGGACAGTTTTAGTGCAACAACAGTGGAAACCCAGAGTGTTTAGTGGACCACAATTAATAATTAGAGAGAAAAAGAAAACAAGAGATAACTTATCTAAATAACTCGAAGAAATATACACTTACAACCCACTTAACACCTTAATGGTATCATAGAACAGCCACTGCAATGTCACAACAGGTCCAACAAGCATTATTCTAATTGGAAGACTTCTTGTAAATAGATTGATGAGCCCTATTTGCTTCACAGCCTGTGTGTGAAAAAAAGCAAAGGACAAGCCAACCAAACAGAGTAGTAAAAAGGGTAAAGTGAATAAATTTTATAAGTAAAAAAGGTAGTGAATAAATTTCACAATTTAGAGATGTTACCAGCTTGAGGCTACTAGCTTTTCTGTTATAAAGAGAAGCAACGATGTTGTCGGCAGGATTAGAAATAATGCTACCAACCGATCCAGCAGCATATCCAGCTAAACAAGTCACCAAAAGCTGTTGAGCTTTTGGGCAATCCTCCTTCCTTCTTTGAATTACATTACGATACAGAAAATTTACGGAATGCTCAAAAGTTGAGAACATAATCATAGAGACTGCCCAAGAAAAATTTGAATAGGGTTCAACACAGAAAATATGCTATATGCAGACAACAAAGTGTATAATAATTTTTGCTTCGTAGTTGGTGGCTATCTTTGTATATGGGTGGCATTCTCTTAATGCCTCATTTGTGTATTTGATTTTACTTTACCCAAAAATAAAGGCATCCTTGTTACACACTTCATGATCTAGCTAGAATACCAAATAAGTGGAAATAATGGTGTGATTCAAGCTTGTGGGTCGCCTATATTTTCCATGTTTTGCTTACTCTAAATATACAGCTATTTAGAATATAACAATGAACAAGCTGACCATGCATTCATGATCCATCAAAAATTCGGAATAATGAGTTCCAGTCTAACAACCTTCCCATATTGCTTTGTTAAAATTATTAAGAAGGCCAAGGCTCCCATCAGTTGAACACAATAGTTGCAAAAAGGAAATGAAATCTATGTCCAAGAGGACAACTGCATTATCATGGTAACTCATGGTATGTAGATAGCTATCTCAAAATTTAATTATTATTAACAGAAACTGTAAAATTGCTGGGGGTAAGGATGCATTTACATGGAAGGTTACGACCCCAAAGTGGAATTAGGCCCCTGTAAAAGCTGCACACAGAATTAAAACAAAAAACCAATAAGAAAGGAATATCACATAATGAAAGAAATATTACTGACGGAAAACACAGCTTTCAGATTTCGTACCCAAGGAGGCCTTCTGATGCATAAAGCTTGGGAAAGCCATCAACCAAGCCCTTTGCAAAACTGGGCTGTGCTTGAACACGAACTTTGATGGCCTCAAAAGGACAAAGAGCTACATTGGCAATCACTTCAGCAGATGCACTACTAAGAAAAAATATGGAACTCCTGTTCTGGTCTACCAGAAGATTAGAGTAACCCTTCTTGAAGTATTCATACAGCCCAAATCTGCAGGCCCCCTGAATGCCATATCCAAAGAATTTGCCACCCCTACCTCTCCAAAAGGCAGAAGGTCCTTGTTCCCTCAATAGCGTGAAAAAGCACGTGGAAATGTTATTATACTTGACAGGGCTCACCTACAAAAAAGTGTGAGGCACACTTAATGACAAAGGCCTCTTGGAGCCTAGGTGCAAAGCCCAAAGCACAAGCATCCACCTTATTGAAGCATAACACACATTTTTCGAAAATAATGAATAATGGCAAAGGATTCATAGTATATAATAAAAAATGTTTAAAAAAATCAAACAAGAGTACATTTAGTCTTTTAACAAAAATGGTAAGATTCATATGCAATTGTACAAATTACAAAGGTTAGCAATGCATATTTCTCATAGACCTGTGCAATTGCTTAAAACTCTATTAATAACCCATTTGGGATGTCTTAAAAGCTAAGCTTTTTTTATTTAAAAAGAAAAAGTTAAATTGTTTCGGATAATATGATTTTGTGGCTTTTTAGAATGTTAAAAATAAATTTTTGCCTTTTTGCTTTTTGTTGAATGTCTAATATATACTTTCTTTTTTGCTTTTAAGCTAAAGCGTTTGGGATGAATTTTGGGCTTTTTTGGTTTTTGAAAATAAGTTAACTTCTTTTTATTGAGAGTATTGTTGTCATTTTACAATAAAAAGTTAGATTGTTTGAGATTTGAATAAACTTAAAATAACGAATTTTTTTGTAATGTGAAATATAGCAGCTTAGCTTTTAAGAAAAAAGTGAGGGAAAAAAAAAAGATAGCCCAATTGTCCAAACAGGCTCTAAGAATTTTTTTTTATTTTTAAAATTACTAATGGATAATATGGCAACTGGTGACCAAGTAATCACATAATAACTGAAGTATTAAACATCTTTTCATATAATTTCTCTGCTTTACAAATTATCCCTGACCATGGCATTTTATAGCCATGATAAAAAATGAAGTACAGGGTTGAATAAAAAAAGCACCTAACATAATGGTTAGTAGTGGCTTCTATGCCAAACTCAAGCAACGCAATGCAATCTTAAAGGCCTCGTTTGATTTCCCAACAAATCGGATTGTATTGCATTAGTATAATCCAATACATTGTTTTAATTATCCGACTAAAAGGAGGAATTTGAATACAGAACATATGGGTCCCACATGTTTTTAAAGTCCGTTGTTTGTTTAGCCAACAAAATTCTCCACATTAGACTATTGGTCAAGTTATACAGTATGTAAGGTACTAAATGAGTGGGTAGCAAATATCATAAGAAACGCAGTATTGCGGGGATTAGAATATTTAGACTATTTTCTTACTTAACAAGGTCTTTTTCTCCTTCTAGAACTGACTGACTTATACTTGATCTTGTCTTGTGTATACTGTATCATACTGTAACATTGGTATTTGTATAAAAAAAATCAAGGGCTATTCAATACAATAGCAGCAATATCGACACCATCATGGTTTATCCAAATTGAGATTGGACCAACATCAACTGGTTAATAAACCTCTATGTGAACAGGAATGTCAGATATTGGAGTAATTTGTTCCTACTTAAATCATAAATTTTAGCTTGCAATTCAACAAAAAGTTCAAAAAATTCAAACAAGTGTGCTTTTATAGATTTTGCTTATAACTTCTTATTCTAAATCAAGAAACACAAATTCTAACGTTTTAAGCTACAATTTTAAAATTCTTATCAAGCATTTGCGACTTCTGCTTACAACAACAACAACTGATTCTAAATCGAGAAACACAAATTCTAACGTTTTAAGCTACAAATTTAAAATTCTTACCAAGCATATGCGACTTCTGCTTACAACAACAATTCCTTAAAAACCTGCTTACAAGATCATGGGCGGTGTATTGAAAAACTAAAAATTCCTTAAAAACCCAAGTTATTCATGAGGATGATAATACTTTTTTCTTTACTTCTTCTTTGATTGAATGATAAGTATGATAATACATCTCTCTCTCTCTCTCTCTCTCTCTCTCTCTCTCTCTCTCTCTCTCTCTCTCTCTCTCTCTCTCTCTCTCTC
>JAOTRH010000018.1:5916474-5940619 GCA_034768845.1 Heliamphora exappendiculata | reverse complement strand
TCAACGGTTAGATTTTTGGCATTTATTGCCCCCACCTACCTCCAACGGTCAAGAACTCACAAGAACTTATATAAGGAATTATTTCTCAGCATTTAAAACAGATAGAAGAGAGAGACTTGCATTTTATTATTCTATTACTCAAATCCATCAAGCTCATATTTTTTGCTGCAACTCGTGTTCTTGTTCCTCATCTCTTTTTATGATTTCATTTATTGTAAATCAATCTTGTAAAGAAAGTGAGTGTACTTTATTCATTATAATTTATTTATTGCAATCTAGGGCGAGTCACCCTGTTAGCCTTTGAGTGAGTGAGTGAGTGAAACACATCAAAGAAGAGTTCAAGAGAGATTAGAAGAAAACATGGACTTGTTTTCATATGATCTTCTTGAAGCTGTAACAGGCTTGTGAATGTGCCCGTAAAAATTCAGATAGTTCAAGTGGAATCTTGAAACTTATAAAGGCTTAGAATACGCCCGGAAGTATTCTGAATAGTAAAAATACTCAAGGGAGATCTTGAGGAGTGGATGTAGGCTATGATAAAGCCGAACCACTATAAATTCTTGGTGTCTGATTCTTTTTCTCTATCCCTCATCTTTTAATATTTGTCTTGATTATATTCTTGCATATCTTGCTGTATTGCAATATTAAAAGATTTCAAAAAAAAATTTTAAATTCCTTTATTGTAAAAAGATCAAATTCACCCCCCCTCTTGGGTTGCCTAGATCTAACCGTGTATAAATTAATCATTGAATATATTGGTAAGTGTATGGGCATATTACATTTATCTTTAAGAAAATGAATAGTGCAATTTACTTGCACTTTAATTTTTTTAAGTGAACCGACAAATTACATTTGTCTTTAAAATTAAAAATGAGCAGCGCAATTTACTTATTGTTTATTCTTTTAAAGATATGATGGGTTTTATTAAGATACTTAACAATATCCAATCAATTTAATTTTTTATAAATATAATATACACATTAATAATTATAAAATAAATAATTAAAATAATGAAATTGATACCTCATTTAAACTCCACATAATCCAACAGTACAGTGTTGTGAATCCACAACAACAGATCGAGAAACTGGTTGTCAGCCCCATCTGATCCAGGTACGCAATTTGAAAGAAAGAAAAAATATTCTATACTGTTTTCTCTTAGCATGAGGCTTCGGACCAGTTTGATTTGAACTTTTTTGGGTTTAAAATAGATTTATTTCGATGATATGAATAGTTTATTTTATTATTTTAGTTTTTTTGATCGGCAAAAAAAATTATATTCTATATAAAAGAGGAATGATAGCATCTAAAGAGAAAACACTCTTAGAAAGATGCATCAAACTTTTTTTAGAGTACAAAAGACAAAAGTTGATAAGGCGCCAACCTAAAAAAGGAACATGGATAACCAAAAGCTAAAAAATAAAAAAAAACAACCAAGCAAAAATAAAGCCTTAACCCATAGACCCAGGCAGTGGTGCATTATACAACCACTGCAGCAAATCCTCGAGCCAACTATAATAGCATATCAAGAACACCCAAGCAACCAAGATTCAACCATTAAAGCACTATACACTCACAGCAGCAAAAAGCTCAAGCCAGTATCATCAAAAAGCAGCACACTTTCATCAAAAAGCACATCCAACCACCATAGCAACACACTCAAAGGCAGCACGCACTCAACAAAGCATACTCAGACCACCATATCAGCTCCTAAACCAAAGTTCAGCTCAAACGCTCGTCAGGATCATCTGAACTAAAGGTTTTTAATAAGCTTTTGTAATTGCAAAACAACAAACAGAATCAATCTTATATATAAAATCTTCCACTGAAAATGCAGGGGCCCCTTTTGATTCTCTCACCCAAGAAACAGCTCTAACCAATGTTAGCTCCTTCACATGCTCCCAGCCTATCACTTTGAAATTAAAAGCTAGATTATTCCTTACAAGCCAAATATACCACATCTCTGCAAACAAAATGCTTGTCCAAATTCTCCCATTAGGATTCTTGAATTTTTTTACAAACCACCAACTTAATCAGCTGACTAAGTCTTTTGGGCAAGCCCATTGGATACCCATGTTAGGATTGGTATACTGAAAATCATGTATTTAGTATTTAATTTTATTTTTAATAAAATTAATTTTTCATTTTATGAGAATATTTATGAGCAATGTATGTATATCATTTATTTGTTATGCATAGTTGTCTGATATTCTGTATAGTATTTAATCTGGTGTGTAGAGTACGACTTACACACAGAATACCAGATTTTAAGTTCTTGCAGAATATAAGTTTTATGTTCACAGTTTAGATAGAAATGGACAAACCATCGGTACGACTGTGGTACAGAGTTTTAGTAGGCCTATCTTGGTTACGGGAAATATATAATAGCGTCGTCTATTGTTTCGACTCTCTGTGCCAGTACACTTTGTGTGTATTGAACGAGACATTTGGGGTAATTAATTTTGTATTGACTACTAACTATATAAATTAATTCGCACCTTAAGGTTATTATGAGTAGTATTTATACTCTTAATTTTGAAATAATTATTTATTTGTGTATATTTAATATTCGTTATTTTGATTCATTAAAGTGTGCGATCTTATATGGGTCTATATTTCCGATGAGTTGGATAGCGGTATTATTTATATGGCAAATATTAATTATTAACAGAATTCACGTCCCGAAAGATCGGGATTGACGATACCGCCATAAAGATGCTTATAAGTTTTGACCGGGGCAAACCCTGCATGTGGATTTAATTATCTTGCGATCAAATAAGTTAAGCAGAAGGGTTTAAGGAATATCAAGATGCCGATTAAATTAAATTGTCAGTAATTAAATTTAATTAGCGGGTATCGAGAATCTTAACGTTGGAAGAAATGGTAAACATTTAATAATAGGAGCTCAATGCAAGAAGGTCTTGAGATTATGGGTCAAAGTGCAATTATAGTTCTTTAGTGGTGTGAACTGTAATTCTGTATTTTATGAAAATTGCAGAAATCGCTGCGTCTTTCCATAATTGCAGAAATTGCTCGTAGGTATCTGTGTTTCACTAGAAGTCGTACTCATAATTACTCACTGGGTCCCTGCTGTAGCGCTATATATATATGCGAATAGGCTAAACCAGTTGAGATTGATTTATATATTATTCTTGATATATTATTTTTGTCTTTCAAGATTTAAAAAATATATCGGGATTTTACCGGTATAAGTTCTCGGAGGATCGTAGCTCATACTACGTTCGAGGATCGCATAAGAAAATACGGTAGAAGATCTG
Organism: Heliamphora exappendiculata; assembly: GCA_034768845.1. Classification (NCBI taxonomy): domain Eukaryota; kingdom Viridiplantae; phylum Streptophyta; class Magnoliopsida; order Ericales; family Sarraceniaceae; genus Heliamphora; species Heliamphora exappendiculata. Next base: position 5,937,341 of record JAOTRH010000018.1, on the reverse strand, counting down.
ACAGAAATTTCAACTCGGAATCAAGTCGTAATTGATGATTAGATCACAAGAAGTATTCTTCTAAATTAACTTTGGTTGCACGAGTTTTATTTTGATTGTTTTTCGTCAAAGGTTTTATCTGGAGCCTATTTCGTCATTTGGCCGCCCAGTTAATATTTTACCGAAAATCGTTTTATCTGAAGCCTAGCATGTATTTGAGTTTTGGGAGAAATGAAAGAATTACACACATAGCATTCTACAAAGGTTGGCATTCTCATTTGTAGTTTATATATTTTAATTATAAAAAATTAATTTAATCGAATAACGTTAACTATTTTAACAAATCGCATATCATTTCCCTGATAATAAAAAAAGAAGCTCACTCAAGGTATTTAAGGTACTTCTTACACCATTATGGAATCTCGAATTCCTAATTCATTCAATCAGATATATGCTCTAACAAAGCCATGTTTTGAAATATTTTAAAAGAATATTATTGTTTTATATTTATCATTAAAATTTTTTTAATGTGTATTATTTTAAAATTGATATTGTTTCAGACGCTATTTCACATGTATTATTTCTGAGAATTTTATTGTTTCATAAGTGTAATTTTTGATAATGAGTCAAATTCATGTGTATTATTTAATAAAATCTTAATTGTATTATTTTCTGCGTTTTAATATGTATGTAACAAAATGAAGCGGACATTTGATTAAACCTTAATATGTATTATTTTTTTGCGTTTTAACAAATATGAAGCGGTCAAGTAATAGATGACGAAAAATAAAAGAAAATAAATATCAACAAAAACATTATTATAAATACTTCTATACATTTATCATATACATGAAGTTAAAAAATAATCAAATTATGGTGATCGTATAAAGTATCAAAAATTAAGAAAATAAAAATTTTAAAGTATTAAATATGATATAAATTATTCCATTTATATCATCATGCAATTACTAATAATCAGGGTTGTAAAGTTCAAAAATTTTCTAAAAATTTGAAACACAACCTAGTGGGATATTTAATTTTTGAAAAGAACTTATTCATAAACAATTTTCCAAAATGGGGCATATCCTTAATTTACGCAAAAATTAATTTGAGCAATAACATACTGAAAAAGTTAATTTAATTAGAATTTAAAAATTTATTAAAAGTTATGTTCACACAATAAATATTAAAATTTGCTCATCCTAAAACCTAAAACCTAAAAAGGGTAACCAAACTCTATTATTTTTCGTTCTCACTTTTTCTTTTTCTTAGCACTCGTACTTTTCTTTTCAACTATTAAATTAGTAAAATTTTAATATTTTATATTGGCTCCATTTGACTATCTCTTGCTTATTTACTTATTAGTTTATTTATTTATTAAAAAATAAGTCAAAAAATATTTATGCTACCTTATTTGGTTACTTTACTTATTTATTTATTTGCTTATTTGGTTACCTAAACGATCTTATTTACTTATTTATTTTTTTGGCTATTTAAACAAGTTTATTTGTCTTATAAGTCAATTTATTTGTTTAGTTACTTATTTGACTATCCAAACGAATTTATTTACTTATTTATTTATTTAATTTTTTATTTATTTAATTACTCATATAATATAATTTATTTTTTAACTTATAAATTAATAAGCAAATAAGTAAGTTATCGCGTAGACACCTAAAAAATAGGTCGCATTAACACCTTTCCAAAATATGATATGAAATTTTTCTATAATTTTTAAGAATTTTATTGAAAAATAGCAATAGAACCTTTCCAAGCTTAACTCTGGGCCTTGTATAAATTTGGGAAACAGATCGGCGAAGCACGTTTCTCGGTTGTACCCACGTCTTTCCAGTTTGAACTGGTTTTGCGATCAATCACTTCCTCTCTCTCTCTCTCTATCTCTCTCACATTTGATCCCGACCATGCAAATAGATCTCTAACAGATTCTCTCTCCCGCTCTCTCTCTCTCTCTGAAACTGACAATTGTTGCTAAGCAAAATAAGATGATCGGTTGACAGATGAACAACTCCAGGTACGATCAAAAGAATCATATTATTGAATCAAAAGCCTTGTTTTTTATTGGAAAAGATGGTTTACCCATCCCGCATTATGAATTTCTTCCCAAAGCATTGCAAGGCCATTTGATTCGTTACGTGTTTTCAATTCACCATTGTTACAGGGTTCTCTAGCTCTCTTTGTTTCTCAAATGTAACAATACCCTCAATGTGTTTGAATTTATGTCTGCGTGACTTTTTGTGTTCATGAACTTCTGCACTTTTCTGAGTGGTTTTTCTCTCCCCCCCGCCCAACTTGAGTTCAACTTCTCTGTGATTTTGGTCCCCTCCATTTTCTAAATAATGGAGCACTTTCTTATAGTGTCTACTGTGGATCCATCTTTATGATTCGAGCAGTTCATATTGTAAAGCTTACTGTAAAGATTATCCGTACAAATGATTAAACTAATTAGAGATCCGTAACTAAATGATTAGACCAAGTTAATTCTAAAAAAAGAATATACGCTGTACTCTCAAAATTATATGTGTCCTCTAGATTTTTTTAGGATAAACATATAGTTTTCGATATCTAATGAACCTTTTTTTTTGTATTTATAATCTTAACAAGAAAGGTTAAGATCATTAAAATGACTACGCCAAATATGATAAAATAAAAATTGAGATATGTCCATTTATTTGAGAAACCAAGAGGAGCTGGATCCCAAAAAAGATTCTCCGTGTTTCTTGGAATTTCCATGCGTATACAACTTACCACTTCCCTTGATTCATCTCCAACATGCTGGCATTGATTCCTCTATGTGGTTTTGGAATATGAGATCATGTTTTACCCACATTCTCTGGTTTAGGTTCAGTTGACTATAACTGTGAAATACTTGGTGTTTGGATCTTGACATTGTGTAAATCATTGATCAGATGGAAGAAGAAAAAAAGGCTCAGAAGTTGTAGAATCAGCTATTAAAGTACTCTTCCGGATCACGGATTTCAGATTATTATACAAGAATGAGAGGAGCTGTCCTAGTAGCCGTTGCTGCTGCCATTGGCAACTTGTTGCAAGGATGGGACAATGCAACAATTGCAGGTCTATGCCCTTGCTTATCACACTCAGAGTTCTGTTCTTGGAGATCATATATAACTATTTCTTAAAAAAACTCAATTTTATTTGATGCAATTCTTGGGAACTCAAAGTCAATTCAGCATAGCTGACTGACTCTTTATATGGTCTCTTTGTGCTTCCATTCATTCATTTTAGATCCCTTTCGTAGCATGATCTATGCTTATAAAGATAGGTTTTCTGTGGGTTTTTAATTGTCTGCTACTAACCCTTTTAGTGCTAAGTCTCAAATCAATATATCTGATCTGTTGCAGGGGCTGTTCTTTATATCAAGAAGGAATTTAATTTGCAAAGCGAACCAACTATTGAAGGGCTGATTGTAGCTATGTCATTAGTTGGAGCCACATTTATTACAACGTTCTCTGGACCCGTATCAGATTTTGTTGGTCGGCGTCCCTTGCTGATAGTTTCATCAGTTCTTTATTTCCTTAGTGGTTTGGTAATGCTGTGGTCTCCCAATGTCTATGTTCTGCTTGCTGCAAGACTATTGGATGGATTTGGAATTGGTTTAGCAGTTACTTTGGTTCCTGTCTATATCTCTGAGACAGCCCCACCGGAAATAAGGGGATTATTAAATACACTCCCTCAGTTCACTGGTTGTGTTGGAATGTTTTTGTCATACTGCATGGTCTTTGGAATGTCACTAATGGATTCACCAAGCTGGAGGTTGATGCTCGGGGTTCTTTCTGCTCCTTCTGTTGTTTATTTTGTTTTGACAATTATGTTCCTGCCTGAATCCCCTCGGTGGCTAGTGAGTAAAGGGCGGATGGTAGAGGCTAAACAGGTTCTACAGAGATTATGTGGCAGGGAAGATGTCTCAGGTTTGTCCAATACATTTGTTCAACTCATAGCGGACGCAATTACACAATATATACGTGTAGACAATTTGACTGCTTTACAAGCCTTTACGATTTGGTAACTGTGTTTTATTGGTCAAATACACCACACATTATTTCATTTATTTCATGCCTGTAGGTAATAACATTTATCATTTCAGAAAGTATAGTTCATTGAGAACTCGATTGTTTTAAGATTTCCAAGCAATTAGGTCTGTTTTTATGCTGCCAACCAGTAACTTTAGTAATCCACAAGTCAGGGATATTCTCAATTGGTAAAGTCGAATGAGTTGGTACTTCCATCTTTATGTGCATGAAGAAACCAGATTCTCTATTTGTGCCACATGGCATCATGGTACGGCTGGATGACGACATAGTCCGTCCCCAAGGAGTAGCAGCATGGTGAGGAACTCAGGATGTAGTCGGAAGAACAAGAAACCTCGAAAATAGTTTCGGCCAATCAAGACGAACTAGCTACGGACCCAAGAAGTACGGGCAGGGCCATACCGGGGGGCCAAGCCCAAGCATTGGACTGTTTGGCTCAGGCATCAGGAAATCCCACTGATTTTATTTGATGTGTATTAAATGTGAAGTGACAACAGAAAAAATGACATTACAATAATTATGCCTCCATCAATCAAATGGATTGGATTGTTCCATGATTTAGGGGGATGGGGCCAAAAGTCAAATCCAGTCCAAGTACGGAAATCAATGGGAGAAATCTATAAATACGTGCTGAGAACAAATGAAAGGTATGCTACGAGAGACTTGTCAAAACTCTACATTTTTATAAACTTAAAGCTCTAATTATGTCACCAAACACCGGCGACTCACTTAATTATCGGAGTGTTTTTCCTGCTAGTACGGCTTAGTAGCATTGACAGTGTTTCTCTTCTTGTTCAGGTCAAATACAAGTCTAGTGATTCCCCAGAGCAGAACAATGAAACCATATATTTTTTTCTTTTTTTTCTCTGTTATTACAATTGGCGCTGTCTGTGGGAAGAATTTGGTTTCGTCTGGTTTATTTCGAATAATGAAATCAAAAGGCAGCGTTTGAAGATCTCACACCGAAAAGGGAAAAGAGAAGAACCCAATTGATGTTTCCCTGACAAACAAGGTCCGGCGAAAGGGACATCATATCACACTGGTCACCATAGATTGGAGAGAGCGACAGAGGAAAAGCTAAGGAGTTGGACCCTCGGACCAAATTCTCCTAGAGAAGATGGAGCAGAGGGAAAAACTCATTGATGACATGAAAGATGAACTATTTGCACTCACAACAGAACTCAGACGAAGAGAGAGGGAGTTGACCTCATTAAAAACCCAAACAGGAAGAAAGGAGCCTGGAGGACAATGAGGTTCAAACCCTGAACCAACCAAAAGGTAGAAGAAAGATCCCAACACCAAAACGCCGGGACGGGAAATCATTAGTGAAGAAGCAAGTAGTCACCCAAAGCATTTGTAGAGGCCAGAGAAAGTCAATTGAAAGTTGGACTACAAAAGGAGTGTGCAAGATCAAAAGTAAATATCCTAGCAACATAAGGAGAAAGACCGAGAACCGAGTTAAGTTCAAAGAAAGCGTCTATTTGACTAACGGACGCGAAATCCGTAGAGCGGTTGAACTTCTCGCTATTCATATTGGAGAGAGAATACATGGAGCCACCTAAGAAGTTTACTGTTTACTTCACCGAAGTTTAATCTCCATAATGGAAAGGGTGACTCATTCGCTCATGTGTCACATTACAAGCTAATGGTGTCGTTATGGAGCTACAATGACTCGCTGATGTGTAAAATGTTTCCATGGAGTCTAGGGGAATTCAGCTTGAGTTGGTTCGACAAGCTTGCTAAACATTTGATCTTGAGCTAGAGGGAGCTATCAGAGGCTTTCACCGCACGCTTCATCACCAACAACAAAGCATCTAATGAGATGGACTCACTCATGGCGCTACAAAGGGAGCATAAAAATCGCTGAGGCCAAATGCAGGAAGATATTGGGAAACCTATAACAAGATTGAGAATTGCAGCGTCGAGGTGGTCGTGGTATCTTTCAAACACAGTTTACCCCTAATGAGCAATCTTCGCCAATCACTGACGAAAACACTGACCATCGATATGGCCAAGCTCATGATGAGAATCAAGCAATATATAAGGTTGAAGGAAGACCTCGGCTAGGACTCAAAGAACTCGACGAGCTCAACAAAGAAAGAATTCAAAAAAGGTCGAGGACCTAGCTATAATGAGGGTAAAGAAAGGCAATTTGAAGCTATCAACACGGTCTTCAAAATCCTAATCTACAAGATATTGCCAATAATCCAAGATAAGCCGTACTTCACGTGGCCACCAAATTCTACAAGGATGAACCAAAAATTGAGATGCATTTACCATCAAGACAGAGGGCACTTGACCGAAAGCTACAAGGCATTCAAGAGGCTCCTAGCGGACTTGGTCGCAACGGGACATCTATAAAAGCATATCAATGAAGAAAGAACTAAGGCCAAGCAAAGGGTGGAAACCAAAAAGGCATTGTTACCTCAAAAGGACGAAATCTCACGAGGCGAGATCAACGTAATTCATGGAATGACGGGAAAGAGTACAGTAAATATCCTGAGGGGACAACTTTAGAGGGTGACTCACCTCAAAGAGGTGATGTAGGTGCACCTACATTTCAAAAGGGCAAAGGCCAAGATTTCAACAACTTAATGCATGGTAACGTTTTCTAAATCGGATCTCAGCAAATGGTTTTAAACGGAGAATAGGGGACAAGGTGTATCTAGGCCACTTCGTGTGCTTCGAACTCGAATTCACCGTTGACCAAGTTGTATTCATCGGCATGCTTATCCGAATCTAAAAGAGAGGTGATCAACTTCAAATGGCTAGCTTGTGCTGAAGATAGTGTCACCTAGTAGATTTTTGGCTGATGAGGGCATAGCAGGCAAGAATTTCACTTAGGCTGAGCCGGGTGTTGTGTGTTCAGTTTAAGGCCGAAACCCCTTGACAATTCTAAAAAAAATTATGGAGACCTGCATAAGGTTGAGCTGGAGTACGGCTAGGGATTCCCTAAGTAGGGGGTTGGCCAGGAAACGAACCCACCCTCTACTAAAACAACTATGGGAAAGGAGGCCCAATCGGCATTCCCAAGCCTATTACCGTTTAGAGGGGGAAGCTCGGCGGTGGCATTGTCCGAAATGGCATAAACTAGCCGGAAATACCGGAAGGTTGTCGTCATTACACATATCCCTGAATTTACCCGGTTTACCCCTTGGCATATTTGTGTAAAAACAAGGAATGAACAAAAAGTGAAATACGGAGCAAACAAAAATGGAATCGGGTTAACCCGACCCAAAACGAGAAACAAGCCTAAGGCAGACCAACGGTCTCCAGCAAGGGATTGGTGCTGAAAATGAATCGGAGGGGAAGTCTTAGAATAGAAAAAGCAATGAACCAAATTCTAACGTTTCCATAATGCAACTGGCGTGGGAATGGGAGTTGAAATTAACTTAATTCTCTTAGTTTTTGAAAGATTACCAATGAAACGTGACTGGAATCTAGAAACTAGGAAGTATTGAAGTAGGGATGATGAAAAATAGACTTACTAGTCACGACGAGGGAACAAACAACGAGCACAGTGATGGTTGACGGTGAACGAGTGGGCAATGCAAGGCTTTAGTTTGAGTTTTTGTGAAAGGGAGAAGAAGACGTTGAACCTAAGGTTTATATAGGAATAGAAGATGAGGGGGAAATCCAAGTGTCATAAATGTGAAGCGTGTGACACTTTGAAAAATGTGAACCGACAGTCGAACAAATTTTTGATCACCGAGGGAACTTGAAACGATGGTTGATTAGATAATCAAAATCACGTGCATGGTCTTGGCGGACAAATGAGCGAAGGACACATAAGATAGTCCAGCAAACTTGGCTGAGCAATTACCCCGACAAGGAATATACGCGAGATGCGTGTCATCTCAGAACGCGAGGTTTAATAGCCCCACCATTACATGGGATTCGAAGGGATGCCTACGTCAACGAATCATGAGATGGCACGTGAGCCAGGGATCTTGGGAATAAGAGGGAAGAATATGATTTGATAAATTAAGAAAATTGGAGGGAAGACATCTTCTTCTTGTAAACAAAACAACAAAAGATGAGGGGTAAACGAAGAAACCAGATTCTCGATTTGTGCCACGTGGCATCGCGGTACGATCGGACAACGACATAGTCCAATCCCAAGAAGTAGTAACATGGTTAGGAACTTAGTGCATGTTTGGTACACGGGAATAGGCTGGAATGGAACGGCCATTCCAACTTCAAATTCCGTTTCCCATGTTTAGTATCTATATTTAAAGTGAAAATCGTCTTTTCATTGGACTATTCCATCAAAAAGTGAAAATACCTCTTCTTTCCCATAACCTAAGGAATATGTATTCCATTCGAATATGGAATCATACTACTCACCACACCATCACTGTTATCGCCTCTGCCATTGCCACCACTGTCGCTAACGCGAGGTTTAATAGCCCCGCTGTTACACGGGATTCCAAGGGATGCCTACGTCAACGAATCATGAGATGGCACGTGGGCTAGGGATCTTGGGATTAAGAGGGAAGAATTTGATTGGATAAATTAAGAAAATTGGAGGGAAGACATCTTCTTCTTGTAAACAAAACAACAAAAGATGAGGGATAAACGAAGAAACTAGATTCTTGATTTGTGCCACGTGGCATTGCGGTACGACTGGGCGACGACATAGTCCAGTCTCAAAAAGTAGTAGCATGGTGAGGAACTCAGTGCATGTTTGGTACGCAGGAATATGCTAGAATGGAATGGAAATTCCAACTTCAAATTCCATTTCTCATGTTTAGTATTTATATTTAAAGTGAAAATTGTCATTCCATTGGAATAACTATTTCATCAAAAATTGGAAATACCTCTTCCTTCCCATAACCTAAGGAATATGTATTCCATTCAAATACGGAATCATACTACTCACCACACCATCGTTGTCATCGCCTCTGCCATTGCCACCACTATCGCTAACACTACCACCATCGCTGTCACCACCAATCATCACCACCATTGCCACCATCATCGCTATCACCACCAACCATTGCCACTCCACAGTTACTTCGCCATCGCCACCATTGCTCCACCACCCCACCACTGCCACCCCACCACCCCCACCACTCCTTCCGCTGCTAATACTACTACTACACACCATCATAGCCATTGGCACCACCACAACCACTGCCACCTCGCCACCACCACATCCCCCAGCCACCACCTCCACTGCTGCAGCCACTATCCCACTGTTGTCGCCACCGCCACCGCCATTACCTCACAGTCGCCATCACCACTACCATTGCCATTTCCACTACCACTACGTCACCACTGCTACCACTGTGGAGCCGCTTTCGGCGCCACCATTTCCCTTATAACATTTTTTAAATGTAAATTTAGTTATTTTAGAATTCCATAATACTTTTTTAATGATTGAGTATTATGAGATTTATAATTTATTATTTTTATCATATTAGATAAAATTTTAATAAATTTTGTTAATATATGAGAGTTAATCATCGTTTGTTAAAGATTTTGCATGGAATTTCGTTCTAATGTAAGCATACTCAGCATATGAATGAAAATAGTCATTTTATTCTCACATCATTTTATGTTGACAACCAGACAGTAAAATGAGAATGAACACTCCTTTCCATTCTACATTACGTTCTATTCCCACTTCAATTCCATTCTCGCATCATTCTATTCAAGAGTACCATGGGTGTAATAAGAAGAACAAGAAACCTCGAAACTAGTATGGCCAATCATGCCGAACTACCTAAGACTCACTCGATTTGACTTGGCGTGCATTAAATGTGGAGTTACAGCGGAAGAAATGACATGAGAATGATTACGCCTCCATCAGTTGGTGGACTAGATTGTTCCACAATTTAGGGGGATGGGGCATAAGTCAAATCCAGTTACAGTACGGAAACCAATGGGTGGAATCTATAAATATGAGCCGAGAACAGATGAAAGGTATGCTACGAGAGGTTTGTCAAAACTTTGCCTTTTTATAAACTTATAGCTCTAATTCTCTCACCAAACACCGGCGATTGACTTTATCATCGATATGTTTTTCTGGCCAGTGCAGTCGGGCAGCACTGACGGTGTTTCTCTCCTTGTTCAGGTCAAATACAATTCCAGCGATTTCTCGGAGCAGAACAACGAAACCATATTCTTTTTCCTTTTTTCTCTGTTCTTACAGTGCACATTCTATTTTGATTGGTCATGTTATTGAAATGCAGTCCTTTTGTATAGAAGCTGCAAGGCAAAATAAAGTGGCAACAAGCCCAAGTAACATGAACTTTTTGTTCAATAAATATCCCCATCTGTTTTTTCTTTTTTTGGAAACCAATAAAGAGAAAATAAAAGAAAAGACTTAGAATGAAAATGATATTTAACGAGTATAACAGAACTAGGTATGTATAAACTCAATACATGTATCACGTTCCCCTCAAGTAGTTACGAAAGATTCGGTTATTTAATGAGTATATTGAGCTCCTGCTTGGTTTAACATTTGATGTTCATTGGTTGAAAACATAAGAGAAAAAGAGAGAGAATGAAAGTTATTGGTAACTACCTTGGTTAAGATTATTTGACACGATTTATGTTTTCTCTTATGTCCTTGTGTAATTTGGATTCCCATCTTAATTTGAGTATTTTTTTCTTTAATGTTTCAGGTGAAATGGCTTTGCTGGTCGAAGGTCTTGGTGTTGGAGGTGAAACATCTATAGAAGAGTACATAATTTACCCTGCCAATGCACTCAGTAACAACCAGGAAAATGTTCCAGAGAAATATCAAATCAGGTTATATGGGGCTGAAGAAGGAGTCTCTTGGATCGCAAAACCCGTCACTGGTCAGAGTACTCTTGGCCTGGTGTCCCGCTCTGGGAGCATGGAAAACCGAAGCTCTTCCCTTGTTGATCCTCTGGTCATTCTCTTTGGAAGTATTCATGAAAATCTGCCTGGGATGGGAAGCAGGCAAAGCATGCTTTTTCCCAACTTTGGCAGCATGTTCAGTATGGCAGATCAAGGTAAAAATGAACAGCGAGATGTGGAGAGCCTCCAAAGGGACTACCAAACATCTGATGCTTCTGGGGCCGAATCAGATGACAATCTGCGTAGCCCGTTGCTGTCGCGTCATGATACAAATGTGGAAAAGGAAATGCAAGGAATTGCTGTTGAACCAGTCAGTGGTATGGATATTGGTGGTGGTTGGCAGCTGGCATACAAATTGTCTGAGGAGAAAGGCGAAGATGGCAAAAAGGGAGGACTTCAAAGGATCTATTTGCACCAGGAGAATTCCCTTGGATCCCATCATGGGTCCATTGTTTCAGTTGCTGGTGGTGAAGTTCCCATGGAAGGGGAATTCATCCATGCTTCTGCTCTGGTGAACCAGTCTGCTATTAATTCGAAGGATCTAATTGGTCAGCTCCCAGTTGAAGCAGATATGGTTCGACCATCAAAAACTGCTGCTAAAGGGCCAAGTTTGGCTGATCTTTTTGAACCAGGGATCAAACATGCATTAATGGTTGGCATAGGAATTCAAATACTTCAGCAGGTAAGGACATAACTCCAATGCATTCATGATTAGTGTCATAAATAGGCAAATTTTCAATGCTGAAATTTCATTTGAGTCTCTTCTCAAATTTGAGGAAAGATGTAAATCTTTACTGTTGGAAATGATATATTTTAGGACATTAGAATCTAGTTAATTATGGGTTAATTACTGGAATTAACATATTAGGAAATTAGGATTTTATTAATTGTAATTTGATTTGCAAGTTATTATTATTATTTTTTTGTAATCTTTCTTTATCATTATAAATAGATAGCTATACCTCTTTGAAGGAAAGCCTAAATTATTAAATTCTATTATTCTACTCTTACAATCTGTGGACAACCTGTTTTACTAAGTCCACTGTTGGGAGTTACATGTAGGGTTAGTGAACTACAAAGTATATGAGCTGCAAAAGTTCTTTTTGAGTTCAGAGAATATTAAGAAATTGCAATGTTGTACCCCTTTTGACGTTCGAGTATGTGTAGAGCCTCAATGACTCTTTGATGATCAAATAATAGGTATAATTATATGGAGTTCTGTATGGATCCGTTGCATTTGGATCCTTACACCTGTCATCGTGTTATGTGTCTAGCTTAGCAAGAAATTCTTGAGCACAGTATCAGAGTTCAGCTTTTCCTTCTTAATCATGCTTTATATTAAATTTCTACTCCTTGAGGTAAAATGTTCTGCTCCAACCATTTTCATGTAATCCTTGCTATTTTCTCTCGCATAAAGTTACCATTTTTAATGCTGATTTTGATGGGGTTCCGCAAAAGGCTTTGCATTATCTTTCAGCATGATATACCCTACTATTCTGATCTATTTCATTCTCAGCTCCGTAGATCCAGTTGAATAAATTATTTGCTGTGCCTGTGTTGCTTTACATTTTCAGAAGGATCCAGTTGAATAAATTATTTGCTGGGCCTGTGTTGCTTTACATTTTCAGAAGGTTTGACCAAGTTTCTTCCATTAGCTGTTAGGCCAGAAACAGTACGGTGATATGCCTTGAACTAAAATATAACTTTATCCTCCCAGTTGATTACACCTTCAGTTGCACACTTGCTCCTAGTTGAATACACCTTCAGTTGCACACTTGTTCCTAGTTGAATACAATCTTCTTTTGCACAGTTGTTCTGTTTTCCATAACAACCAAAGAACTTATAGCAAAATGCTTTTCTTTTGTTACGATCAGTCCGGGGCTGACAACTTGGTCAGATCAAAACCATAGCAGCCTGAGCATGTGTTTGGTAGGTAAATCTTTTACCCAACTAAAGATGGGTTTGGGCCTGCGAAGCAAACTTTACTCATTCCTTCTACTATTTTATCATATGTTTACGCACAAGCAACACAGTTAGCAATGATAGGAAGCTCCTTCCTTTAATTGATCTTGTTTTAAACTAATTCTGCTCTATTTGCCGCTGTACAGTGTAGCTTATATTTCTAAAGGTTTCACATTCTTTTCCTTCTAGCACCTTTGATTAGTTATAAATACTTATATGTAAAGCATAATTTGCAGAAATTTGGATGGACACTGCAAGATTGGCCAAATTTCCACACATCCTGAAGAACCAAACCAAACTGACCTAAGTTGATTTGACATGCTTTCGGATTAAGAAAACTAAGTAATTTTAGACTGGGCCTCTGGCTAGCCAATTAACTATTACCAATTGGGTTGACCTTTGTTGCAGTGGAGTGTGCCTTAGTGCTTATGCTTAATTCTCAATAATTTTTTTGAAAGATTAGCTGAACTTGTTGATTTCTTCTCACTCATTTATTCTGTGCCTCCGGTGTTTCTTTTGCATAATTCTATTCTATGTACAGTTTTCTGGCATTAATGGGGTTCTCTATTACACTCCGCAAATTCTTGAACAAGCAGGCGTGGGAGTTCTTCTATCGAATATGGGCATTCGTCCGGACTCCGCATCTCTGCTTATAAGTGCTGCCACAACTTTTTTGATGCTTCCAACCATAGGCGTTGCAATGAGGCTAATGGATATTGCAGGCAGAAGGTAATTTTGCGTCTCTTTGATTAGAAAGCCTGAATTGTATAAAAATTAGATCTTTATTTGTCCTCGATTTGTGGAATTCCTGGATTCTAACCCTTAACACTAGGACTTTTCTCTTATCCTATCCTCATGCTCTCTACTTGTTCTTTTTCGCTTGCCATTATTGGAAACTCAGCTCGAAGATGTTCATGTATCCTTAATAATGAATTTTCAGAAACATAAATCCCTGGAAGATCCCTTCCCTGTAAAACTCTAGAGAAGGGCAAGGTGTCCTTAAATTTAAAGAGATGATGATAATTAGGAATAGTTTTCAACTAAGAAGCACGGACACTTCTTCAAATGACACGTGTCACGTCGGACACTCATAGCAGACATTAACCGAATACTACTAAAAGCATGTCGAAACTTCTTAAACTTGTCTAATTCAAAATTAAGTAACATCATATGCTTTCCCAACACTTCACAAATAGTTCCATGACATCTCTTGAACTTTTCGACCACATTCTATGTGATGATCTATTCGTAGTAACAGTATTTTGTATTCTTCGAAATGCAACTTGTGTATGCTAAATATATTTTGAAATATTTTTAATTAGGATATGATACATATTTTTTTTTATTATGTTTGAATAAATTATTTATATAGTTGACAAGTAACAAACATACAAAACTATGAATTTTGAACGTGTCCTAGATGTGTTTTGTCCTGCATTTTTTGAAAATCGACGTGTCTAACGTATCCATATTGTGTCCGTGTTCATGCTACTTAGGTTTTCAAGAATATGGTGCAATTTTCAAATTGAACCGTGGAAATGCTAATAAGATCCTTAAGCTGAACTTTTTTCACATTTTTGTTTCTGTTTGCAAATTGGAATTGGTAGTGAAAAAGAAAAGAGAAGCAAAATGGGAAGCAAAACTCTTTTCCTTCGTGTTTTCCCCACCAATGAAGGAAACGCCTCACTGAACAAAGTGTGAAATGTTAAAAATCATGAAAAAGAGAACTGATAATTGAAACTGAAAAATCTCATATAACTTGATCTTATTTATGTTTCATCATTGTTTTAAAGGTGACCAAAGAAATATAAGTTTCCTTTCTATTTTCTTTTCCTTTAGCCTTCCAAATCCACGAAACAAGGGGAACATATACTTGACTTTCAATTTTCTTATCCAGGTGTCTGTTGCTGTCTACTCTACCAGTCTTACTGCTATCTCTTATCGCACTGGTCCTTGGCAATGTCATTCCCATGGGCTCTGTTTCCCATGCTGTAATCTCGACCATCAGTGTTGTGATCTACTTCTGCTGCTTTGTAATGGGGTTTGGGCCAGTTCCTAATATTCTCTGCTCAGAAATCTTTCCAACTCGTGTCCGTGGCCTTTGTATTGCTATATGTGCACTAACATTTTGGATTGGAGACATCATCGTCACATACACACTCCCTGTCATGCTCACCTCTATCGGCCTTGCTGGTGTCTTTGGCATCTATGCCATTGTATGCACCATTGCATGGGTTTTTGTTTTCCTAAAGGTTCCCGAAACGAAGGGAATGCCCCTTGAAGTAATTTCAGAATTCTTTGCAGTTGGTGCAAAGCAACCAGCTGATACTGTAATTGAATAAGCTGACTGCACCAGAAGCTCAAAGTTTTGGTTGGTTTTGATTCTTTTGTTAATATTAACAGCAAAATAGGCAAATATAATATTGTTGTCGTATTGAAAGGCCAGTTGGAGTTGAAAGTGATGTTGGGCTATTTGGTAAAAAGAAGAGTAATCATTCACAACGACTGGGATCATTGATGTATCCATTCAGTTTAAGCATTTTGATTTTGATTCTTTCTTCTTGTTCTCTTTGTCTTCCTAGAGATGTTTGATAGTGGATATGAATTTCTTTTTTTGAATTCTTTGATGCTTGAGCTTTTCCCCTGGTGTTCGCTTTAGCTCTCAAATTTAATAAATCTTATTAACTTAAAATGCCATTTTCACCTCAAACTTGTCCGCATTTATTTTAGGAATATGCTAATTGCCGGTAGATAATAGGTATATAATATATGGATTTCTGTGTAATTGTATTGATATTTAAAAAAGTAGTAGGTTTTATCTCCAAAAAGTGTATTAATATTGGAAAACTTTTTTCTCCAACTATCGAGTAGCCTATTAACCACCATTTAGTGGGTGATGACCATTTAGTGGGTGATGATTAGCATAACCATTTATTTAATGGTTCTGCTAACAACCGTTCAATGGGCGATGAATAAGCATACTTTTACCATTAAAGAGTTTATTGTTTATGACTAATTTTAACAACTTTTATGATGTGATTATTGTTCTTACTTAACATTTTTCTTTCTTTCTTTCGTTCTTCCTTTTAAAATGAAAAGGGATGGAATTTGATTGTTGGGAGAAGTTTTAAGTAAAAATTTGCATAGTTGAAGTATTTTTACACAGCTGAAGTATTTTTGCATTCCCTTGTAAATTGTAAGGGCTATTGTAATGGCAAAATCTCCTTTTTCTTTGTATTTTTTTTTATCAAGTTATCTAGTCTTTTAGTCTCCAATTTAAACGATTTAGCTATCAAAAGTCTTTTTTTTTTCTTTGTCACTTGTGGATTTAATGGCTATAATATGTGTTATGACATACCAAAACTATTGGTCTTGATTCGTCCATGATTATAAAATAATTTTAAATCTTTTTATTTAACTTCTTAAAAGTAACTATTAAAAAATTATTTTTATTTATTTTCTAGTAATTTGGAAGCTATTTTTTAATTAAATAAATTTTTTGTTTATTTGTTTATAGCTTATGAAGAGCGTCTAACTTAAAATTGAATTACCAAATAAGCACATTATTAGTATATCGTGTGAAAATTTGAGAGTGTAGGGAAAAAATTATGTAAGAATTTGGAATTTTTTACTTAAAATTAAACTACCAGATAAACACATTATTAATATAAAATTGAGAGTGCAAAGAGAAAAATTATGTAACAATTTGGAATTACGTAAAATCACATAGTTATCAAAATTACTTAAAACTTGATCGAGTGTGAAAGAAATGGATTGGTCAAAATTGTTGAAATTAAGCACACCAATAAAAAATGAAAAATGAATGTGGTGAGATTTTATAGTTATTGATTGCCAACTAGTTCAAAATATTTTTTTGGTTGTTGCTTTTTTTACTTTTTATTTGATTTAAAGTAATTATTTGATAAAGTAGTTGTTAAGCAAAATTTTCACAAGTTAATTGATTGGTTACGAAGACCATGATCATGATCTTATTTTGTGGAGAAAAAAAATTGTAAATTAAAATTTTTAGAAGGAGCGAGCACTCGGGCAAGCAAAATGAGTAAACAGGGATCCCCACTCGTGTACAAAGAAGACTCATCAGAAGTCAATCAACACTATGTGATACAATAAAAAAATTTTGATAGACGAAATTTGCTCTAATAAGAAAGACTAAATAATAAATATAGAAAGCCTAATATTTAGTCAAAATTATCTTTATTGTGAATGAGCCGAATCAATGCTACGAGATCTTCCTGAGCACTATGACAGATTACTAGTAATTTCACTCTTTAATAAATGTAAGAATGAAACAATATTATGTTGTTGACAAAGAAAAATATCTTTGCAACGAAGGTGTGCGAATGCAAGCTCTTATCGACGGAATTGTATTTCTCTGTTGATGTTTCTTCTTCTACTGCTGCTGTGATGTTTTAATAAAAATATTTTTTAATTTTATATTCAAATGAGACCGTAGCATTTTTTTATATAATTAAGTATAATAATTATATATAGTTAAAATTGGTGGTAAATAAATTATTTAACATAAATATTATTATATTTTAAAATATAATAAAAATTTAAATAAAATATTTTAATTTATCTTTTATTTTTTTTAATTCTTTCACTTTTTTGTCAAATAAACTGACTTTTTATATATTTTTAAATTAGAAAGCTAAAGAAATTGGGTTGAAAATAAGCGGCTTTAAATGCCGAATGATTTTCATGAGAGGACCGAAGAAGGCAAGTGCCATGAATCAGCAGGCAGGCGTCAAAAGGGCTTCTCTGGAGGAGAGGCCCGGAATCTTCATCATAGGATCATCCAACGTTGGCAAACGAACTCTCCTCTCCCGTAACTCTCTCTTTCGTCTCATCTCCGCGGTTTAATCTGCATATATATATATATATATATATATATATATTTCTATGTTCATCATTCGAGTTCGTTCTCACTAATTTGTTACATTTACTGTTGCCTTTTCGCTACAAGAAATTCGGTTTCCGTCGAGCTTATTTTTGTGGGACTTCTTCTGTTTTCCCATATTAAAATCTCTTATTTAAGTGCTTTTTATCTGAAATTTGATGACTTTTTGTTCACTTTGCAGGTCAGATTTGAAACTTTTTTTTTTTGGGTGTGTGGGGATAAATTCCTCCCCATTTTCCTTGTCATCAGTTACGTTTATTTTGGGCGAAACTAGATTACACTTTCGTGATCTGAACAGTTCATCTTGTAGCCCACTGTGTAGTCATTCATATAAAAAACCATATTAAACAGATATCGTTTAATTGCATGAGAAAATCATATTTGTTTTTTAAAAATTAAACCGTAAATAAGCGACACATTTTATTTTATTTTAACACAAATGTTATTTACTCATGCACTTAATGATATTCAAATAATTTGATTTTTTGCATGACCATATAATGGAGGCTACAAGACGAACAATTCATATCATCAAAATGGGATCGAGGTGGGCTACACCTGCCCAAAATGGAGGAAACTTGATGGTTAGGAAAATGGAGAGGAGCTTAACCTCTGTGTGTGTGTGCAGCTCTTGTTCTTCGTTGACATAAAATTAACTAATTCCGGATAGTAGTGAAGTGCTTCCTGTTTTTACTACTTGAGTTGATTAGTCTGGTTTCTTTCACTTCTCCCTTCCCTGCATTGGAGTATAAAGTCTGATTGGTTGATTAAGCATATGAAATGATAATGTTGCCGGGTTATGTAGACTTTAAACCCTATCCTGGAGCGTAAATGTCATGGCTATGGACTATGCATGGATTTTACACGAGAGAGATGTCAAAGCCATTCTTTTTATAATATCAAGGTCATGGAATAATAATGTTCAAGCCTATTAAAAAGCTTGAAATGTTAAACAATCGGAATTATTTCCATTAACTGAAGATATAGCCCTTTTGAATGAAGCAAAATGCCTAAATGTCGGGACACTAGGCTTAGTTTGGTCGTTAGTTGATTCCTCTTCGGTTCCCAATATAATGTGGTGGCTCATGAATTGAATCTGAAGTATATGTTCCCATGGAAGCATCCGACCAATACCATACATCAAAATTACCCTGATAGAGTGGTACCAAATGTTGATTGTCGTGGTTACACAAGTTATTGTAACAATGTCTGAAGTCTAAATGTTGACATCCATACAGTGGGGAAAAAGGAAAATGAAATTCTAAGTGGCTGCGAAAGTACCTTAGGGTGCCAATTATTTTTGGTACTTGGTTATCCCTAATGTAGGAGGGGCTGAAAACCACAGGTTTCCAACATAAGCCCAAGGTTGATTGCTACGGTAGTAGAAAAAAAAATGAGGATATTGGGAAATGATGATATTGAAATGGATGAGTGGCAAATGGCAATGCTATTTACTATAAAATAACAACTAAATGCTTTGATGAGGTGGAAGAAGTTGAGGGCAAGGCATGGTCAGGCAGAGGCAGCTAATGACCAGTTGGAGCTTGTGTCCCCACTGAAAATGTAAAAATACCCTCAATACTTATATATTTTTGTATTTTTTTGATTGTTGTATTTGTTCTCCCACTAAAGAATTTAAAAATATCTTTAATACCTTTATATTTTTCTTCTATTATTGTATTTGTACCCTACAAAATTATACTTTTCCCCATAATACATAAGCAAAGGATAGACTTCTCTTTTTCAGGAGTTTCTAAATGAACTCACTTTTTTTAGTACAACTATCAAACACATTAAATACTGGTACACTACGGATAAAGACTTGTAAGTATGGGTGTACTTAGTAAAAAATTGAGTGCATGATTGTAAAAAAAAAAAAATTCTGGATGTGTTTGGCGTTGTGCCCCCACTGCATGGACACCTTTGTCGTTTGGAATGAACACCAATTAGTGCACTTGTTTGGAATGATTTGATTAGTGGAATACATGATAAAACCTAGATAGTGCAAGGTTAATGCATTGTGAAAAGAGAGTTGGTTTGATTTTGATTGGTGACATAGATTTTGATATAACTCAGAGAAAAATGTTACTCTTCTAGCCAATCTCAAGTAAATTGGACGTTGGGAATTGTTGTCTTGAATAATCACAGACTGTGGCCAACTACTTAATCCTAGGACTAGTTATGGTGAGACTATCTTCCCAAATGGCTTTTAATCGTCTGGCACTCACCGCGAAATTTGAATATCATGATTGCCGAATTATCCTTTGTTCTCCTATTGGTGTCACAAAAGATTTTTACCTTCTTTTGCAGTGCAATTGAGGGGAAGCTGCTAAAATCACTTTTATGAGGTCTCTGAGCATTTAATACATCTTTGTTGTTCCCCTTGATTTTAGATTGTGTTTTTTTTACCCAAGTTGGTCTCCAGTTTTAATATTCTAAATTTATCTGGGAAATTATCTGCAATGCTAAGCCCCCACTTGGGTCGAAACATTTATTTACATGTGAACAATATTGAAATGTGCTGGCACTAAAGTTTCATTGAACCAGCCCTTCCAATTTGTGCATATCTGTAGAACAGTCTGAGATGGTTTTTTTGTTCTATTATATTTGCTTATTCCATCTGGACTGTATTAGAATGGTCTTTATTGGCCATATGGGTTTAAGGTAAATTGTAGCTTTCTGTCTACAAAGATTCTCAGGCTTTTGAGATCAACTGATGGAACCCAATGCGTATTGCATTGTTTTGGAAAAATATATGATCAACTTGTAGCATTTTCGATAGGACCAGGTGCCTCCCTCCCTCCCTCTTTCTCAATCATAAATATATACCGTTTACCTATCCTCTTTTAACATTTTTTATAGATTGGGTTGCAATAGTTTCTTCATTTGAGAAAGGTATTTGATTTGATGTGATTCTTACCCTGATCAAGCAGTTGGTACCAACCTTCGATCTTTTTATTTTTCAGTCATCTTTTCATTTCCTTCTCACGTACAAACTAAGAGAGGACAACACTTGCACCTAATTTTGGTCATTCAGGTTTTTCTAGCTGTTAAATAAAGATAACATTTGTCCATGATGAAGCCAATATTAGTGCAGCAAGAACATT
>JAOTRH010000018.1:5895363-5916374 GCA_034768845.1 Heliamphora exappendiculata | reverse complement strand
TATCTCTCTCTCTCTCTATCTATATATCTCTCTATCTATATCTATATATCTCTCTCTCTCTCTCTCTCTCTCTCTCTCTCTCTCTCTCTCTCTCTCTCTCTCTCTCTCTCTGTGTATCTCCATACCTGCATGTTAACTTTGAGGACATCGAGAGGAGTGATCGCAAGATGGGTGGTTCCAGCACTAACCAATCCTCCAACAGCGCAAACCGCGTAATACCCAGGCGAGAATTCCTCACAGATTCTTCCTCCTTCGAATAGGCTTCTCATTGTACCCAAACACACACTTTCTTCTTCGTCCTCAACTCCCCTCCAAGAAAACTCTCATTGTGTTTCTCAACATCCAAACAGCCCTTCCTTTTCCTTACGGAAAGAGAATTTTCTCTCGCGAGAAAATCCGATTTGCCTTGCAAACCCACGCCCCCCAAAATTTTGCAACACAGAAAGGGGGTTTTGGTGGTTTAAGGACATGCCGGAAGCGGAAAGGTGGTAGTGGTAACTTTTCTTGAGACGACGTCGTACTACGTAGGGTTGGTTCAGTGCCACGTATGAATTATTTTTGAATGAAAGGCAGCAATGAGGAGGTTCGGTTTTTTATTTCCTCTTTTCTTTTTTTCATAAAACACTACTTCTACTGAACTAACTATAAAGATTAAAACACTGACAGCATGTTTGGACTGGGGAATTGGAGGGGTCAGATTGAACTAAAAAACACTTGCGCCTTACGTGTTTAGTTTTTATCTTCACGAATTATTAATTCTGTATTTATATTATAAGATTAGAATTAATAATTCAACGAATATCTAATTATTAATACATCATTTATGGTATTAATAATATCAAATCTCTTAATATTATTAGTACCAAATTTTAAATTTTTTTTATTCTTTATTTAATAGTCAGAAATAACCCTATAAGTCTTATCACATTATTTATCCTACCATAATTAACTTAAATCAAATTTCTCACTATACACAAAATTTATTCTATAATTTTTTTAAATTAAAAAAATATAAAATTTACAGTATTATTTAATCCTCTTATCATATTTAATCCCATCTAAAATACTAAATGAGTCCTAACTATTCAACAGGAGCCGCTCTTAGGACAAAATTACCAAGGCAATGGCTTTGGGCTCCCAATACATTAGCAAAAATTAAGGTTGCAATTTTATCATACCTTTTATTGTTTGTACTATTTTTTTAATTTGTGATTATTTTTAAATGGTTGAATGACTAAATGCCATAATTTGTATTTATTATAGCTGTTTATTGTATGTATAAAGCATTTACTAATTTTGTTTTTCTAATTTTATGTTTGCTATTTTTATAAATATTTTGTACAAAAAAAATAAAACTTGTGTAAATTAAATATTGTTGAATTGTGAAATAACATAACAAAAATTTAATTCATTTGAACTTTTATAGTAAATTTTCATAAAATTACTATATATATAAAAAATTATAGGGTCCATTTCTTATCATCCATTTTGCATCCCAAATTCTTTAGGGTCGGCTATATTATTCAGAGTTTATTGACAATAAACTTTTGAGTAGTCATAGTCATAGTTCTTATTTTTGCATTTAGTCGGTTATCAATTATTTATACATGTAGCACAATTCTCTTTATACTTTTATCAAGAGTACTAGAATTTATTATGAGAGCACACGATCTATTCAACTCGTAAGATTTTTTTTCTCTTCTCATTCTAATTTTTGTAGGCTATTCTAATTTTTTTCTCTTACTTGTATCTTATTATTTCTTTGAAATTATCGGTTCATAGGGCAATTGAATTGTAGAACTAATCATCTTATATATAGAACCATTAAAGCTTATGTGTGCAAATATGAAATACAAATCTCTGACACTATTTTTATATTGTATCTAAATATGTGCATGTATCAGAACTGTTTTTATAACATGCTTGGCCTTTTTTTGTTAGGCTCTATTTGTCTTAGAAGATTGAGAGAAAAAATAAAATTAGAAGATATTCGTGATTAATCCATTTTATTTTCTTGTGAAAGAGTTTATTAATTTTAATTTTATTAGAAAGTTCATTTTTCTCGTGACAACTCTAACAAATATAGTTAACGATAGCCTGTATATACGTACAATCTATGTATTTTTTTAAAAATAACAATTTATTGGGTTTAAATTTTCCATATTCTATTTGTACCGGGGAGGAAAAATTTAATGGTAGCTTAAGCAATGGTGATTGGTATCCATAGGCACAAGAAAATTACTTGAAAATATTTCTATCTTGGATTTTTGGCTTTTTGTCTTTTATATTATATTATTTTTGCCAATTAAAAAAATTTCTTGAAAATATCTAAATTATTATTACCTATTTTGTGTCTACTGAGCTTGTGTTTGGCCTATTTTTTTAAGTTTTTTAATTTTTTTATAAAAAAATAAATATAAAAATATGTAAAAAAAACTAATTAATTACAACATGAGACCAAATAAGTTGATTTTTTTTAAAAAATTTAAACAAAAAGCCTTAAAAAAAATTAAGCCAAACATAATCTAAAAAACTGAAGCTGTATAACTTTTTTCTAATAGAAAATATACCAAGAAATTTGACTTATTTTAACATAGGCTCTTAATACCAAGCTTGTTGGTTAAAATAGATAGCTAATAATTAATATAAATTTTTAGTACTTTAATCGGCTCTCTATCTCATTATTTAGAGTATTTAATTTTAGTTAGTTCAATTTAGCTCGCTAAGTCTAACAAAATTAATTTGACCAATAAAAACATTTATTTGATTAAATAGTGTCTTTACGTCGACCTTTTTTTTGTTTTTGCTTTTAAATTTCAAGCCAAATAAAAAAAACATTTATTTAATTAAATGGTGTCTTTAAGATGCCACGCAGAGAACCATTTTATTCTTTAATCGATGGGTTTTTTTATCTTTAAGAATTGTTTGATGATTACAAAGAAAAAATGCTAAACAATGAAAATAGTAAAAGCAAAGTGAATAAAAAGAAATATTTATAAATTTTCGTGGAACAAAATTTATATATAATTGTCCGAGTTAACCTTATTTTATTGCTTTTCACCACTCTTTAATTTGCTAAATAGACAACTAAAATAATTTAACTTAACTTTTTCTTCTTTTCATTACTCCCTACAATTCTATTGCTAAACTAAACCTATCTAAGAAAAAAAAAATTAAATTAAATTAAATCCGCCTTTTATTTTATGCACAGATGGGTTAGTCGAGAATTGTATAAATTGACTCAAATATCCTAAAATATCAAAAAAAAAAAAAAAAAGCTCAGGACTTGTTTGGCTTTGAGGTGGACGGATTGGCATGAGTTTTTTGGGGGTGTTGCTTCTTGAGGCGGAGGTAGTGCTTCTGGGCATGGCTTGCGACTTGGGTGGGGCTTCTGGTCTGAACACAATTTCTGGAAATACTCTTCCAATCTCCCTTCCCATACGCTTTCAAACCCTTGAGAAAGTTCCTGCGTATATAAACGAGAGCAAACTCGTTTAATTAGGACACTTAATTATAATTAATGACCTATTTATTTATTTTTTTGACTTTTTAGTGAAATGTTTTATCAAACAATTAGTTAAATTATTATGCTTTTTATATAGTTTTTTTTTGTTTTTAGTAGACTTTTTAGCATTATTCAAAATGAGGTAATTTTAAATTTTTTTCATCACCCGGAATTAAAAACATAAAAAAATGATCAAAAAAATAATAGAAGTTTAGCTAAGATGGAAAAAATTCAGTTAATAGGCTTTTGTGGCAAACTTTTAAGGCTACCATCACGAAAAAATTTAAAAATAAAAAATTAGAACCAATTTTTTTTTAAATCTAGAAAAAAAGCCCCAAAATAAACTAATGACCTTTTAAGACCAAACATATGCTAAGTCAAGACCAAATCCAATTACAAACAATAGAAGAGACATAAAATATTATGAAGGTTGTTTCCAAAGCAAGCCAAATTCTAATCTTTTAGAGCAATGTCATGATTATTAAAAAATCACTATTTTTTTTATGAGGCACGACTCGAAGATTGGTTTGTTGTGGGTTTTTTTCGACTTTGTCTAAACGGACATGGAGAAAAAACACACAAATAAAAAATTTGAACCAATTTCTTTTTATCAAAATTCAGAAAAGACAGCAAAAAAATCCCAAAAATAGCCTAAAACCCTTTAAAGACCAAACATAAGCTAGTTAAGTCAAGACCAAATCCAATTACAAACAATAGATAGAAGGAGACACATATAAATAGCATAAAATTATGAAGGTTGAGGAAACAAACTCATGTTCTTCCTTAGTCCAAGCAACTCCTTTCTTCCTGGCTGACGATCTTTTCCCATCATTCTTATTACTATCATCAACATAATCAGGCAACGGAACAAGACCCATTTCAATCTTCTCAACATCTTCAACTAGGGCTTCATAGTGTTCTTTGATCTGATCCAACGTTTTTCCAGGAATCATGGAACCAACCTTCTCCAAAAAATCGACAGAAGTTAGGCCAAACTCAGCTACAGCGTTCTCAAAAACCTTGTTCTCTTCGAATGTCCAGTCGGTATTCTCCAGTGGCGACGGCAGCGGCAGTGGCGATGGTGATGGCGCCGATGGTGGTGATGGCGGGGAAGAGGTGAAGAAGAAGAACTCATCATCAAGAAGATTGTAGTCTCCAAAATCTGGTAGCTGATCCATTTTTTTTATTTATTAGAAGACAGCTTGGAATTAATGGAGGTGAGAAGGAGATGAAGAGAGTTATTTAATGATGAAATCTCCTTACTAGCAATTCTATATATGAACACAGACATGGAGAATTAATGGAAACTTATGGTTTCTTACTTTCTTAAAATCTGGCTGCAGATTCTGGTAATTTTCTTGCTGAGTGTAAATTCATAAGCCTTTATCTCTAATGGTGGTGTATTAAGAAATGGAATCTAGTGCATAAAAGGAAACCTATTGAAGTATATAGATTTGTTTTCTTAATTTAATTTTAATTTTCTCTTATTGGTTTTGGTTTAAAAAGAGTCTGACTTTTTGTTTTTTTATGAGCTTTTTTTTTCTGAATAAACTTTTTTACTTTTTTCTCGATGAAATAAATCAAAAAAGTAAAAATTTTAATCATAAATAAAAATAAAAATCACTAAAAATAAAAATAAGCAACTTAAAATTTAGCTTAGTTACTTGCTTATTTTGAATTTTGTTTTTTGTTTTTGAACTTTTTTATATTTTACTCAAAAAAATTTACTTTTTGACTATTCTTGATGAGACGAGTCGAAAAATATAATAATTTAACTAAACGATAAAAAATAATAATAATAATAAAAATAAATAATAAGTAATAATCCCAAACGGTTACAGTTGCATATTATTTCGTTCATCAATTGGATCCATGGCATTCTGCATGATACATGGACGGATAGACGATTTTAATTTACAAGGGTAAAGTGTTGTTATAAGTTCAGAGCGAATATTAATTTTCAAAAAAATTTATGAGACGAACTTATATAATTTTAATATATTTTGAACTAATATTATAATTATAAATTTTTTCAAAATTTAGAGAGACCACTACCCAATTTTCCCCAAGTCCCTCTATGTAGCCATATATTGAAATTAAGAACCAGTGGTTTTAAATATACATTGTTGTACATTGTATTGGTCAATTGAAAATTTAAATTATTAATATCGATAATTATTAATGTATTGATAGATATAGTCTGGCGAGGCATGACTGCATCAATGATTTCTTTCGATATTGTACTTTAAAAACCAAGTAAAAATTGTACCAATGGAGGAACAACGACTTGATTATTATTATCTTTTAGGATTTTCTAAATTAATTTCTTATTTTTTCTTTGTTCAAAAAGTCCAAATTTAATTAACATAAAAACTCCAAGTCGAATGGGAATAAAAAAGCAAAAAAAACAAAAAAAAAACACATGCACACACAGAGAGTGCGAGAGTAAAAAACCAAGAGTTACGTATGTTGAGATTATGGGACCATAATTTTATTTTTTGCATATTTTTTTTTGTCTTAATCATAATTAATTTCAAAGTTGTATCTCCCTCTTTTTAACTACTTTTTGGGATTTAAAAAATAATTAATATCCTATCCTATATATTTTGTTTATCATGTGAAAAATTGCCAAAATTTCGTGTGGCGGTCGGACGGATCTCACCAATTTGGTTTTTTAAAATTTCTGTATATTTTGATGTGTTGAATAAAATTAAAAAGAATAAGAATGACAAATAATATGTAGATTTTACAAAATTTTGCTAATATTATAAAAATGAGATTATGTATACTATGGTATAATTTATATTATGTTTGGTTAAAGTAAGATAAAATATAATATAAGAGTTAATACATCTTTTATAACGGTAGAATAAGAAAGAAAGATAATAAGGAACAAATAATCTTAGGTCTCGTTTGGTATGCATGAATGAAATGATGTGAGAATAGAATTGAAGTGAAAATAAAATTAAAGGTAGAATAAAATAGAATAGAATGTTCATTCTTATTTTACTATTTGGTTGTCAAAATAAAATCACATGGGAATGAAATGATTATTTTCATTCATTTGCTTGATATGTCTAATTAATGGAATAAAATAAAATGAAATAGTTTTAACAACCGGAGACTAACTCTTAGATATTGATAAATATATTAAAATTTTATCTATTATAATAAAAACAATAAATTAATAAATAGTTTAATATCCAGTCATTAAAAAATATTATTATTATTATCCCAAAAAATACCTCAATTGACATTAAATTAATACAAAATTATAAATTAATCAGTCCATCAAAATTATTAATAGCAAATTGTAATATAAAAATTTCTAAAACCATCATATATATATATATATATATATATATTCACAAATAAAAAGAATGGAATATAGTTGGCTTCCTTATTAATATTTTTTAAATGAGTTATTTTGTTTTATTAGGATTTTATAGTTATAGTGGAATGGAATGCCTATTCTTTAGCTTATCAAAAGGAATGGATTTTCTTAGTATTTGTTGGAATAGCTATTCCATTCAAATGATCATTCCTACGTCAACAAAACATACCAAACGTAAGAAAGGATTTATGAAGGTGGAATGGTCATTCCATTCCACTCTATTCTATCGTACCAAACGTGGTGTTAGTGGCAGGGGATGGGATACAGAAGAAAAAAATTAGAAAGGAAAAAAAATTAATTTAAATGACAATTTTACCTTTCAATCTTATTTTTTAATATTTTTATATATTTTTGTGCATTTTAATTGATTTTCTAACATCTTTTTTCTATTTTTTATTCCATTTTTGAACTTTTTAAATTTTTACTTTTATTTTATTTACATTTTTATTATGTTTTTTTTAACCTAAATTAGTTAACATTAAGACCCTGTTTGGGTAAACATTGCTTATTAGTTTATTGACTTATTTTTGCATATTTTATCTTAAACACAATAGAATTTGGTTTATTAACTTATTTTTGCTTATTTTTGTCTTTTCTGAACTTTTTTTATATTTTAATTTAAAAAATTTATTTTTTCGACTTGTCTCAATAAAAGGAGTCTAAAAAGTATAATAATTTGATTAAATGATAAATTTTTTTTATTAAAAACAAAAAATCTATAAAGTCAAAGAAGCCAATAAACCAAATTCACCAATTCAGAGTCTATATTAAAATATCAACCTCTTAATTGCAATTTTATTAGTGACTTTTTAATTTTTATTTCTCGTCTCTAGATTATTCATTGTTCTCTCTTTTTTTAACTTTTTTTGGTCGTATTTGATTTTCTTATTTCTTGTTATCTAAGTTTTTTTTTTGGTCTTATTTGACAATATTTTAATTGTATTGGCTCAATATGTACATAATTAAATATTTCACTGTAGGGGCAAAATTAATATTATACTTAATCTTTGTCTTTATATTTTATAAACAAACAAAAATGAAAGTGGCCTAAAAAATGTATCACAATGCAATAAATATTTTTAATCATAAGATTCTTAGTAATGAGAAACTTAATCCCGCCCATCCTATCTTCCAATCAAACGTGGCCCTAATCCCTTATAGAATGAATAAATAATGAGAGAGGTAAGTGGGATAAATAGTTCAAAAATTAGAAAGGAGAATAGATTAACCATAAAATAATATTTTTTTTTCCTTCAATAGGATAATACTTCATTTACTTATTTTTACATAACTTATTTTAGTTTTCGTAAACTCTTTTTAAAAGATTTTTAATTATTTTTTAATTTTCAATATCTCTAATTAAGATGAGTAAAAAAATAAATAATAAATAATACAAAAAACTTAAATAAGTCAATGGGTCCCCAATCAAAAAAAAAATCAATAGGCCAGATTTATTTATTTTTTATTTTAACTTTTAATGAATATTACTATACCCTTTTCCATTTTCTAATATTTACAGTTTTTTTTTTCACGAAGACAGAGAAAAAAATTACAATTAAAAAAAATACTAAAATAAATTACATTTATATCTCTCATGAGGTTTATTGAAAAAACTAACAACTCCCCTTAGATTTATGAAATTATATTATTCTCCTTTTTATGCTGATAGTATTAGTTTTTTCCTCCTTTAATTAACCATAAAAAAATGTAACGAAATTTGCTAATATAAGCAATTATTATATTAGTAATTCTTATTTTGCCTTTATATATATTTTATTTTCTATATTGTTCTTAATGAAATAATAAGAAGAAATATTAAACAAAATAATAAAATTATTTCAAATTTATTTTATTACTTTTAATGCATAGATTATTTGTGTAAAAAATTAAATGGATCAGATATCGATATATACATTATTAAATTACATTTTTCTTTAAAAAATAAAAAAGTTGTCTATTCATCATTCATTTTTTAAAAGAAGAAATGTAATTTATTGTGACATTTAATAATTTTTGATGAACTTAATTTTTTATATAAATAATCTACAAAGTGAGAACAATAAAATAAATAAATTTAATTATTAAAATAGACCTACCATAAGTCCTTAAATAACCAATGGTTCTTAAAGTGTTCTATCATCTCATCTACATTGAGAAACTACAGAGGGCAAGGATAGAGAATTAAAATAAAAAAATTAGTCATTCTTGTTAATAACGTTAACCTCACAATCTTAACAGGGACTAATAGTGTAATTTTAAAAACCTGAGGAGAAATCTCAAAAAAAAAGTAAATGTAATTTAATCCAAATACTAAGCGTCTTTATAGTTTTTTATTTTTTGTTTACAAAAAATAAAAAATATATTTTTGTTTATGTTTATCAAAAATAAAAACATGTTTGGTAACATAAATATTTGAAAAGTGATAGTTAGAAGTTACGGATAAATTCAATTAAAATTTATTTACAAAATAAGTGAAAACACATTTTTTCTGTTTCTTAAAATTTTATAAATTTTAAAAGCTATTTATAATTTTTTAAAAATAAAAATAATTACCAAACATATATTTTATTTATAATTTATAAAAAATTTAAAAATAAAAATAAAAAATAAAAAATACAAACGTTACCAAACGGCAGCTAAGATTTTAGATTTTCATAACCGATATAAGATTTTTATAACTATTATAAAAACTTGTAATTTTATCCCAACCAGGGCCTAAGGCCAACTATGTATACCCCTGAATGGGTTTAAAGAGGGTGGCAGTTGTTATCATTTTGCTATTTATTTTAGTAATTAATTATTATTTTTAAAATATTTATATTTTTTATAAATTAAAATTATTATTATTTTAATTATAATATATAAATAATTAGTTTAGCAATGCCAAATACCTCCAATATATACACAATTGATTATATTAATAACAGTTTAATGATATTTATGGAAAAATTTTAATATCAAAATTAATATTAACATATTTTATAAATACATATATTTTTTATCTGTTATTGACTGTCATTAGCATATTTCATTTTTGGCAATGTTTGGGATAATTGTTTATTTGCTTATTTCGTTTTGTTTGTTTTTGTTTTTAATAAAAGAATTTAGTATTTAGTTGAACTATTATACTTTTTAACTCTTCTATTCGAGACGAACCTAGAAAGTAAATTTTTTAATTAAAATATTTAAAAAAATTCAAAAATAAGACAAAAATAAACCAATATAAGTAAATAAGCCAAATTTAACATTGTTTATTTTCGTTTTTAGTGATTTTTTTTTATTTTTTTAAAATTAAATTTTAATTTTTTTTTGTTTAACTCATCGAAACGATTCAAAAAAAGTAAATAATTTTAATAAAAAAATAAACAAAAAAACAAAAAATAAACAAAATTTATCCAATTTAGCCCAAACAGGACAAGGCCTTTTAACTTTAAAAAGCATAAAAATAGCATGGAAGACTCCAGCCAATCCAGAGAGGGTAGAGTGGACTTTACTTGTCTTCTCCAAGAACACTAAAACGGGTGTTTGGTATTACTGTAATTAATAATTTATATATTATAATTTGTAATAGAAGTTGTAATGATTTGATAAATATATTAGTTTGTAGTTAAAATAAAAAAATAGTGATAACTTATAATAAAATTTGAGAATATTTTAAAAAATATATAATTTATTTTTAAAATTAATAGTAGAAAAATAAAAACTAGCTAAAAAAAATTTGGCCAACCACCTCAAAAACAATTTTTGAAAAAGCGCTAAGGTGAAAGTCCTCAAATCCAAATCACAGCGAATACAATGTTTTAAAAATCGGATTGAATTGGTTGGTTCAATTAGTCACACCGCTAATCGGTTGAAGTTTTAGTTTGATCGAACAAAACTATTCACAGTATAAAATTAATTATTTTACGAAAAATAAATAAATCGCCAATGAACCGTTCAAATCAGTACCAAGTTGATAAAATTGGCCAAATTTACCTTAAAAAAAGAATTTCTAAATGCACATTTTTTCCTAATATACATAATTGTATGCAATAAAAATTTAATACATTATGTATTAGTATTTGTACTAGTAATGTACTAAATAAATAAGTGTTTGCTATTTATTATTATTATTCTTTTATCTATATTGTTAATAATTAAAATATTAGAATACTATTATTAAAAGAAGCATTTCACTTTGACATTTTGAAATTAATCCTAATGTTTGTTTTAAAATACCCTTATTGTATTCTTATTTAATCATACAAAAAATATGGCACACAAATATGTGCAATTAATCATATATTTCGGTAAAAAAAATTTTCTTTTCGTTTGACCATATTTTGCAAAGTCAAACACAATTTAGATATTTAAATATGGTAGATAGATCAACAAGTTATGAGTGCTACTAGCCTTATCGAAATTTTTTATCAAAAATTTTTATTAAAAAATTTGATTCTGCTGCAAGTGAGGAAGATCATCGCCGATAACTTTCAAATTGCTCTATAGTAGTTTCACCTCTTACTTAATTCTATTGGAAAGTTTTTTTCGTTTATTGACTTGATTTTCAAGATTAACTTTCACGATTTCACATTTATGAGTCCCCGTATCAAGTTGATTAGTGTTAGGCGTCATTATAAGAAGAATCATTTTCTTCTCGAGAAACACCTTCAATTCGAACAAAAACTGCTTCTCATTTGTCTCATTCCCCAACTTTAAATCAAATAAAAGAACTGCATTTTGAGGCACAAATTTTCAGAACTGATTGCAATAAATTTGTGCAGTAAAATATCCAAATGCTACAATTGCCTTACAAATAAACTGTGAGAACATTGACACACACTACACACACCAGTAGAAATGTTCTCACAGTTTGTTAACACTGAGAATATTCTCACTGTTTTTCACATTGAGAATATTCTCAGTATGTTTTACTTCGGATGTAATTAATTTATTATTTTGATCTTTTTTTTACATATTTTTATGATCGAAACTATTTATTATGTAATATTTATTAAGTAGATTATTTTCATAAAAAATTAAATTAATTAAACATTAATAGCTTTGTGAGTAAATCACATTTGTTAAAATATAAATGAATGATAATATAATTTTATAAAAAAATAATGATAAACAAAAACAATCAAATCATGTAGTTAAAAATATTTAATTAATTTAATTTTGTATATTAGTAATAAAATTAATAAATACTATAAAATAAACGATTTTATTATAAAAATATATTTAAAAAACACAATATATAAATTTTTTTAATTATAATTAAAATATAAAAATATTTAAACTAAAATTAGATCAAAAATTTGGATAGAATTATTCAAGAGGAATAGTTTCCGGACAAGTTATTGTTGTGAAATCATGAAACACATGTTGACTTTATTTGTAAAATTACATTCTATAGTTAAAAAAATAATTTTGAAATTTAAAAAAATTGAGACAAGATTTCAACTTTATGAGTTTGCTATGATATATAATATAAATACATAATTAAAATGCTCTGCCTGATATAATAATAATTAATTTTTCTTGAGCAGATGAAAAAATAAAAATAAATTTTTTAGTATATATCATATATTTTTTATTTATAAAAAATATTACGTAAACAATATTGTGATAATACGGGATTTCCTGTAATCCTCCTTTTTCAGTTCAGTCTTTAACGGTTTGGTTTTCAAAATAATGAAGATGAATTGTAAGTACAGTTAGTTGTTACCGAATGATGGATGAGCAAATCGGCGTCGAAAGGGCTTCTCTGGAGCAGAGGCCCGGAATCTTCGTCATCGGATCCTCCAACGTCGGTAAACGTACTCTTCTTTCTCGTAAGTCTCTCTCTCTCTCTCTCGTCTGAAAATGTTCATCATAGATGTGTGTTTATCTGTTTGTTCAAATGTGTATATACTTATAAATCTGTTTGTTTAAGGGTGTTTATACATATGTATTTTCTCGTGGTGGTTGGATTGTAGTTCGTTCTGATTCGGATTTGATACAGTTTCGTACACCCGTTTAGCAGCTAAAAGGAATTAGGTCTCATTCGTGGTTGTTTTAGGGGATTTTCTTCTGTTTTCGTGGAAAATTTGTAATTTCCCCCGCAGTTGTTGGTTGTGAGGTTTTCGATGCAATTCTTGTTGTTGAACCACCTGAATCTTAGTTACTGATCATATTTGAAGTGTTCTGTTCATGCCACCTGATTAGTAGCCTTTGATTGTTCTTGCTACTATCTTCCGAGCTTTTGAAGTTTTGAACCACCTAAAGCTTAGTTACTGATCGTAATTGGAGGGGTTTGTAGTGACGTCTTCTTTGTGGTCCACCATCCCTGCTTTTATGCACGATTGGCCCTCTGTTGCAGCGGGTTTGGATGGGAAATGCTTAATGAGTATAATTTTTTAATTTATTTATCTTGGTTCATGTGTTTGTGTTTTTCTAGCGCTAGGGCTGTGAGAGATGAGCTTTTTCTAGGCTTGGGTTGTGCAATCGAGCTTTATCATAATATTCTGTTTTTTTTGGGTAATACCGTAATAAAAACACACTCTTACCAAAAAGGCATGAGTATATTTTATGGAAAAAAATGTCTGTTTTGTTGGTGAATTTGTAATAGAGCAATGGCGATCTGCATAAAGGATTTGTTTCGTGTTTATTGTTTATGACTTTTTAAACCCGGAGAACCCCACAGTAGCAGTGTAATGTCCTGTTCATGGGATTTGGGCAGATTTTGAGAGAAAATGCCAAACCTTTTCTTTTGAGACATCAAAGTCGTAAACAGTAGCAGTGGAATTGTCCTTCTGTTGTTTTTTATGAATGTAAGAACTGTAACCCTCATCTTTTGGTTGTTTTCTTAACCTCCTTTTTTAGTGAAAATTAGTAGCTACTCTCATATAACTTCTTTGTTCTTGTCCTGCTTCTATGCCTATATACTGTGGTAAATCATGGATTGGATCAGGAGTAACTCCAATCTTAGACTTTTGTTCTCATGGTTTTATATCGAACTAGTTGTATTTGTTGCAGAATATATGTTGTCGAACAAAATTGAATATTTTCATGTTTCTGCACAATTTAGATGGTAGCTTTTATTGTTGTGATTGCATGAAGAGATTAGAATTGTGGCATGGTATAACATTAAAATCACAACAGTAGATTGAATCCCATTGCACAATGTTGCTTACTGCATCCCCATGTTCAAGATATCAATCAATCTAGTATCTGTCACAAAGAAATTTTGTATATTGCCTAGACTTAAGTGGTTATCCTAGAATGGCATGGTGCATATATGTCGGTTATATGAATTATTGGAACATGGTTTTGACTCCAATAGTGGATATATAACCCGCAAAAAATATGAGTGAAAATAAATTCTAAAAGGCTATCAAAGGGCCGTAGGGTGTCCAATATTCTCTGGCATTTGGTCATCCCAAGTCCAAGAGGGGCTGAAAGCCTGAAACCTCTGGAATACCAGTACAACAACTACAAAGCTGTATGATATCTTACTAGAAAAGCGGAGTATACTGCAAGACGAATGTTGTTGAAGTATGATGCTGAGGTGAGTGGCAACTGACATTTTTATAAAACAGAAACTATAAAATACAGGCCTTCATGAGGTCCATTGATGAGGATAAGATATGGATAGCTTTTTGAGTTGTTTCCATCATTTGTAATGATGTTTGATTAAGGCACGCGGTGGAAAAAAGATGATTTTATTTAATTTTAACGAGTTCAAAGTACAAGGTGAAGGCTAGATGGAGCATGGCTAATTCATTGTGAAAAGAGATAGGTGATTTAACTTTGAGTGATGATAAGGACTTTAAATGGATTGAATGGAGAAAAATGGTGCTTCTAGCATACCCATAGTAACCTTTGATTGTTTCAACAACTTATGCCCCGAATGACTTGTGGCAAGCCTGTACTTCTTCTTATGCAGCCTTTAAGAGTATAGCGTTGGGATTATTGGAACATACGAATCCCCAAAAAAGAAAACCAACTAGTTTTGGTAGTGGATTCCCGCGTAAGCTTCAATCCACACAAAGCAAAATAGAGAAACAACAACATCCACAAGAATCAAGACAATATACGTGGTTTGGTTAACTGCCTACTTTCGTGGGAAAAAAGAAAAATCAATCCACTATATGCAAATAAAAATTACAAGATTCACTATCTCACTCATAATATCTGTTGTTTCAAACCGAGCCTCTCACAATCTCTCTACACTCTTTCTGGTTTCCTAATCTGAGCCTCTCAAGTGTATTAGACAACTCTCATTCGTTGTCTCACACTCTCTGACCTCTAATTGAGTCTCTCTGTGTGTTCTCACAACGCCTTAGGGTTTCTGGTTCATAACCCTCTTTATATAGGACATAAACTAGGTCAAACATTATAATGACCGCAACCCAAGCCGCCCCAAAAAACTGCGATCCCGCACAGACTGCTCACCGCTCGATCGGTCAAAACAAACTATCGGTTTCTCTGCAGTTTGTAGAGCCTCTGGTGACACTTTTTCACCTCTTTCAGCATTCTACACTGTCCAGGCTTCTTTCTAGATTAGAATGACTGAAATTCGAGATACAAAACCAACAAGCATTGCTCTCGTGAATGCGAAGATTGCAAATTTAATAATGATTATCCTATTGGTCTTGCAAAAATTCTTGCTCCTGCAATGCAATTGAAAGAAAGGTGCTAAAGTCTCTTCTGTAAGGTCTTTACCAGCTATACATCTTTGATGTTTCCCCTCGTTTTAGAGTCTGATTCCTTGACAGAGTTGTTTATTCAACACTAATATTCTAAATATGTGGAAAATTAACTTTTAATGCTAGGTGCCCTCATAGGACAAAAGCATTGTTAATGATTTGGCATTTACATGGTGAACACTTGTGAACTGCCCTAGCACTAAAGTAAAACATTGAGACAGCCATCCCAACTTGTCTGTAAAGTCTGAGTTCACTTTGTGGGTGCATGTATATTTGCATATGCCATTTGGAATGTGTTATTTGGAAATTGGAATGATGTTTATTATTGGGACCTTGGGATCTTTGAATTAAATTCTACAATTAGGTTTCCTCCAACAAATTTGGAACAGCGGTTGGATTTAATGTCGGATGCATTGTTTTGGAAACAAATATCTTGCTGCATTTCTCAATACTCAATAGGACTGAGGTGCCTCCCTCCTTCATGGTCTCAACTCTCGATCATCAGTATCTTAGCTTATCATCTTTTACATTCTGTAATAATATGAGCTAACCATTTGATAGGAAGAGACCATAATGGAATGGTGTGCTGATTCTATTATAGAGCAGCTAGCCTTAGGGGATCTTTCAAAGTCATGCTCTTGGCTTTCAGTGGGACCCAAAAGAAGTCAAAGAGAAGGTGGATCTGTTGGTTAAAGGGGATTTTCAATGAAGATTAGGTAGTTATATACCTTCTCATGCTTGTTGGATTTATTTACATATAATTATGGAGCTCATTGGAATTGTAGCGTATGGTTGGAATTTGCATTGTATCCTGGGACCTGCATTATATCCTGGGATCTGGTATTCTAGATGAGAAATTGCCAAGCAGATTTCCAAGCAGATTTCCATCTTATCTTTGCTGTAGATTTGGTTGATATCCTCCTCTTCTTCTTCTTCTTTACCCAATTTTGGTCATTCAGGGTTTTCCTAGGCTGTGAAGATAAAGACTTTGGAACCATTTTGTTTATTTGTGATTGCAGGATTACTCTCTGTGGATTTTGAAGATGCTTCTGATGTGTCGTCTGGTGTTCTTGCCTATGGGTATGTGGACTTAAAGATTCTTTCTTTAGACTGTCTACTATCCAATTAATGTAGTAAAAGCGCATGTAGAATTTCCTTATCTGACTGTTGTGCATTTATGGTGGTTTTAATATTAATCAGGTGGAGTATGAATACAAAATATTATACAGTTGACGTTTCTGTTTGGATGGCTCATCTTTATGATGACTTTTCAGTTGGATCCCTTCCAATATATGATCGGTTGGCTGCATTGGTTATGGTTTTTGATATGAGTGATGTTAGTCTCACTCTCTCACTTCCTACTTAGTGCTGTCTATTGCTCTATATTTGGATGTTTGATTTTTCATTTGCTGATATTTATTCATACTTCAAGTTAATTTTCTGTGCCAGCCTGATATACTGATCTCTTACATAATCCACAGCTATCTTCTCTTGCTGCACTTAAAGGTTGGGTTTCTCGCACCGACATTCAAAAGTTTGACATATTATTATGCATTGGAAACAAAGTGGATCTTCTTCCTGGACATTCAGCTCATGTTGAGTACAGAAGATGCCTGCAGAAATTCAGAGAATCTTCTCTTGATCCTGAGTTTTCAGATTATGGTATCTGTGAAAGTGAAGGAGTTAGCTTATTGGGAGACGAAGAACCACCGTCGGAGATTAAGAGGTCTTGTTTGGAGTGGTGCATTGACCACAACATTGAATACATTGAATCATGTGCTTCCAATCCTGATTTTGATGGATGTAAGACTCTTCATTTACCTTATTGTTTCAATTGCAGGTTTTCTATTTTTGGTTTTATTTTATTATGTTACTTCATCATATTGATCTTCTCCTTTTACATATCAAAAAAAAGAAGATGATCTTATTTAAAAACCAGTAAAGATGTATACCCTGATGTGTCCTTATGGGAAAAAGATGGAAAAAACCGTAATAATAAAAGAATAATGTAAATTTAGAGACGACTGCGGACAAGACTCTCCTAAAAGTAGTGAACTCAAAAAATATATGGTAGCAGAAACAGTAGATTTTTAGGCTGGGTTTAGTTTATTTATAGTGGCTGGAAATATCGTTAATATATCAGCTTTTTAAGGGTCTAAGATGGTCACAAAAGGGTGGTATTTTTGGAGATTGTTCAGGGTAAAAATTACTTTTGGCTGGTATTGAGTTATTTTTATGTGCTCTCATTATTAGGATGAAAAGGTAATGGTAAAGTTGCCCCATTGCACTTCGCCTGTCCTAGGTTCGAAACAGCCTATCCGCATGCGAGGGTAAGATCGCGTACATTCTACTATTCTGAAATCTTACAGTACGGGAGTGAGAGTCTCGTGCAGTGAGCTATGCTTTTTATCCTTGTTAGGATGAAGGATGGTTTGGATAGACTTATTATATATTAGGGTTTAAAGCTGGGAAAAGAAATGATCCAAATCAGGTGGTTGGATTTTGAAGGGTAAAATTATTGGAAATTGAAAGAAGAAGAAGAATGAAAAAAAAAACTCTAGGCATCGCACCCATTTCACGGGCATCACACCGAGGGTTAGACTTAGAATGGAATCATACAATCTCAATCGTGCTTAAAAAGTTTCACAAACTATCTAAAATATGTTCTCCATCAAATTAGAGGATAAGAAAAGTTAACATAGCTTTACATGGACATGGACTAAAAAAACTCGTAATCCAAAAATACTATGACTTCAGAGTCTGGAAATTGAAGACTTACCTATTTAAAACTGGGCTCTACTTTTATTGTTGGTGTGGAGCCCACCAAACTTGTATCTATGGAGTAAATTATGAGGTGTAATATGAGGTGTGTGTAGCATTGCCCCTTCCATGGGGAGAGCGGGAGGCCCAGTTACGTGCCCTGTATTACAATCGATTACAACCCATGTCTGGAAAATTCAAAAAATCAGAAATACCTTCCGCTCTCGAAACGTAATAAAAATGACTGAAACCAACGGCTGCACGTTAAACCCAAAATCAATCAATAAATATTGACACCAAAACTAAACTACACAAAATCCCAAATGGGTCGCAACTTCCAATCAGCCAACATTCCAAATTTTTGCTCTCTTTTTATTTACTATTGTTGGCCTTTTTTATTGTCTGGATCAAAAAAGTATTGTGAAGTGGACATCCGCTAAAGGTAGTATGGCAAAAACACATACTACCTTTATTTACTATGAAGCTGGTTTTGGGGTTAGATACATGGCAAAATCCCATACCACAATTTGCTAAAGGTTAGGATGAATGGTGGGAACATGGCGCATTGGCAATAAAAGTGGATAATAAAACCATCAAATTTTCACCTTTTCTTTTAAGTTCATTTGCATCGAAATGGAAGGGTAATTTGTAACCTGGGTTCCTTGATTAGCCCACATTTTTTTCTGCTGCATGTTCATGTTTAATAATTAACGAGACGCTGCCTGACAGGTTTGTCAGTTGATGGAGATCTTCAAGGTGTTGAACGACTCTCCGGGGCTCTTTCTGCTTATATGTGGCCTGGAATGGTCCTGAAATCCGGCGAAAAGATAACTGAACCATCTTTGCCTGAGAAGCAAGGTTTGATGCACTACTTTCATTCAATTTGAAAAGCCGCTTTTCATTTATTCAGACTGCTGAACGTTTTCACCTTCATTGCTCAGAGTTGTCTGAAGAAGAGTCCGACTATGAATTTGAGTATGAAGCACTATCTGCTGGTTCTGCAGAACCATGGGATGACACAGATGGTGGATGGGTATCTGCAGATGCCTCCGTTGCAAGTACTTGTGCAGGGGATTCAGTGGCTCAGAACACCAAAACTAAAGGATGGGAGTACAAAGAAATTAGTTCAGTTGGAGGAGACCAGCAGTCTTCTACATCCAAGTCTCATTCAGCTGAAGAGATTGACGAGGAAGTACTGCCTAAGGCACATGAACCCGACACAACCCCAGAACTTGATAAGGGTACACATTATGACTTAGAGGATTTGGAACAGTCGATGTCTGAGATCGGAAGTGTGCGGGATAGCTTGAGATTGATGCCTGATTTCCAAAGGAGGGAAATGGCAGCAAAGCTGGCTCTGAAAATGGCTGCTATGTTTGGGGATAGCAGTGACGATGAAGAGGGACTTAATTGAAAAGATGACATATTTACTGCATTACACGAAGCTTGTACAATTGAAATTACATCCTTGAGTTAACCGATGGGCCGCAATTACATATAGAGTGAAATAGGAAGCTATTTCAGGTGAGTGCAAATCTATGGAAGATCTAAAGTTTTCTCTTCTAAGAACAGTTTGATTTTATTAGCTGTTCTCAACAAACTAATAGATTTGAGATTTGAAAGTTATTGCTGATCTAATGACCTGACCATATGTAGAGTGTTGGATTTAAGATTTTGATGAAGAGATCATCATAAGTTAACATGGTAGAATAGGATGTCCTATTAAGCACAGGAAATGCCATAATTTTCTAATGTTCAAATTGTTCTAATTAAAAGATATAACACGTACAAACCTTTCGAGGTAGCTTGATTGGTAAAACACCCTAGTTTTGTGTTCAAGGGGTCGGTAGTTTGAGTTCTTTTAGGGTTTCTAGAGGTTTATCCGGTCATTAACTTCACGGCTCTCAAGATTAGTTCTCGGCTATCCAAATGCGAGGTAACCCGGGCCTAATTAGGCTGGGCTGAGCAAGAGACACCTGAGTTATATATTTATAACACGGCATTTCTCTGATTAACCATGGAAGATACAAGGGTTTAGTTGAAGCAGTGGCACTGGCAGTTGGAAGTGGACTCCTGGTCATGAGTCATGACAATGATTGCAAGGAAAAGCGAAGAAATCTCTTTTGGCGCATGACTTGTTGAGTGGGTAAGGAAGAAGATATTTATCTGAACTTTTTGTACTGATAAGCTCAGTTCTGAGTGGACTCCCACCAGAACACTACCAACTGGCATATATGTGACCACTATATGGTTTGATAGACACACCGACTTCAACCATTCCTTTTGTCTTTTCAACTGTTCTTGTTTCTTTCTGTCTTGTTATAATTGTTGTTATTTGTACTATTGGAAACGGTGCTTTAGTGTTAAGGACACATATGTCTGAACTACAAAAGTCCCAAAAATTGGATCACGACCATTCATTTGCACTAGAATACACAAGTGTTATAAATTTAAGGGCAAATAGATGGATAAGATTTAATTTGTGGTTGGAAGTATGTGAACACAGTAATATTGTACTTAGAAAGCTTTCTCCAGCTAGAGCATCTGTGTTCAGCCAAGGTCTTGATCGAAAAAGTTTCTCTGATTTTTAAGTCAATATTACAAAAAGAGAGAGAAAGAGTCCAAGTATGCTTAGCGCCTAAGTGGCAATTAACTTTAGAAGTTTTTTTTGGGGGGGGGG
>JAOTRH010000018.1:5848011-5872251 GCA_034768845.1 Heliamphora exappendiculata | reverse complement strand
CTAGTTACATTTTTTTGTCATTTTTTTTTTTGAGTTTTGCTATCAACACACATGTGAAATACAAAATTGGATACATTTCTCGCAACACCCATATGTGAGACTCACTCTATGTAGAAAAATGTGTCTAATTTTGTGTCCGAATTTAAGCACCTAGTATTTTTGTTTTTATTTTTATTTTTGTTTCATTATTTTGTTTTTATGTTAATGATTGTTTTGTTCAACATAGTGGATTGTCTGTTAGATGCTCAAAGAGGGCAGAGGAATTTGATTATTGTGTCTTTGTTGTCTGTAATTCCTATAGATTGAAACGCAAAAAGTGTTAGCGTTAGGGTTGTATACTAAAAATTATATTTTATGTAATTAATTTTTTGTATTGATTTTATTTATTAATAAAATTTGTTTTTTTATTTTAATAAAAATTTGTATGAGCAATGTTTTGCACTGCATTATTTATTTAATGTTATGAATGAGTATTTTTTATTTTACATGGTAGATAATTTGGTATGTAGAATTCGGTTTACACATAGAAAACTAGATTATTGATTCTTGTAAAATATAAATTTTTGGTTCACAATCTTAGATGGAACTGGACACATCACATGTAGGACTATATTATAGTATTTTAATAGATTTGTTTTGATTACGGAAAATGATATAATTTCAACTCACTATGGTAGTACATTTTATGTGTATTGAATATGACCGCATGAGGATTATTATTTTTATACTGATTATATAAAATAATTAGCATTCAATGATTACTATGATTGCTTATACTTTTAATCTAAAAATAATTAATTGACACGTATATTTAGTGTTTGTTTTTTTTATTCATAAAAAGTGAGATCTTTTACGGGTTAATAGGCATGGTGAGTTGAATAATGTTATAATGTATATAGTGAATATTAATTATTGACAGAATTCATGTCCCGAATATGGATTGATGATACTCTTTTAAAGAAATTTGTAAATTTTGATTATGTCAAATCCTGCAAGTAAATTTTATAATTCGATATATCAAATAAGTTAAGTGGAAAGTCTTAAATATTTTTCAAGAGTTCGATTAAATATAATTTTTGGTAATTTAATTTTATCGACATGTATCTGTAATTTTAACATGGGGAGCTAAATAAGTATTTAAATGCAAAGAGCTCAAAAGATATTTTGAAAATAAGATCAGGAGTCCAATTATGATTCTTTAGTGGTATAAATTGTAATTTATGTTTTAAGAAATTAATTTTGAATTGAATTAACTTTTTCTAATTATATTAGAATCCCGAGTCTCATTTACTCTGTCCATGTCGTAGCCTATATATACACCATAATAACCATGGCAGCCAAAAGATACATATTATAATATTTCTCAGGATTTTTACACTCTTGTGAAAATCAGAGAAAATGAGGTAGCCAATTAGGATTTGAACTATGAAAGATCAGAGCTCACATTTTATTCGTGTTTCGGTGTTCGCAAATATAACAAAAGATCTAAATTTGAGACAATATTGCTAATTCGTGTGTTGATCTTGAAATTTTTTGGTTCAAGTGCTGAAACGAGATCAAATCAAAGAGATCTCGCAGATATAATTCATGTTTCGCCTTTGTTGAATAAATTAGATTTCTATTTTGGAGTTCAAAAAAAATAGAGTTTGGTCCATGTCGGCAATTTAGTATATATTTGTCTTTCGTGTTATGTTTGATTCAATTCATATGGACCGTTATTGATTCTTGAAATTTCGGTTCCTTTAAAAAAAATTGTGGTTTAGTCCTTTTTGTGAGATCTTGTTTGGGTTATTTAAAAATTTTATTTTTTGCAAAACAAAAATTAATTTTTAAGCTTATAGAGTTTGGTTTCTCTAAAAAATTAATAACTTCTTTTATTTCTTTTTGCCAAGAAAAAAATTTATACACATTTTCAACATACTAACTTTTTTTAGAATAAAATTACTATAATATTCTCAATTAAAAAATTAACTCTATTATTGACAATAAAAAATCGTGTCAATATTTCAAATACTACAATTTTAAATAAAAAAATTTTTGTAAAAAAAAGCTATCCTACAAAAATTATCTCAAATACTAACTTTTTTCTCATTTTTTTAATAAAAAAAACTAAATTTCTTAAAAGTCAAAATTTTCAAACATCCAAACAGGGACTTTTTAGTTTTTTTTTTAAGTTTTTATAACCA
This sequence comes from Heliamphora exappendiculata, assembly GCA_034768845.1. Lineage (NCBI taxonomy): Eukaryota > Viridiplantae > Streptophyta > Magnoliopsida > Ericales > Sarraceniaceae > Heliamphora > Heliamphora exappendiculata. The sequence continues at coordinate 5,870,065 of JAOTRH010000018.1, read as the reverse complement.
CTGTTGGGATAGTGATGCAGGGTTTAGGAATTTGTGGTAGAACTACAAAAAATACAATAATAGTAATAATAATAATGAACTAATTCAACAAAATAACAGATCAAGTGATAAACATAAAAATAATAATAATTAGAAAAGCCTGTAAAGTAGTCAACGGACGCTAAATCGATCTGGTTCTTTGGAATAGGCTTGTGCTGCGCCTTGTTTGGGGAGATTTTGGGAATAAATTTTTATGATCGAATCCATTCATTATGTAGAAATCATCGAGTTTGTTTAATACATAAAATTTTCGATTCATCCTATATTTGTAACTAAGCAATTAAATAACATTTGTTTAACAAAGTTTTTTTAAATTATAATTTTTAAATTTATGAGATCTTATTCAATCACTTAGGTACAGGAATCGGATGAATCTAGATTCTTATATAAGTAACAAACTCGACAAATTCTATGTAATGAACGAATTTAATCATAAAAATTAATTTACAAAATATACCAAACAAATCGCAGCACGAAGGTGCCGCCCTTTACATTTCGCTTAGGAACAATACACCTCTTTTATACTGGATTATCCGGTGTTCTTTTCCCAAAATACAATAACCTTCAAATCTGTTTATGTGCAGCAAAACGAAAACTCACATAATTGCCCAACACAACTTTATAAAAGATAAAAGCCCCCTTTGGAATAATTGCCTATTTTCTTTTTTTATTATTATTTTTATTAAAAGTGTTTTTATAATTTAATGAAATTATTATGTTTTTCAATTTCTTTCATCGAAACAAATTAAAAAAATACTTTTTTTTTCAAAATAGGTCAATAAGTCAAATTTTATATTACTTATTTTCGTCTTTCAAAAAATTTTTTATTTTTTTATCAAAATTTCTTACTTTTTGATTCATCTTATCGAAACAATTCAAAAAAATAAAATAATATAGTTAAAAAAATAAAAAAATTTATTAAAAAAACAAAAAAAAGCAAAAGTTACAAAATTTAGCTCAAACAGGTCAAAATCAGTACCAAAATGAGAACTTGTTCTTTTAGAGAGAGAGAGAGAGAGAGAGAGAGGAGGGATTCCAACTTGGGCTAAATGTCATAAATTTTACTTATTTGTCTTTTTTGAAATTTTTTTTTTTTTGATTAATTTTTTTTAAATTGCCTCAATGAGATAAATTTAAAAAATAAAAAAAAATTAATCAAAAGATGAAAAAAATCTACTAAAAAAAAATAAACAACATAAAATTTAATTTATTGATTTATTTTAGTTTATTTTTATATTTTTTAAATTTTTTCTTATATTTTGATCAAAAAATTTTACTTTTTCGACTCGTCACAATAAGAGAAATTTAAAAGTATAATAGTTTAACTAAATAATAAAAAAAATTTACAAAAAATAAAAATAAATAACATCAAATCAGCAAATAAACAATTATCCAGACATGGCCAACTTGTTGAGTGTGATAAACATTCCGCCAAAAAAATTCCAATAATGTAAAATAGTAATTCAAAAATTCACTATTTAAAATAAATATATAAAATTGTAAATAACACGTACAAATTTACATACACCTCTCGATTAATTTTGAAACCCTACTAAAATTGATAATCCAACAAATTTTCAGCTGACCATGAAAAAGATTCAAACTAATAACCATTAAAAAAACAAATTCAACATGATTTATTGAATTAAAAAAACAAATTCAATATTTTTGGGGTAATGTAGTTCTTACTGCATGTCATCCTACAAATCACGTCTTTTACTGTCCTGCTTCAGAAGTTTCCTTTCTTCCTCTTATACCATACTTCCTCTCCTTTCTCGGTTACTCCTCGAGTCTTGGTTATGTTGCCTTTGTTCACATTCTCGATCCCGGCCTTGACAAGCTTTCACCTCGGGCCCGTAAATGTATGTTTCTCGATTACTTTAGGACTCAAAAAAGGTATAAGTGCTATCATCCTGCATTTCATTGCTACTTTGTCAGTGCTAATGTCACTTTCTTTGAGTTTACTTCTTTTTTTTCTTCTTCTGGTCAAGAGTCATCATCTTACCTTCTTTATTGTCGTAAGGACTCCCCGACTTTACCTCTTCCTATGTCGTTGCCATCATCGTCCTTGCAGGTGTACCAGCGCTCTCGCGATCAGCCCATTGTTTCTTTTGGCCCGACCCCAGCATCTTCTCCGTCGAAGGCTCCTACTTTGGCCCCTTCTTCTCGTGATGATGACTTACCCATTGCATTACGTAACGGTAAGTGTATTTGTACTCAACACCCTAATACTCAGTTTGTTTGCTATACTCGTATCTCTTCTTGCTTTCTTTCATTTGCTACTGCCTTGTCTGTTGTTTCTCTTCCCACTTCTCATAAGCAGGCTTTGTTTGTATCTGACTGGAAGCAAGTAATGAATGAGGGAATGAGTACTCTTCATCAGAATCACACTTGGGAGCTAACTCCTCTTTCTCCCAACAAACAAATTGTTGATTGTCGTTGGGTATATACCATAAAGTATCTTCTTGATGGGTCTATCGAACGTCTTAAGGCTCGCCTCGTGGCCAAAGGCTTCACTTAAACCTATGGGGTTGATTATTTGGAGATTTTTTCATCGGTGGCTCGCCTTAATTCTATTCGCATTTTCCTTTCCGTCTATTGCTGTTAGTCGTTCTTGGCCTTTATATCAACTTGATATTAAGAACGCATTTCTTCACGATGATCTACAGGAAAAAGTCTATATGGCTCAACCACCTATCTATGTTGTGCCTGATCGATCGTGAGAATCTTGTTTGTCACTTCATCCGGGGCTTGTTGCTACAAAAACAGATTATCACTCCCTACATTCGTTCAAAAGATCAGATTGGCGATATTTTCACCAAATCGTTGCCTCGCTTGTCTTTTTTTCACTTGTCTTCCAAACTGGACATATTTGACTTATACGCTCCAGCATGAGGGGGAGTGTTAGAGTCTTTCTTTTCTGTATTAAGGGTTTTTTGGTCATTGTGTCTTATATTCATTTAATATAAATAGATGTTAGAGAAGGGGGAGTGATTATATTCCTAATACCTTAATTTCTTCCTCTTATCTTCTTTTCTCTTTCTCTAAAACCATACAAGTTAATTTCAGTACACTTAACTTGTTCTACTATGTTAACTTTAATACGCGATAAAATTGTGATTTATTCTTCCTTGTTAGTTGCTTCAACATTGCATCATAATGTTCTACATGTATTAAATGCTCAATTGTAATAATAAAATGAATTTACTCTTACATTTGATTTTATTTTTATAAATAAGATAATACTAAAAATCATAAAAAAATAAAAATAAAAATAACATTTTTTACGAACTTATTCTAACTGTATCCGTATCTTATTTTTTTGAATTTTATTGTATCGCCGCCTTCGTATCGTATCAGATTCGTATTCCATATCTATATCTGTATCCGTACTTCCTAAGTTCCAAAGACTGCCTTTAGATGATTCATGTTCCAGGTGACAGTAGGTATCCATGTGACTTATGGACGATACTCGTAAAGATATGAACACTTTGGACATATATCTATAGATGCTAGAGTAGAGAAACTTTGAGGACCAACATAGTTCTAAAACCTCAGAATTTGGTGCACCAGGAAATAAATTGATTCAAACTAATTAGTTCCCACGCTAAAACTAGCACTTCTGTTTGAACTCATTTCTGTACGTACCTTCTTGGAAGTGTGTGTGGACTCATCATCGCCATTGCTTCTGTTCGAAGCCCTCTCGAACTGCCTTCTCTTGGATCGGCTTTTCGCTTCCTCTTCCTTTTCGTTGGCAAAGGAAAGGAAGGCCTGAAGATGTGCCGATCGTGAGGTTCTGCCCAAGGACTCGGACTTGGACTCAGACTCCTCAGCATAATACCAACGGTACTGGCGTATCATCAGCATGAAGTACACTAAAAGGGCAAGCGAGCAAGCAATCCGACACACAAGAAAGAGGCCTGAAAAGCTTTTGAGGGGAAGACGGACCACTTCGAGCTTTGCACCTTGTAAACTGCAAGCACTTCTCATCAGCCATTTGTCGTGTATCCGTTGAAGTTCCCCGGTTTCTGACAATTTCAGAATGGCAGTTGACATATCAACTGCCAAAGGCGAGTTCCGTTGAAAGGCCTGTTTGTGGGAAGAAAGAAAAAAAACAGGTTAATAGTTGTTACTAACAAGCCAAGCTTGCTCACATCTTAAAGCTCGTCTAATTGGCTCGATTCAGCTTGTTCACAACTCTATAAAATGGTTCTCACTCAGGTTGGGTGAAACCCTTATCATGCCCTGCTTCTGCCCTGCTTCTCAATTTCTAATGCAGGTTGAATATAAGACTGGAAGAACCAAAAAAGCAAGTGCTACAGGAAACATGATCCCATAAAACCCGTGTTATTGACAAAAGAAATACTTACAAATCCCCATCCAGTCCTGGTGAACGCGGGACCTACGCTACGATACTGAATTGGCAACGGGATGAGAGGAGGAGTTCTATGTATGCTCGCTCGTCAACCACTGCCGCGACACCACCTCTCTTTGGACCGTCTTCCAAGGCTTTAGCATGGTCTTCCGGTGAGTTAAGAGGGATGAGTCTGGACTCGTGAATCCTGAGTTCATCTCTCAGATAATTCTGGGCATACGAACCCTGTTGGTAGCCAATAGGGTCACTGCTTGTTATCAAACTCTCTATTCCTTTGATGGGTGAAGAAAGATGCTGCACTGTGAGGATTGAAGTCAGACTTGCAGAGTAGTTGGAATTGATTATTAGAACCACAAATAGCCATATTAGGTGCACCAGGCGGCCCAGGGAGCCCACTACATTTTCTCCTGCATAAAGGGACAGAGGGATGAATCAGTACTGGCAAAGTTCCTTCTAGTGACTTGCTGAAAAGAAGTTCTTTCTAGTGGCTTGTGAAGATTGGAGAAGATCATTAAACTAGTCATACACTTACTATGGGCAAAGAACAAAGTTGAAAAGCTAAACCTGCAAAGTGAAAGGACAAACATAATTGATTAAGGGAGTTAAATAAGGGGATTAAATTGAATGAATCATGAAATTAAATTGGAAATACATGTGATTGTAGAAAAAAGAAAAGGAGAGAGGGCCACCAAAACCATTTTGGTGCAATCTTACCATAGAGTAGTGACAATTTGCTTCCTGGGAGTGCCACGAAAGTCATCATTTATCCTATGTTCCAAAAGCCAAACAACTGCTCCCACGACAAGGAAAAAAATACCAGTGACACACCACAGCCTCAGAGAAAATGGCCGCAAGAAAGCTGAGGCATGAGAATTCAACTTCCGAACTGGTGCCCACTACAACCAGCCCAGATTCAATATAGGGTTGTGTAAAATCTGCCATCCTTGTTTGGTTAGTGATGATCGAAATGTCACCTATTGCAGCATCATAGACCTATATAAGATAAGAAAAGCTGAGGAATTTAACATAAAACACAAAATACTTTTGAATTATGATGCGAAGATCGTATCGTGTACTCACACCCATTGTGATCAAGCGCACAAGCTCAGTGCAGCTTGGGTTAATAAGACCATCTCCAAATGGTATTACCTTATATGGAACAGCATAGGGCAACAAGTTCAGAGCAGCAGTGAAAACATCAATACAGTACCCTTTGAACATATCAGTGCCTGGCACTTCTGTTATAAATTCAAGATAACTAACTCGATTCGGGACTCCAATCCTCAATTGATATCCATTGTTCAGAAAAACCCACCCACGAGGTTTCTCTGCCGTTTGTCCAGGCCAGATTACATCGTGCAATCGTTGATTTGAACTTGAACGATTTGGTGGCTTTCTGTATAGTGTTTCTGGAGGCAAAACCGATAATCCAGAATAATTAGACCAATAACCGACCCTTCTAACCCCAGTGCCAATCACATTAATGACTTCATATGCAGGGTGAATGAGGGATTTGTCTGAAGTAAACCTGATAGGCCCTGTTAAACCAGTCAAATTTACCTGTAAAATGGTATCGAGGAGCAGTAGTTTTCCTCCATCAAAGATGCTCATAGCATCTAGATGCAAATCTGCCGTATCTAGCTTGCTTAACCTCGAATCATTGGAAAACGAGAAATTTCCACCCTGATCAAAAAAAGCATCAATCACATGTGCAACGATCCAAACAGTGTCATAGGCATAAAGACCATGAGTATTCAGCCCAAAGCCATTAGCTTTTTGATTACTTGTCAAGTTCTTCCACCGAGAAACAAAGTTGCTTTTTAGTTCCGAATCTGGTGTGTACATACGCAGCGTGATAAGCCCTTGGGCATTTTCCATTGTCCCCGAAGGGAGGGGAGAATTAGTGTCCAGGACAGTAGAGAGCCAATTTGTAGCTATCCACGCATACCCACTTCCCATCATCCCAAGATAATGTGCCATAGCAAGTACATCTAGCCCCCAATCTGCATAAGTATGAAGAATAAGAATCCGAGACTCAGTTAAAGCCACCTTAATCAAGACATCTGTAATGTCACTTTGGCTTGGTTGAGGGTTCAGAGGTGCTTTGTAAGAGATCTCGCAACGTTTTGTAGCAGGTTGGTCTGCTAACGCAGCTATCCCATTCCTCCCATAATCATCATCGGTGTAGATTGCAATCACTTTTCTCCATTCATAGTACTCAACAATCTCTGCAATTGCAGCCATCTGGAACAGATCATCCTGTGTCGTTCTCACGAAGAACGGGTACTGAAGAGAAGACAAGGTTGGGTCTGTCGCTGCAAAGAATAACAGAGGGATTGGGGGCCGATAATGGCCATTGTGTCGGTCTCCATGAACTGTAAAGCTGTCATCAATAATGAAACAAAAGATTTTAGAAGATTAAAATCACAGTCGAAGCTGCAAATGATCAAACAGGAGGCGTGCAAGTTAGTGTGTACCTTCAACAATGCCCAGAAATCCACTAAAATTGGCATGAAGCATGGTGAGTTTCAGCTTGGTTCCTCCAAGGATATCTGGATTGGAATTCACATCTTCGATCGCGGCTTCCATGGCAACTTTTGCAACTTTGCCAATTACAGAATTGAATGTGAGCATAGACCCAATGCCCACAGCATCGGGTCTTCTAGAAATATTTGTAACAACTCCTCCAGAAAAATATCCATGGTTAAGAAACATTAATACCAGTAACCAAACAAGATTCATGGCGATCTGTGATCGAAAACCCCCAAATTTCAATCTGTAAAGAGCACAGAAGAACCTAGTTCAACGTCAAGGTTTTGGTTCGAATTTCCAAATTCCAGAACAGGGAAAAATCCAAAATAATATAAGTTAAATTGCTTAAAACTCACAACATATCTCAGAAACGGTAAAGAAAATAGAAAAAAATCAAGAAAAAGAAACGAAGATTGTCAGAAAAATTCGTAGGATCACATATTCAACCAAAGGTAAGTAATGTTTGGCTGAAATTGCAAAAGTAGGAACAATCCGTAATAGCATTACCGACATGGCTGTATGAATCACTGCAATTTTTATTTTTATTTTTTTAATATTTTAAAATATTTTGTCAAATAATAATACTATAATAATCATATTTTAATAATTATATTTAAATATTACATAAAATATTATTTCATATGTAATACTTAAAAATAAATAATAAAATTATAAAATAATATAAAAATTACACATAAAATATTACATCATAATAATCATCAAATATAATTATATTAACATTTCTCTTTCCCAAAATCACCTTACATCTTTAAGTACAGTGATTCCACCCGAAGTGTTGGCACGAGATTATGCGATGTAATATATACTGCTCATTACTGTAGTAGTTTGAAAATAAATTAGAAAAAATAGAGAGGCAACTCACCGAGAAAGCAGGTCATCCCTTCCAAGTTTCAACCCAGATAGAAGACACTAAGGCTAGCAACTTAGCTTTTTTGGTTTTTTAATTAAAAACATAAAAAAAAATAACTTAATCTATTTGATGAAAGACCAAAAAAATTAAAGAATTAAATTAAAACACTAACTCTTAAAATATTTAAATCAAAATTTTATCACTTTTAAAATACAATAACATTTTTTATTCATAATTTATTTAATATCACTACTAATTACATATAATTGTTAACATCAAATATATAAAAAAGTAAAATTATTAATTTTGAACAAAAAACAAAAAAAAATAACTGTTTACCCAAACAATCAATTTTAAAAAAGCTAACTTAAAAGTTAAGTTACCGAACAACTTTCTTTAAACTCAATTTAATTTTTTGACTAAAAATACAAAAAAATTAAAAAAAATCTAAATTTTAAGCTAATTATTAACCGAGGCCTAAAAGGGAGAGAATTGGGCAAAGAGAAAGGACAGAACTATTGATTTAGAGTTATCATGGTGCTCTAGAGTATTATGTGCAAATTTTACATGTTAATCCTAACCAATATCGTATTGACAAGTTTTACAGTAAGAATATGACTTATTTTTGTTAGATAATTAATAGATATGATAACTCATTTTTTGCTAAAAATATCATTTGGTATCGTCTACATAATACTATAAGGACTTGTTTGATATTTAGGACTGAGGACCTAAATTAAATTAATAGTTTAAAGAATAATATTATCCCATGTTTGTAGAGCTAAAAAAGAGTTAGACAATTTAGCTCAACATGGATTAATTATCCCACAAATCAGGGATTACCAAGGAGGGATAGGATAGTGAAAGAAGAGATTAGGAGAAGAATGGGATAAAGTGTAAAATGTTAATATTACCCTTAAGCACTTATTAAGACCTAATTTCTGCTAAATTTGGGCCAATATGAATTCATTTTGCGCCAATTTTGTTCCTCAAGCGTAAAGTAGGCAATCAAACATATAAATCAAAAAAATATTAAACGAGAGAGACAAAAAATTTATTGTAGAAGAAAATGATTGGAGTTGTTTGTTTGTTTTTTTGTTTTTTTATTTTTATTTGTTGTTAGATTTTTTTTTTTTTTGCTATATCCTTAACTGAATACTCTGACAACATGTTTTTAACTTCTTATTTGTATTTGTAACATGGTTTGTATGTGAAAATGTGCAGAATGTTTTGTATGTAAGTAAGTACCAAATATTTTATATGTAATTTGGTTATTTGTTTGTATAAGAAAATAAAAATAGATGGTATTAGGCATCTTTATTATGTCTAAAACACGTGACTTTTGTATTATATCTTAAAAATAGAAGAGAGCTTTTGTAAAAAGTCTTAAAAATAAAAGCATCTTATATATAAAAAGTATAATGATAATTTTTATCAACACTCACATAACTTATTTATTAAGTGGGTTATCAAATTTTTGTATTAGACTGTTTGTATAAAATGGGAATATAAAAAATTTGGTAAGGCACTAACTTAGATGAATTAAAATTGCATTTCAAATGGTAGTTTGATCATCTAAATATTTATTCTAGTCCAAAATGTTGAAACAAATATGAAATTTAATTATTATTATTATTATTTCTTAATCCAATGTCCAATTCAATGAAAAAAACAAGCAATACATGGAATAAAAACTTGAATTATTAATTCCAAAATAGTTAATCCTACGACATCTAATCCTTAAACTACATATCCTTTTATTTCAGTCACCTGAAGCAAACTAGTCCTTATAGTACTTAATAATTTGTCATTGATTTATTGGGTTGCAACCAAAGTTCCACTATGACCGAATAGAAGAAAAGATGACCGAATAGAAGAAAAGAAAATAATGGGTGCCTCATAACTGGTGAACAAATTAATAACAGAATGAGTTCTTTTCTTATTTTCTAATCTTTTGTTTTAATTTTGAAAAAATTACACGAATACCTTTCAAATTATAAAGTTATATCACTTTATTCTCTCGAACTAAAGAAACATACAAATAGATCCTCTTAATTATTTGATGGTATCACTCAAACTCTTTCTATTAGTATTATGTCTCTTAAATTAACAAAAAATAGAAAATCAAAATTGTAATCATTTAAAAATAACAAAAACACCCTTTCCAGCATATATAGACCTTATCCAAGCCTAGCATTATGGTCTTACATTTAAACATCTTTCTTTTCCACATTTTTCCACATTTCAAACACCTAGCTCAAATCTCAATTTTCCTTCTTCTATTGTTTGACGTGGCATCAAACATCATCAACAACAATTCATACAAAAAAAAATTGCAAACAATACTAGTGTTTTGCTATTGTTTGACGGAGAGATTTAATAACAACTATCTTCACATAAAACAACCTAGAAGGGAGATTTATAGAATGTGCAAATTTTAAGACGTAACGATTTAAATGGACCATTGACTCAATAATTTGAATAAAGAGTCTAACAATGCGATCCAAAATATTAAATTAAGTTATTAGTAGTAACCCACAAATTTTATTATATAGTAGATTTATTTTCTATCTTCTACCGGTATAGGATGAGGTGTCATAATTCACAAATGGTATCAAAACCAACATTGGTTCTGATGTAGGGCTCTGCGACGATGTAGATAGAGGAGTAGAGGCTCTGGATAGAATTAGAGGTCTCGAGATTTTATATTTTGTGTACGCTTACATGCTGATCTTTGTCAGTTAATGGGCTGCTATTCACATTTCAACTAGGTAAAAAACTTGGGTCACGCGACGAGAGCATTACATCTTTAAGTGGGAGATATTGTGTATAGACCCATTTTAGGTCACCTAGTTAAGAACAAAATAATAAATTAAGTTAGGGACTCAAGTCAATTTCATATAGAAACACTAGTTGAAAAACCAAATACTAGAATCGAGCTCCTCAAAAAAATCTAATTAAGCAGTTCAGATTCTTTCAAGCCCAATATAATTTAAATCAATGAAAATAAGTAATCACAAGTTTAAACTCATGATTAAATTTAAAAGAACAAGTTTAAGTTGAAGTTCAATGTTAATTTAAAGGCTCAAATTTAGTTTAAAAATTACTAATCTCAAAGATTAAGCTTAAATTAATAATCTCAAAGATTAAGCCTACATAAGCCACTTCTAGTTTCTTTGGTCAAAATTTCATAGGTCAAAATTTCATATAAAACAAAATAAATTAAGACTATAAGAGATAATTGAGAAAAAAAAAAAGAAAAAAAAAAGAAGAAAAGTCAAATATGATGGTTAGCCAAAACCCTAGGGAACAGCACTTTGTTTATTAGTTAAGCCTTGGTTCCAAAATTTAATTGTTTTTGTTTTCTTATACTAAGTATCTAACCCCTTGGATGCAAATAATTCCATATAGATGTCCATAATTAGATCTCCTTTCCTTAAAATACATGTTACACGTCCAAACCAAAGTCTAAAGAGAAAAAAAAAAAAAGACAAAGTACGTGGCCTACGATATCTAGGTAAATTGATCCCTAGTTTGGTTGCTAGAAAAAATATGGTTGTTATCTTTACCCTTTTGTCCTACCTGCCAAGTACACTTCACCTGCAAGTCAAACACCTCTATAAATGCAAGACTCAGCCCCTATCCTCTCCATTATAGCTCACGTCCAGCCAAGAAAAGAAGAAGAAAAAAAAAGGAGGAAAAAGGAAAAGCTAGGAAATCATTATATTAAATCTAAGTCCATACATTTTTGCATCAAAATTAAGAAGAAGTAAGAAATTTTTATAACCTTTCTTTTTCAAAATTAATAATACTCTTTTATATCTTAGTTTTGAATGGATTGTAAACAAGAACACAAAAAAAAATATCATAAAATAAATCGAAATTAGTGTAGATAGCTAGTTATGCTAAAAGATTGAAAATTATATTGTGATTTTAGGAAAAAATGTTCGTTAAGTTGATTTAATTGCTAAAATGAATCTTTGAATTTTATTTTTCATATATAAAGTGTGATCCATGTAAAATAAATTAATTCTTTTCATAAAATAAGAATAAAAGAGTAGTTAAGCCCATAACATGTTCAGTCCCAAGTTTTTCAAGTAGGGTAGCCGAACTTTAAAAAAATGTAATTAATTTTACAAAAGTCCCTTTGCCATGATTTTCGATTTTGAAGTTAAAATATGTATTTTATCTGTCTAAAAAAATTTATTTGAAGCAATTTGTCTGGGTAAATGAAGAGAAATTAAGTTTTTTTCAAAATCGTGCATTTTTCGTCACAGCAATTAAAAACTTATTTTGAGTACTTCAAATCAAAATGGTTTTTTCATAAAAAATTTTCCTAACATGTTATTTTAGTTTTTCGAAAAAATTCAAAATTTTGAAAGATCAATTGATAAGCCAAAACGAATTTTAAAGTGGATGTACTGAATATGTCCTTCAGGACAAATTCGACGTAATTTCTTACGGAGGAAAAAATTACTATTTTTATTGAGATCTAGTAAAAACATCTTTTATGAAAAAGTTAGAAGATTTTTTTGAACTAGTTACTATTCAAATTTCATGAATTTTAAACCTTATTTTCTATGTCAAAAAGAATTTCTTCTGACTGTTGCTGAATCGAAAAATAGAGAAAAACAAACTTGTCACCTTTGTGCTTGTCACCTATATGCTTGTCTTATTTTAATTTGTAGACTATGAGTTGCATAATCCTATCAAATGGAAGTATGTATTGTTGTTTTGTTTTAAGAATACCTCATATGAATTCTTATAATCCATTTTATGGCAGTTATTATGGGTATGCCACGTGCATTCGTACATGCATTGGTAGATTGCATGAGCATTGTAATAGTTGCACTTAGAGCATCTTGAGGGTCTCATCTTGTACATTATGAGTTGTACCTTGTGCATGGTTATGTTGTACATCGATTATGTTTGTTGGGTACATGTCCTTTTGAATTCAGTTGGCCCGTTGAGTTATGGTTATATTGTTAGAAGAGGTGTTGACATGAGTGAATTGGGTAATTCGAAAAGAACCTAATTCGGTAGACCTAACCTCACTGTGGTGGTAATTCGGAGAGAGCCCAATTATGGCAGATTTGAACCCCATTACCATGAGGCCATACTGCGATTAAAATATGGGCGGGGTGTCCCTTTTAAATCATTGAAAATTATGTTATCTTAGACTTTGGTTTGAAACTGACAAAGGCATCACTGACTTTTTAGGTAGACAACCGGATGATAGCCTAACTAAGCTGGCCTAGCTCCATGTCGTTGTGATCTGGGATGAAACAGCCGAGTATAAAACTGGGCAACGAGGTCATTATTTCATAACGATGGTCAATTGTGATGGTTTTAGCGTTCAATTTCCATGAAACTCTACTCTTTTTGGATCCCATGAAATGGATTAGTCTTTTGTTGCCTTTGTGATCGGGATGGTTGCATGTACAATACATTCTCATTTATACACTATAGTAATTGAATGATACTCATAAAATTCCAACTTGCGATGCTATAACTGTCTTATTATACCTATTACTTGAAATTCATGTCAGAATATTATTTGTATTAGAAAAGTAGGATTTTGAAATTTCTTCTAGGCTTCGTAACTCATAGCGTACGATGCCAGGTGACGAAAAGCAAACTTCTAGAAAAGACAGAGCATTCGTGGATCAAGCAACATACAGTCTGGAGTAGAATAAAGTAGAGTTCTTTTAGTTTCCTTTATCACTTCCTTGGGGTGTGTTATTATTAGTAAGTCTTTTCTTATCTTTTGATATGTAATATAACTCTTGCACAAGATACTTGCATCAATGTAATATTTTGGTTTTATGTTAGTGATAGTGAATGAAATGAATAAGATGGTATTATCTTTTATGTTAATTACAATTGGGGATACTATAATCCCTATTGTTATCTATATGTCTTAATGTCCTTATGATTTTTGGGACGACACATATTGTAATACACCATCTCATATTTGTGGGAGATAGAAATTAAGTCTGCTATATAAAAAAATTTGTGGACTACTACTAATAATTTGTACTTAAGCATTTTAGGCCGCATTGTTAGGCTCTTTATTCAAGTTATTGAGCTAGTAACCATCCATGTAAACTGTTGGCCTAATAACTTGAAAAAAGAACTTAACAATGCGATCCAAAATGCTTAAACATAAGTTATTAGTAGTAGTACACAAGTTTTTTTATATACCAGACTTACTTTCTATCTCCCACCAATGTGGGATGAGATATCACAATATCTTTCACTTAAAGACGCGACGCTATCGTCGCGTGGTCAAAGTTCTTCCCCTAGTTGGTATGTGGATGGCAGCCCATTAGAGGACACATGTGGCGCCAGAATTTGGGATTTTGTTTTAAAAATAAGACAATTTAAGAAATATTTAGAAAATACTTTAATACCTTGAAAATTAAATTTTCAAAATCTTTTTTGTTGAAAATAGAGTCGCCACTTGATTTTTAAGAAAAACCAAGAAAAATAAAAATAGGCTACTAATCTTTAAAACGCTAACCAGAGAAAACAAGAGTTTGGGAGCTAAGGTACGAACTGGGGAAGATGTTAGCTATCCCGTTCGTCCAATCATAAGGTTGACCTCTACTAATCATCATTGATTCATAATTAGATTTCTCAAATGTATACAAATACAGAAAATGTGGGCAAAGAGAGAATATTCAAAATCGAATAAGAAAAATATATAACATATATATATATAACGCAAAAAAAAAAACAGATATCAAAAGAAAAATTTTAAATTCTACGGCATATAATTTCTAACTAAAGGATATATGGAGTAAACTGCATACAATATCACTAACATGATCTAAACTAATATGACATAATATCAAATAGAAAAGGTAACCAAAATTCTAATCAAAATTGCATGCAATGCTATCAACTAATCGAACATCTTAAATTAACCTAATAAGGATTTTAATCACAAAAAATAAACAAACAACGTCTTGCAATTATCATATTCAAGATATATATTATTGAATAACTTAAAACTATACTAAATATGATTTTAAACAAAATATAAAAAAAAAATTCTACTAGAAAAAAAAAACTAAAATAAAAAAGGGTATATGACCCCGTACTAATAACTAAAACAAAATATTCTAAATTATTTTCTTTATAGGTTTTGATGCTTAAAGGCTTAATTAAAAGAAACTTTAAAAGAAGATTAAACCAAAATTAAAAGATTTTTGAGGAATATAAAAAAAAATGCTACCAAGCTGATTAGAATTATGACTAAAGAAAAAGGAAAGGATCCTAACTATTATTAAGAATTTTATATTTTTTAAATGAAAATCGGACAAAATAAAAGAAAAGTGAAAGAAATGCTACAAAAAGAAAAACTAAGCTAAAATTAAGAAATTTTGTGAATTTTGATGTTAAACAAAATAAAAAAATAAAAGAAAAATAAAAGGAATACTATATATTAAAAGGTGATTTACATCTCCCCGACTAAAGTTTTCAAGAGGTTCTTATGCAGATCACCATAACCAAAGTTGGCGGTCCCACAGTTCAAAATTGGCGGTTCAAGGTAGTTTTACTAGTTTGAAGGTTTTGATCATTTGGTTCAAATTTCCGAGCTTGAATCATCTCCCGAGAATTGTTTAGAAGCACCATTTCACTTGTTTTCATCATCGAATTCACACGGATCAACCTAAGAATTACGGGATTAAATTGGGGTGTCTACAACACAGAGCAACCCATATGCGTGCGCAATGTATAGAACTTCAGAGTTTCTACTCCTCTATCTACATCACCACGGAGCCCTACATGGGAATCAAGGTTAGCTTTGATACCATTGGTAACAACACAGTGAACTATTGACCCAATAACTTGAATAAAGAGTCTAACAGCACGACTCAAAAGCTTAAATCAAAGTTATTAATAGTAGTACATAAGTTTTATTATATACCAGACTTATTTACTATCTCCTACCGATGTGGGATGAGGTGTCACAATATCTCCCACTCAAATATACGCAATGCTCTCGTTGTATGGTCTAGGTTCTTTCCCTGGTTAGGATGTGGATAGTAGCCCATTAGTAAATATATAGTAGCTCATAAGTATGTACAAGGTATTCAATCTTGAGACCTCTACCCCTTTTCGGAGTCTCTCCTCCTCTATCTATACCACCACAGAGCCCTATATGATAACCAAGGTTGACTTTAATAATATTTGTAATGACCTAAATGAACTATTGACCCAATAACTTAAATAAAGAGCCTAACAATGCAGGCCAAATTACTTAATCTAAGTTATTAGTAGTAGCCCACAAGTTTCATTATATATCAGACTTATTTTTTATCTTTCAACGATGTGGGATAGGGTGTCACAATATCCCCACTCAAATATACGCGACGTTCTTGTTGTGTGGCCTAAGCTCTTTCTTTAGTTGAGATGTGGATAGCAGTTTATTAGCGAACATAGATCAACCCATAAACATGCATAATATATATAATCTTAGGGTCTTTACCTCTCTCCGGAGCCTCTACTTTTCTATCCACACCACCATGAAGTCCTACATGAAAATCGGAGTTGGTTCTAATACCACTTGTAACGACCTAAGTGAACCACTGTCCTAATAACTTGAATAAAAGCCAAATAACGTGGCTCAAGAGTTTAAGCTCAAATTATTAGTAATAGCCCACAAGTTTTATTATATACCAAACTTATTTATTATCTCCCACTAATGTGGGGTTAGGTGTCACACATGGCTCAAAAGCTTAAGCCTAATTCATTATATCAGTGGTTCACTTGGATCATTATAAATTGTATCATAGTCAACCATGTTCCAATATAGGGCTCCAGAGTGGTGTCAAATAGATGAGTACAGACTTTAGAGATGAGTAGAGGTCTCGAGATTGTATACCTTGTGCATACTTATGAGTTGCTCTATGTATGCCAACAATCGAATACTTTTGTGAAGTTTCTATCAAATGTGCAACCATGTGAATATGCATATTCCATAATGTTCTAACCATGATCTTAAAAATACATATTCCAGAATAGCAATACTTATGTGTTAGGATTATATATTAAAAATCATGTGTTAAATTTTTTGTATTTGTTTTTATTTATTAATAAAAATTTGTTATTTTATGAGAATCTTAATGAACAAATATATTCGTTTTATTATTTATTTGATGTTATATATGTGTGTCTTTTATTTTACATAGTATTTAATCTTGTATGTAGAGTTCGACTTACACACAAAAGACCAGAATATCAATTCTTGTGTAATATAAGTTTTTAATTATCAGTCTTAGATGGAATTGGACACACTATTGGTACGACTATAGCATAATATTTTTGTAGATATATCTTTATTACGAAAATAGTAATTTTTTTTTACAATTGTTCCAACTCATTGTATTAGTACATTTGTGTGTATTGGATATGACCGCGTTGTGCTAATTAATTTTATACTAATTATATAGATTAATTTACACCCCATGAGTATTATGAGTACTTATACTTGTAATTCTAAAATAATTATTTGACAAGTATATTTAGTGTTCATTATTTTGATTCATTAAAGAATACAATCTTTTACATATCTATAATTCCGAATAGTTGGATAACAGTATTAATTATATGATGGATATTAATTATTGACGAAATTCACGTCCCATGAACGGAATTGATGATACTCCTTAAGGAAGTTTATAAATTTTGACCGTGCTAAATCATGCTTGTGAATTTTATAATATGGCATGTCAAATAAATTAAGCGAAAGATCTTAAAATTTTTCGAAGATATAAATTAAATATAATTGTCAGTAATTTATTTTAATTGATAGGTATCTCTAGTTTTAAAGTTGAGAGAATAAATAAGCATTCAATAATAAGAGTTCGAATATTTCAGTTTTAAGAATAAAGATGGGAGTGCAATTATAATTTTTTAGTGGAATGAATTATAATTTATATTTTTATGAAATTACTTATAGATTAAGGTAGGATTTTATAATTATATTAGGAGCCCACATCTTATTTATTCTACCGGTCCCTGCTATAGCCTATTTATATGATGTTATAAAACCTAATCGCCAAAACAAGACATAACAGTCTAGAGTTTCTACGTATTGCGAAAACCAAAGAATTGGTGGCTAGAGAGGTTTTGAAGAACTCGATATATTAAAATTTACGCTTTGTTCATGCTTTAACTTTTGAGAATACAACATAAGACTTGACTTAGAGATTTGACTTCTAGTAAAAAATCGTGGTGACTTGTTGACTAAAGTTTATTGCAGTAAACGGAATCAATCCAACTAAATTTTAAAAGTTATAATTCTAAACTAACTTTGAGAGTTATATTTGATTTTATTTTTTATTGTTTGATATTAAAAAGTTTTAACCTGAAACCTATTTCGGCACTTGCCCATTAATTTTTTTTTTTTGGCTTAAATCATATACACAATCATTGAATCTTGATTTTTAACTCCAATTCTATGTTCAAAAAACAAGATAACATTATGTTCAAAATAGCACATGTTCTAACCTATGTTAGAACTAAAATGTTAGAAAACATCCAAAATATGTCATCTTAAACCTCCAATGGGGATGAGAATGACCATCAAGATATCCTCTTGCAGCCAAATTCACATTGAATTTTGAAATATTTTTGTTTGGATGGGTGTTCAGGCGCCGCGGGATAATGTGTTAATTTAATTTTATTTTAGTGTCATATATTTTGGCATATTAATTTTTTTTAGTTATATTGCTAATTTTTAGTTTTCTTTATTATTAGTTATAGTGAGCAAAAATAGTCTAAATTGCTATTTTTTTATTACAATTTATTTTCTTATCAAAATTAAAAGTTTTTTGTTGGTATAAATCAAAATTAGAAGTTTTAATTTTTGTTTGTATTAAAACTTTAGATGATTTAGACACAAACACGTTATTTTTTGCGCTTTTTTAGTAAAAGGTGCAAGTAAAGATATTTAAAAATTTTAACAAATCAAACCTTCATGAATTCGTGTAATAATATTTTTCTGGAGTTGTATTTATTTTTATTTTAATTCATAAAAACTTATAAATATTAGGTCTTAAAAGTCTGCCTAGAGTTCCTAAACTCAGTATCAACGGTATTTGGCTTGATTATGTAAATTCAATTTGTGTATTTAATTTTTCTTGTAAAAAAAAAAAAAAAAAAGAGAGTCAAGAATCATCATCCAAACTCATCTCACAGGGATGGATCCATGAACAGAACACAAGGCTATCCGGTCAACTAGAATACCTTCCACCCTAGACTACCCACGTGTCAACAACCCAGAACTCCCATCCCCCTACAATGGCGACCGGGAAACCTGGGATCGCCAGTCACACCCAACCCATATATTGCAAGTTGCAACGCTCGGCTCAACGTCCACCATTTCCTACTTATTACAAAAAATGCTTTGGTTTTAAGCCTCCTCTTTACTTCTTCATCATCTCTTTTCCCAGAGTCCCCAATTTATATTCAGCTTCTCCTTCTCCATGAACAATCACTTTCAGGTTCTGCACATCTCTCCTTGGTTGAATCTCAAATCTTATTGGTTTTTTTAGCTTTCAATTATTTTTCTTTTCGGAAATTATGTTCCATTCCATTCATAGCTTGAAAGTGTGGTGGGTTTGGTAAAATGTGATCTAATGTTTGGGAAAATTCGAACGTTTGGGCATTTGGGTCTGTTTGTTTCTCGGTAAAATCGCAAGAATAGAGGCTTATAACTTCTGGGTGCCCTCCAAAAAAATCGATTCTTGTGTTGTGGTTGATTTGGATCTAGGAAATAGCTAGATGGACTGTCCTATTTGTGATTTGGAAAGGGAAGGAAATGGTGGGCTGGTATTGATCTGTAGATAGAGAGATTTTCCCCAAAACAAAAGGGTTCTGTAGATAAAGATTGGACAGCTGATTTTGATCAACTGGTTAAAAGTTTAGGGCAGTTTTATGGATTGAATTGGATCAGTTTTGGGGTGAAATGGCTCCGGGAACTGATACGTCGCCAAATTGTATTGTATTAGAAGGTGGGTGTTGCAAGGAAGATGTGTCTTCCATGGAAGATGAGGATGCAGAAACATCGGATAATGCAAGCCAAGCTAAATCTGGGAAGCCTCCGAGAAATCTCTCAGTTATACGGCATAGCATGAGCCAAGCAATGCTGGCCGGTACAGCTGAATTTGTGAGTGAATTGATTCCATTGTTACCCCAATTACTAACGTTTGTGATTTGGGATTTAGATGATGCAATTAATTATGTTGTGTATAGTTACTATTTAGAATCTGATCCTGAAGTCATTGTTTGAAAGGCCAGGTCCAGGTTGTAGATAGTTTAGGCCATCTCTAATGGTGGGGTTAAATTTGTGTGTTAAAGTGTGTTATATGACAAAAAGTGTAAAAAGTGGGACCCAATTTTATATGTTATGTTGATGTTAAGTTAGTAGTGTAAGTGAGCTCCAAATGGTATAGTTAGTAAGATGGTAAATTTTGTAGTAAAAAATTAAAAAAATATATTATTTGATCAAGAAGTAAAAAATGTGTTTGGGTTATTTTTAAATGTTTTTTTTTTTGCTTGGTACACCCAATGTACAAGTCTATATGCATTATGTACAAGTATACTTTTGGATTTCTTATTTTTTTATTATTAAATTAATGGGTCTCCTATTTGAAGTGTGCTACTGTAATGGTTAACTGTAACAACACAGTTAATGAAGTTAAGGGTCTGACACACTCTAAAGAAATGGTAGCTGAACCATTGGAGCTGAAAATTCTACTCAATTTTGTTAACTAAACTAATACTAAGATAAAATGAGGGTTAGCAATAGCATTAGAGATGGCCTTATTAAGGGCTGGGGAAAGGGTTGTTTCAAAAGTTTTCTAAAGTAATAAATGCTAGACTTTATGTACATTCATTCATACATGGCACAAAACATTAGGCGATTCCTTTGAAAGATCCCTGAAAATATGCAAGTTATCAAATTGAAATAGTTTACTTTCTTTGCACTTGATGATTCTATATTGAAGAAACCATATTTGGACAATACTATTCTTATATGTCACGAAAGGTATTCATTCACACATGTCACAAAACATTAGGTGATTCCTTTGAAAGATCCCTGAAAATATGCAAGTTATCAAATTGAAATAGTTTACTTTTTTGCCCTTGATGATTCTGTATTGAAGAAATCATATTTGGACAATACATTCTTATATGTCACGATAGGTATTCGAAACTTAATGGCCAAACATGCCACAATTAATATTGTATCGAAATGCATACCTGTGTAGGCTTGAAATTTTTCTTGTTATCGTCCTTAGAACTCAATTTTCCTTGTTTTGATGGTTTGTTAAATTGAAAAACAGTTTTCATGTCATACAAGTTGCAACTAATTGCGAAGCAATACCCGTGTTCATCTACTTGGTAGCCTTTGTCATTTTGAAGTCCGTGCATGTAGTGCGATTGACCATGTCTGTGAGACTGTTTGTTTCTTCTTTAGTGGGTAAAAGCATTAGTTATGTTGATCCGAGTTTTGTGGCTTTGTGATTCTGTGTTTCAAAGCTAACGTTTGAGTAATAACCCACGTGCAACCCATGCGTAGGACTCGACTCTTGGTTTTATTGGCTTGAAGTCACCATCGGGCCAGAATTCCGGGTTTTTTCCTGTATTTCGTTCAGGAAGCTGTTCTGAGATAGGACCAAAAACGTATATGGAGGATGAGTACATTTGTGTGGATAATCTTCGAGAACATCTTGAAGCAGCTTCAAATTTCCCTTCTCCTGGAGCATTTTACGGGGTGTGTAACTTATTTCAGTTTATTCTATGACTGTTTGGATGTAGCCTGTTAAGCTCTGTGGAGATAATTTGGTAGTCAATGACTTCATTCCACAACTTTCCAATTGCGTATGTATCACTTGATGAGAAACATTAGATGATTTGGCCCAACTCTGTCTTTAACCATCTTATTGATAACAATTTTTTTTTGTACAATTTGAGTAAAAAGATTTAACAGATCCCAACCAGCGACAAACTTATCAATCGTTTCATTTTCGGCAAGGGATAAAATGCCCTATTAATCTGCCCCTCAAATTATTCAGCTTCCTCAAGTCATTTGATTCAGGGGCAGAGGGAGGGGGGCCTGGGGGATCCCAACCCCTCAAATTTTTTTAATTCCCCTATAAAATTTGGAAATGTTAATGAATACATGCTATATATTTGATGACGTCAGAATATTTTTCATT
>JAOTRH010000018.1:5817686-5843105 GCA_034768845.1 Heliamphora exappendiculata | reverse complement strand
GCATATAGAGCATTAAAGGACATTTTCAAAACAAGGCACCAAGGTGGCCATGGTATGCCCAAAGCAATGCTTTGAGATTGCCAAAACATGCCCATGGTAAGGACCCGAGGTGGCAATGGCATGCCCAAAGCAAGGCCCCAAGGTTCTCAGTATAAGCCCAAAGCAAAGCCTAGAGATGCCCACGACATACCCAAAGCAATGCCTACAAGTGCCAATGACATGCCCAAAGCAATGCCTAGCGGTGCCCTTGGTATGCATGCCCAAAGCATGGCATTGGGTCGTAAAAATGGTTATGTTGAGTGGTAAAAATAGTCACATTCAGTGCTACGAATTAAAGTTTTGCTTGCTTTTCATAATGGACCTTTGTTTTAATGAGAAGTATGGTCACAATGGTGATATTGAGTACTATAACGGGTCACATGTTCTGGTAAAAATTGTCATATATAATGGTAAAAGTAGTGTAAAATTCAATATCCAAATTACGATAGAAAAATAAAAATAATTAGCCAATACTCTCACAATATAATTCATGACAAAACCTTATAAATAAAAATTTAATCGAAAAATTATAATAAAAGTTGTTAAAATTCGATAAACGTAAAAATTAAAAATTTATAGTTATGAACATAATATTAAAATTCTGACAATGCCAGAATCCACGAATTGACATTAAAAATTATATTAAATTTTGTGAATTTTTCTGAACATAAAATTTTACATCAAAATTTTTTAAATAATACAAAATGCCATTGAAACTTGACACGTGTCACCACGTGTCAATTCTTAACGCTGAATCAGCCACAACCGCCACACACACACACATATATATATATATATATATATATATATATATATGCAAAAAGAAAAAGAAAAAAAACTAAAAAGAGAAGAAAACCGCGCGAACCACGGCGACACACAACGCCCCTCCCACCATCGATACCCACTGCCGCCACCGTCCACGCTCGTCACCGTTGCTGGCGACTCCATCACGTCGGTTCACAGCTTCGGCCATCTCTCTCTCTCAGTACATCTCTCTCTCAAACCCGACACTCTCCTCTCCTCTTCCCTTCCTCTCACGATAACCACCACAGCCTCCACCAGAGGCTACCACCACCACTGGAGACCACCACCACCAGCTCTAGACCCATCATGGACCACCCCAGAAATCGGTTGAACCACCACAAACAACCACAATCGCCATCACTTTTGATGGATTTTTATTTTTCTAATCTATATGCACGCTATTACTTCTATATTGCCAACGTTCACTACTCTTCCGACAGTTTCACGCCGCTGGTGAACGACTTTGATCATCGAAAAATTACTCCGATAGACTTGAACCCGAGTGAACATAGTTATCGCCACCTTTAATAATAATAATAATAATAATAATAATTATTATTATTATTATTATTATTATTATTATTATTATCTGTAACGCACACAGCTATCACTGTACATAATTTCACTTCGCTATCATCAGCGTTTATTATCCTTTCGACGACCTAACGATGCTAATGAACAGATTCGATAGCTGGTAAATTACTCCGACAAATTCGAATCAGAGAATTATCGTCTTATAAACTTTATTAATAAAACAGTTTTTGGGGCTGTAGTTTTCTATTAATATAAAGCATAATTTTAGTAATAAAAATAAAAACAGTTTAATAATTAGTTTTAATACGATAATATAATTTTGTATGAAAGTTTAATATGAAAAAAAATGTTTTTCTTTATAAATAAGAAGTGAGATAAACAAATAATTTTATAACTTTTAAGATAAGATAATAATTTGATAAGTTAAATTAATGAAGAACATAAAATAAAAAGAATTTTCTTAAATTAAAGCCTTAAATTATGAAGTTAAATATTTTAAACAAAAAATAAGATAGGAATTTATATTTTTTAAGATAATAAAAATATTTTGGTTAACCTTAATAAGAGATTAATTATAATATTTTGAAAATAATGTTTTAGTCAAATTTAATATAAAGTTAATAATTTAAGTAACAAAGAAATAGTCATAATGTTTTATTTGAATTTGATATAAAAATAAAAGGTAATTATAATTAAATAAAAAGTTTATAGTTCTTAATAAAATAAAATTATAAGATTTATAGAATTTATAAAAGAAATTTTAAGAAAATAAAAATATATTTTTATAAGTTTATTTATTAAAACTAAACATAAATTGAAAAAAATAAATAAAAATAAGTCTTAAAGGAAAATTAATAAGATAATGGATTTTATAATTTCTTTTAAAATAAAAATTAGGATTTATAAGGTTTTTCAATAATAACTTAAATTGAAACTTATTTTATAAAAATCTATATTCTTAAGAAAAATATTAAATAAAACCTAAATAAATAAAATCATAAAAAATACAAGGTAGTGACAAAAGTTCCATTTGTGTGTTGCACGTAGATCAGTAATTGCATGGTCAAACAAATTAAGTAACTAGCTATGCTACATCCAGGTGAGTCATTCGATATCTGAGTTAATTTTAGTTTCACCTTAATGCTTGAAATGCTGTATCTGTTATAGAATTGATGAATAGATTATGGAATTGATGAAATTGTGAGAATGATTGTTTAAACGGCGTCTTGGCCGCTGGGGGACGATAAGCGTACCAGCGAGGCGAGGTAATAAGGGTGGAGTCATGGCCAGATGGCCAAGGAATGATCATATCCATTGTGTATTTTGTAAGGTCGCTCCCTACTAATTGTTGGTTGAACCGTTAAAAAAAATCATTCTGAAATGGAGAAACTGTTAATAACTCAGATATCAATGAATTCACACTAATTTTGCTAACATATATGTTTTTAACATGTCAGGTGTTGTATCAAATGAAGTTTTTGCTGGAATATGTCTATGCCCTACTTGAAACCACATGCATGTACAGTAGCAAGCTCGGGAGATTTTTAAAGTAAGATCTGGGAGATGTAAATGCAGATTTCTTTTTATGAAAATGGTTTATTTCTAAATTCTCTTGTTATTCATGAATGAAAAAAAAAATCTGAATAAAGATAGAGAAAGAGGCATCGGGTGAATTTTAACTCATTGACCGGTCACGAACGTTATATATGAAAATAAGTCATGACAAGTAATCACATGTAGTAGTAAAAGTAAGTCACATGCAGAGGTAAAAACTTATAATTGCAAGTCAATTCAGAATGAACCTTTGTTTTAGTGGTATGAATGATCACAATTGATAGTAAATATAGTTATGTTATCTAGTGTTACAACCCAGACCTGGGGTCTCACTCTCAGGATAAAAGACATACATACATTAAATATAATGGCCAAAAGCATGACATGATTCAAAAAGAAACAAAAGGGAGACTAGAAGACCTTCTGCCCTATTTGGCTCCTCCAGATCAAATACTAAAATAAAAATATAATTTTCAGTATACCAACTCTAACATCCCCGATATGCCCAAAGCAATGCCTACCAGTGCACTTGGCATAACCAAAACATGGCATGCCTAAGACATGGCCAAAGCAATGGCTAAAGGTATCATCGACTTGCCCAAAGCAATCCCTACCGTGCACTTCGTATAACCAAAACATGACATTGAGTAGTAACCATTTTTACTACCCAATGTGATCTTTCTTTCTATTGAAAAACAAAGGTTCATTACGAAAAGCAAGCTCAAGAATAATTCTTATAATTTCATGTGATTACTCTTACTATACGACATAAACGTTCTTACACCACAAACATTTTTGAGTAGTCACATGTAATTCGAAAGTTTTGGTACCTTTTTTTTCATGAGAATGGGTTTGAATGGGTGTAGGAACTTCAAACAAATCAAGAAAACAAAGAAGATCGTCTTTTAAAGGTATTGTTCATGTCTAGAGGGTTGGTGTTCAACTCATGGTCAATAAAACATGTCAGGCGCTAACTTTTTCCCTATCGCGCCCAATTGGCGCCCAACTAGCTCCCAACAAGTCTTGTTGAGCGCTAGTTTCTATCCCTTAACGCCCAACCTAGTTGAGCGCCATTTTAAGAAACCATTTTTCAAACAAGCATATATTCATCGTCCGAACTTCAAATTGGGTCATTCTTGTGCTTAAATTTAAGCCCTGGAAGTCTACTTTTCAACAGTTCTACTCTAATGTCAAAATTATTTTTGTGAAAAACATTATGACCAAAATAGTAAGAGTATGCCAAATTTTCTCAAATGTTTTTTTACACGTTTTTGGATCGAACTTCTTTGGAAACATTATTTTCATCACTGTTGTATCTTTTTATCAAGTTCCTTGCATATTAGGCTTTATGCATGAACTATCACCCTTGGATCTCTTGGTGCCGGGTCTTTGGGCCCCGAGATGTAATCAAAATAACGTCGTTTTGACCCTTTTGGATGTCCACGTTGAATTTGTTGACCTTTGACTTGATTTTGTCCACTTGGAACCCTTTCTTCTCTTTTCGAGTCTTTCTTTCTCTTTTGTGACCTGAATCGGTATGTCAGAGTTTTTGGGGCATGACAAAACACAAAGGTCCATTATGAAAAGTAAGTACAAATATAATTCTTATTACTTCATGTGACCACTCCTACTACATGACAAAATCATTCTTACTACCTAATGTGATCATTCTTCCTATTAGAACAAAAGTTTATTAAGAAAAGTAAGTACAAGTATAATTCTTACCAATGCATATAATACTCTTACCACTCGACATAACCATTCCTACTAACTAATGTGATAATCTCTACCATTAGAACAAAAATCCATTATAAAAAGCAAGCAAAGTATAATTCTTACCACTGCATTTGATTATATTTACTACTCGACACAACCATTTTTACTTGTGCTTGCTTTTCATAATGAATATTGATTTAATCGTAGGAATGATCACATCACGTAGTAAGAATGTTTATGTTGTGTAGTAGGAGTAGTCACATATTGTGGTAATATCTATACTTAGGCTTGCTTCTCATGACGGACCGTTGTTTAATGTGAAGAATGACCACATTGTATGGTAAGAGTGTTATTTTGAGTAGTAGAAATTATCACATGCAGTGGTAAAAATCTTACTTGTGCTTAAATTTTTTTTTAATGGGTGTATGATCACATAAAGTAGTAAAAATATTTATGTCGAATAGTAGTATGATCACATGCAGTGGTATAAACTATACTTGTACTTTGCTTTTCATGATGGTTGTATTATAAGAGTGGTTATATTATGTAATATGAATATTCACATCTAATAGCTTTTGTTTAGTGGACCTTTATTTTAATAGGATGAATAATCACATGTAGTGGGAATCATATGAAGTAGTAGAAATAGTGATGTTAACCTTTAGAAGTACTTACATGTAGTGGTAAAACTACACTTGTTCTTACGTTTTCTTGATGCTTCTTTGTTTTAATGAAATGGATGACTTTTTCTTGATGGCTATTTGCTTTAATGAAGGAACAACACATTAGGTACTAAAAGTGATTATGTCCAGTAGCACAAATATTCACATACAATGATAAGAGTTGTATGGTCACGTAGAGTAGTAGGAATATTGATATTATGTAGCAAAAATATTGACATGTAGTTGGAAGAATGGTAAAAGTAGTTGATATTGACATGTAGTGATATTACGTTATGGTAAAAGTAGTTCTATATTGTGGTAAAAGTTGTGATATTGTTAATTATTAAAAAAAAAATTGTGATATTGCATTGTACGATTGGTCATATGTAGTAGAAAAAATGGTGATATTTAGTAACAATGGTCACATCTAGTGGTGAGAATGGTCATATATAAAGGTAAAAATTGTCTAATTTATTTTTTGATGAAAAAATACAAAATCACCTCATATTATGTGAAAACCACCTTACTTTTCTGTTTTATTAATATATGTTATAATTAATGGTTGAGATCCTTTTAACTTTCATCTAATAGCTCAAATTCTTGGGGGCATCATGCCCCCAATACCACTTTGGGCATCACATAAAAATTTCTTAAATTCAGCATTTTATTTTTTAGCTTAAAAGCTCAAAAAATTAAGAAGTTTTGTTTTTCAATTCAATGGCTTTTAATATTTTTTTGCTTTTTATATAATTCTTTTATATAATCATAATTTTTATTATACATATCTATTTTTTATAAAAATTATATTTTTAAAATTTACTCGTCAAAATCTATCAAATAAGATCTATATTGAATATAAAATTATTTTAAAATAAATTTTAAAAAATTATAACAACTTTAATCAAAGTTTTTTACTGTTTGACTTAAAATTACTTTAAACATTTTTTGGCTTAAAAGCCACACATATCATAACAAAATAAATTTTTTGACTTTTTTAGTTTAAAGTGACTTAAAGACAAAAAATTGGCTTAATGCCAATTGCCAAATGAACTCAAAACTTTTGGCAATGGTAGCTTTGCACTCATAAACGATCGTTTATTTATGATCGAAGTGCCTCCCGTCTCAAATAAATGTTTTTTCACGATGGGTTTTAACCCATCATAATTTTTTTTGGTCTCAAATAGCCAGTTTTCTTGTAGTGGTCTAGTAATTATTGAAAATTTAAGAAATTCTCTATGTAAATGACATACACTCATGCATATTCTTAGATGGCATGTACACATATACAAAAATATACACAATTTTCTCTACGCAAATGGATAATAGCCCACATTTGAGCTTTGGACCTTTAGATAAAAGGATTTAAATTATTAAATGAATGACTAATGTTGTCATTCAAAGATATATATGCTTATATATGTGAGAATATATATGTATATAATACATATATATATATATATATATATATTAATTTGTATAAATATTCTATATCTTTTTTTGTGGTTAGAAAGTAACTAAATTGTGCTATGAAAGCAAACTGGAGAATTAAGACTACATGATCATAACTAAAAAAATTCTAAGTTCTGTAAGAACTTCACACATGTCCATCTTATATGAAATTATCTATTAAAATTCAAATAAACCAAATATGGAAGAATTAACATTGGCCATTGGATTAAAAGTATTATGTTTGTGTTGCCAACCTAAGATGCAATCTTATACATCACACAAGGGCAATTTTGTTATTTTTTAACAAGTCTTATTTTGTTAATAACCTGTTATGTAAAACAAAGATTATGATTCCATCAACTCTGCCTTAATACAAGTGTCTTAAATTAGTCGTTTTTATGTTCGGAACAAAAAATCTCATTTTTTATAATCTTTATATTTTCTTTATTTTTGGCCTATTTCATTAAAACTACTTTGTTTGTCTATTTTCTATTCACGTTAGGGTTATCTTCTATTATAAATAATATTGTAAGCCTAAGGACTAAGGAACTTTTGGTGATTAATACAATTTCGAGATTTATCTCTTTGTTTCAATTCCTTTTGTTTATTTTGAATCAACAAAGTTATTGCAAGCTCTAATTTTGATATTTGTTCTCGAATAAATGACTTTATATCCTTTTTAAAAACATTTTTGAAATAACAGTGTAGAGGATCAGGATTGGGATCTACTAGTCCCATCCAAGCAGGCTGTGACGTTATGGGTGAATGCCACATGTACGCCTGCACAAGAAATGGGTGAGATGCCAGCCAGTGGCTTTATACTGGTGGACCATCCACCGATCAAATCAGACAAGGGATTTTGAAAAGAAGGAAGAACTTAAGAGAGAATTTTAACAGAATTTTGGCTTAGTAAAGAGAGCAAACTTTTCATGCTGGGATTGTTGGCTATTTATAGGTAGAAATATACTTGACCCGTTTGTGGAATTCGGCCAAACCCGAGCAGGTCGGGTTGTATCTTTTCTCTCTGATCAATGCATAACAATTAATGGTGGCTTATCAATGCCATCATTAGATTTCTCTGTAAAATCTTTCTGCAAGTACCTTATGTCATGTCAAGGTGTCCATCAGTATTTAGATCTAGCTTGGGCTAAGCCACAAGCCTAATGCCCAATTTGGGCTAGGGCTAAGGCATCCCTACTGAGTGTCCTAGCCCCCAAATAGGCCCACTTGCAACTGGTCTTTTATCATCAAATCACTTTTTTGGTATGTGTATCGCGGGACATGATCTCCAATATCGACCATTTAGCTCAGCCCAAGGTTCGGGCAATTCACCTTTCTCGACTATCAATGCCGAGCACTCCTCACCGTGGTGCCAAGCACCATTTTCGGTGTTGGGGTCGAACTCTCACCGAGCTCGGGCCTCATGTCTTAAAGTCTGAACATAATTCCATGTAGCTCGGCTTAGCGTTCAAGCTAATATAGATAGGCTGAAGTATGGGTCGAGCTGAAACGAATTGTTGCGCTGTACGGTCTCCACGTGTGCTCCACGTGGCGCTGATCGAGATTTAATCCCCCTCAATTGCCCCCATCATCTTGCTGTTGCTTGGGACTCGAGTAGCTAGAGGATGATGTGAAGTCCTTGCTCGATTGTAGTTTCGTCTTTTGATCGGATCGCTTGTTGAACAAGCTTCGCTGACATACTGTCCCTCAACTGTCCTCACACGCCAACGGTCACCTCCACCACGTGGCAGTTCCCCATCGGTTCTGCGGCGCATTTAATGCATGCATTGAATGCGTACGGCGTTAGCTGTTCCTTGGGTACAGAAACGTCGCAGGAATGTCGGCCGTCGTTTTCAATAAATGTCAATCATTTGATTTAACTACGAATATATGCTCAGACTTTCACTCCCGATCAACACTTTTGCTCGGGATGTAAATCTGACGAGTAGAAATGTTCGGCCATTTTGTCCGAACACCAATACTATGAAGCCAATCGTCATGTGCTGTTCGAATAGAGCTGCTCGGGCCACATACGCCGACAGTGTTAAATGCGCATTAAATGCGTACGACGCGCGTGAGAGCACGCGCCATAACTGCCGTCTCTTGGCGCTTCGTTTGAATGTTTGAGAGGCAATAAAAAGGGGGAGGGTATTCCTTTTTCCCCTTTTACGAACCCTATACCCTGTACTAAGGTGATTTCTGGCAACCACCACCTCTGCAACTCTGGCAGCTGTGATCCTTGCTACTCCGGCAACTTTCGTGACTCCAGACTTCATCTCAATCAGGTTAGAACCTTATTCTTCACTTTTTCATCTTTTCTTATGAAAAACCGGGCTAACACCGCCATCGTGGGGGTTAGGCTCATCGGCTTACGCCCCCACATGCCCTGAGACTGCCACCGCCTCCCCTGGCGATGGTGGTGTTGCTGGGGAAACACCTGTAAGTATATGTACATACATGTATCTAAAGCCATCTCTTCTTTTTTTTTTTTTTAAATATGGGACGTCTCGCTCGCAATATTGGCACGCCTGAGGCAGTGGCCGAGCTCCGCCGAGCTAGGTTGATTCTCAACGATGTCACTATACGTTGGGCAACCAACAAGGAGACCTGGACTATGCAGGAGCCCAGGGCAGCCATTTTCCCCCTAGTGGCTCTCATCGAGTCTAGGTTAGAGTTCCCACTCCCGAATATCGTAAGGGAGGCTCTAGCCTTCTATCGGTTATGCCCGGCACAGCTCACCCCCTAATGTTTTTTCAATATTGATGGGAGTGGCTTTACTGAACCGGTACATGGGTATTGACCTGGGTGTACAGGAGATTCAGTACTTCTATTCCATCTCCGAGACGTCCAAGGGCCAGAACAGGTACTACTTGAAGGCCAAGGACAACCGAAACATTGTGCTCGAGCTTAAAAACTCGTACAAGGAAGATCTGGACGACTTCGTCGTGGTCGGGGGAAATTGGCACCTCGGGCCTAGCGTCCACGATCCACGTGTTCGGCTATGCCCAACGAGAGCTGGAACTCTAGGTAGCCGAGCTCCTCCCTCTACATTCTATGAGTTCTGTATGATTTTTCATCTCTTTGTATACCTCGGGAACTAATGCTTTGAATCCTTTCAGGTGCCTACTGCAACACTTCTGCTATCAAGGACAAGAAAGACCGAAGAGACGGTTGGGTCAACCTTGACCACCTTCGGCGCGTGCTCGACTAGGACAAAGACGTGCGCTCCTTCAAAAGGCTTTTTAACAGGGTGCCCGTTCTACAGGACGAGCTCGAACACCGCCTGGAGCCCATCGAGGGGGGCGTAGCAGAGGCAGGCCAGAGCACAGCAGCTTCAACATACCGTCTTTCAGCTCGACCAGCGAAACAGTTCTCGAGGCAATCAAGATGTCACAGAGGAACTTATTTGATCTCCTCGACGGAGTTCCTGGGCTAGCCACTCCAGTCCTGCCAGCCAGAGCTACAGCCTCTAAACCAGCAGCGTCGGCCACGAGTGCTCCAACCGCATCCCAGGCGCCAACTCCTCAGCCTACTTGAGTACCCAGGAAAAGGGCAACGGCCTCCGAGGTGGCCGAACAGGAAACGAGGCGTAGGACTGAGGCGCTCGCCCCATCCGTGCAGACCCGAACTGGGGGATCCGGGCTACCTTCCAAGCCTCCGCCCGAGGAGCCGCTTATCTTCGCCCCCGTTCACCGTGGTAATCCCCTGACCGCTCAAGACTCCGTGCAGGAGAGCCACCACGTGGCATGGGTGTTGGCAAATAGCCTTTGTCTTCCGAAGGACAAGGCTACTTATGCGGCCCTCCCCAGCACCGCGCTGTGCAAGAAGGCTGCACTGCACCTGATCATGGTAAGGTCTCATATCCGAGCTAGCCTCCTTACCACTTGTATGTGCCTTATGCCATGTTTATCTCTTTATTTCCTTTGCTAAGCAGGGGCTCCAAATGGGAATGGAGGCCGCCGATCGGTGCAGCTAGCTATAAGAGAAGCACGATCTCCTGCACGTGGAGGTCCTCAAGCTCAGGGAGGACGTGAAGGTTCTTCAAGCGCAGGTCGGCGAGGCCTGTGAGGCAAGAAACGAAGCTGAAGTCCGAGCTACTAAGGCTTTGGACTCCATCAAAGAACACGAAGCCAATCTTTCTTCAGTGATCGGCCAGTTGGATGCATCCTCCAAGGTTAGGGCCATCCTTGAACAGGAGAACGCCGACCTCAGAATTGCAAATGCCCGGGTCTCGCAAGAGAGGTACAACGAAGGGTACGATAAGGCGGGGGACGTGTACGCCGCTCATATAATGAGCATGCAGAACCCTCTGTTTAAGATGGGGTGGGACGCTGCTCTTACTGCTGCTGCAGTCGGCCCTGAATCCGAGCTTCACAGGGTAATCCCCTGGATTCAACCGACCGTACAGTTCCTCGACTAGCTCGCACACCTGATCGGGAGTGCCATACTGCCAGGCCCGATCATCGAGGCTGACCCGATCACGAGAGTATAGGTCACTTCTCCCCCTCTTGAGCAGCCCGAGCCTGAGCTTCCTCCTTCTCCATCCGAACATGGAGCAGAGTTTGAAGAGCTGGACCCCCTGTGGCCGGCACTCGGAACCTCGGCCAATGACGCTACCGTGGACCTCACATTGGAGGAGGCATCTGAGCAGGCGGATGCTGTCCAGGCTGACCAGGCGGCATAGGATCTTTTGTTTCTTCATTTTTATTTGGTCTTTCTTATCTTCAAATAAAATTTTCCAAGTTTACGGTGCACGGCCTCGTTTCCGTCTGTGAGGTCGACTCGTATTAATTGTACTGCAAGCTTTACATGAATGAAATTACAATCTTATTTCTGAGCAGAAATGTCTTGTTCAGCGTCTCATAACTATTGTTACACCTATATTGCCCTTGCATTTGCTTTCTCTTTACTTCCAATTTTTTATGCAAGTTCATGAAGCTTGGTCTCATACTACTGGATGAGGTCAGGCAGCTTCCATTCGCATTGAGATTATGCCAAGCTAAGATGATTAACAACTTCATGAGATCACCCGAGCACTGTCGATCGATTCACGTTGTACAATATATGAACCAGCAAGTCCTCTTGGTCGGGCAAAACCTAATGATTTGCCGAGCAAGTCCATTTGGATTTCACTGTTGGCCCAATTTGGATAGCTCTTACCGAGCTAGTACTCTGCTCATTTTTATGCACATGTCGCTTTGCGATGATACCCGAACATTTGTGACTCCCAACGATGAGATGTAGAAATCTCAAAATTACCAAGTCCTTTAAGGTCGGCTTGGGTCATTTTTTCTTAGCCGTACTGACGCTATCCAGTCCTGCTAGGTTTTTCCCAGCCAGGCGTGACTGGAAGTCATCGGGACTTTTTTACCTAGTCGAGTTAGGACTTTCTTGACTAGGCGTGACCCGAAATCACCGGGACATTTTTGCCTAGTCGTACCGACGCTGTCCAGTCTTGCTAGGTTTTTCCCAACCAGGCGTGACTGGAAGTCACCGGGACTTTTTTACCTAGCCGAGCTAGGACTTTCTTGCCCAGGCGTGACCTGAAGTCACCGGGACTTTTTTGCATAGCCGAGTTAGGACTTTCTTACCCAAGTGTGACCCGAAGTCACCAGGACTTTTTTGGGATGTCTTTGATCATGCAAAAACTTGTCAAATTTTTTTTTTCTTTATTCATTATCTCGAACACATGTACATTTGAGACTTTAATGATAAAACCTCCTCAGATTATGTGCATTCCATGGCTTCGGGATCTGTTTTCCTTTCATATCTGCTAGTCTGTACGCTCCCGTGCCAACAACTGACGTGACTTTGTACGGACCCTCCTAGGTCGGGCCCAACTTGCCATCAATGGGGTCTTTTGTATTAAGGAGGACCTTCTTGATGACCAGCTCGCCAACCTAGAAGCTCCTCTGATTCACCCGTCTGTTGTAGAACTTTACAAGTTGTTGGTGATAGGATGCCAGCTTGACCAGAGCATGTTCTCTCCTTTCCTCGGCTAGGTCTAGGTCCCAAGAAATGCTGAGATCGTTATTCTCGGACTCGAAGGCTTCAGTTCTGATGGTAGGAACGCCAACCTCCAAGGGGATAACTGCTTTTAAGCTTGTAGGCCGTGGCAATTGGCGTCTCCTCAGTAGAACTTCTAGGAGTTGTTCGGTAGGCCCATAACACGGAGGGGAGTTCATCTGCCCACTTTCCTTTGGACTTCTCTAATATTCTCTTTAGCCCTAAAAGAAGTGTTTTGTTCGAGATTTCTGCTTGTCCATTGCTCTAAGGAAACGAAGGCGTTGAGAAATAAATCTTTATCCCCAGACCCGAGAAAAATGTCTTGAACAAGTTGCTGTCGAGTTGCTTCCCATTATCTACAACTATGGCACGCGAAATACCGAATCAGGTGATGATGTTCTTTCACAAAAATTTCTTCGCGTCTATATCTCTGATGTTAGCCAAGGGCTCAGCCTCCACCCATTTGAAAAAATAATTCGTAACTACAATTAGGAACTTTCTATTGCCAGGTGCCTTAGGCAGTGGCCCAACAATATCTAGTCCCCATTGAGCAAAGGGCCATGGGCTGGTGATCGGGCTAAGTTCCTCGGCTGGCCGCCTGTGCAAGGGAGCAAATCTCTGGCACTTCTCACACTTCTGCGAATATACTTAGGCATATTATCGCATGTAGGGCCACCAGTAGCCTGGCTCATTGCTCGGTGCGCCATAGATCTTCCCCCAGTGTGGCCCCCGCACATCCCTTCATGAAGTTCGAACAGAAAGTCCTGGACTCTGTTCGGATGAACACATAGTAGATAGGGCCCTCCGAAAGATCTTCTGTATAGCTGAACCTTAGGAGATAGCCAGAAACGCGTAAACTTGTGTCTGATCTTATGTGCTTCCTTCTTGTCCTCTAGGAGTTGGCCATTGTTGAGGAATTTGACGATGGGGTCCATCCAGCTCGGCTCCTGGTTCTCTTCAATGGCATATAACTACCAAGCAGTGGTGTCAATGCTCGAGCCCTCTTGCTTCTACACTTCTACTGTTCTCTTCAGCCCGAGCTCGGTAGCTGAGGCTAGGGCAGCTAGGGCATCGGCGTGGGAATTCCCTTCTCGGCTGACTTGCTCAATCTGCACTTCTTCAAAGCCCTTGACTAGCTCGAGTGCTATGGTCAGGTAAGCAGCCATCTGGTCATCCCTTGCATTGTACTGGCCGGTCATCTGATTCACCACCAGCTGGGAATCGCAGAAAATTTCTAACTTTTTTATGCCCAGGAGCTCGTCACTTCTTAATCCTACGAGCAGTGCTTCGTACTCGACTTCATTATTGGAAGCTGAGAATCTAAGCCTTATGGAGTGCTCTATTACTGATCCGTCATGGGAGATGAGAACCACCCCCGCTCCAGAGCCCTTTTGGTTCGAAGCGCTATCAGTGAATAACCTCCACCTTTGCAGAGCTGTTGATCAGGTGTTGTCGTTGGTGGCGTTGGATGCCCCATTTTCTTCTCTATCTTGCTTTCCTACCTGGTCATCCTTTCCCCCAGCTCGGACTCGAGCGTGGTTGGGTCTGAGCTGAGTAAAGAATGCGGCTTGGAAAATTCGGCAATAAAATCGGCTAGGATCTGCCCCTTTATTGCTGTTCGAGGTCGGAACTCAATGTCATATTCTCCAAGCTCTACTCCCCACTTGGCAATCCTTTCGAAGAGCTTAGCTCGGCGTAGAAAGGGTTTGAGCGGGTGAGCAGTTAAAACAATGATTTTGTGGGCCTAAAAGTACTGTGCTAGCTTTCGAGATGCCACGACCAGGGCTAGTGCTAGCTTCTCCAAGGGCATGTATCTGGTCTTAGCATCGAGGAATGTGTGGCTGACATAGTAGATCGGAAGCTGTTCGGCAACGTTCATTCTGAGCAGGACAACACTAGTTGCGTGTTCAGACACTGCAAGATACATGTATAGCTCTTCCCCAAACAAGGGCTTGGAGAGGAAAGGAGCCGAGTCAGGTACTCTTTCAAATTTTGGAGCGCCTGATCACACTTCTCCCCCTAGACAAAATTCTTTCCCTTTTTCAACAATTGAAAGAAATGATGGCACTTATCTGATGATCGACTGATGACTCTATTCAGTGCTGCCGCCATTCCTATCAATCGCTGTATCTCCCGAACAGTTTTTGGGGGCTGTATGTCCTGAATTGCAGCTATCTGGTCGGGATCAACTTCTCTCTTCGACTGATCAGGTGCCCCAGGAACTTGCCCGATTGTACCCCAAATGCACACTTTGACGCGTTGAGCCTCAGCTTGTAGGTTTTCAGCACCTCAAACACACTGCTCAGGTCGGCCAGATGGTCGCGTTCTTGCTCAGTTTTCACCACCATATCATCTATGTAAACCTAATATTCCGACCTAGCATAGGTTGGAATATTCTGGTCACCAGCCTTTGATAGGTTGCCTCAGCATTCTTCAGGCCAAAGGGCATAACCTTGTAGCAATATAATCCTCTGGGGGTGATGAAACTGGTCTTTTCTTGGTCATTCGGGCACAAGGCTATCTGGTGGTAGCCCTTGTAAGCGTCCAAGAAACTCATGGTTCTGTGGCCGGCTGTCGAGTCCACGAGCTGATCAATTTTGGGAAGTAGGAATGAATCCTTGGGGTAGGCTTTGTTGAGGTCGGTGAAATCAACACAGACTCTCCACTTCCCATTCTTCTTCTTTACGACTATAGTGTTGGACAGCCATTGGGGGTACTGTACTTCTCTTATTGCCCCTGCCTCGAGTAGCTTCTCAACTTCCTCTACCACGACCTCTGTATGCTGAGCCGAGGACCTCCTCTCACGCTGAACAATGGGCTTGTGTGTAGGGTTGACATTCAACTTATGCTGCATCACCTAGGGATCAATGCCCGGTATCTCATAGGGAGTCCAAGCGAAGACCTCGACGTTCAATCTAAGGAAGCTCACCAGGTCGGACTCTTCTTGCTCGGCCATATGGGTGCCGAGCAAGAAGAATCGATCAGGATCATCTTCATTCAGCATAACTTTCTTCAGTAGCTCCACAACTTTTTATGTTGGTGCCCTCCCAACGTCATTAAGGAGTGGCCTGTCTTGAATTTCGACCACACACACATGTTCGTCGCTTGAGGGGCCTTCTTTTCCCTAGATGGTAGCTATAAAACATTGTTTGGCAGCTGCCTAATCTCCCCTGATGGACTCCACGCCCCTGGGGGTTGGAAACTTCATAACTTAATGATAGGGTGAGGGTATGGCTTTAAGCTGATGGAGCCATGTCCTCCCCATTATAGCATTATAGGGGGACGGTACATCTACTACTAAAAATTCAATATTTTTGAGCTCAGAGCTTGCCCTGACCGGCAATGTGATCCTTCCCATTGGTAGGGTGGGCTGACCATTGAACTCGACCAATGAGGTATGACATTTCTGCAAGTCCTCTTTTGTGAGCCCTAACTTGTAGAAGAGGTCGGCATACATCACCTCCGCCGAGCTCCCTTGATCGACCTACGCTTCACGTCATACCTCCCAATTCGGAGGGTTATAACGAGCTCGTCGTTGTGAGGGTGCTCAACCCCCTCTAGGTCGGCATCAGTGAAAATCAAGTCTCCTGCCAAGAACTCATTGCTCGGATACTTTCTTTTGCTCGAGGGACTCTGCTCGGGTTGAGTCTGCATAACCTCACGATGAGCTTTCCTTCGGTTTTAACCCCTTACTTCGTTCGATGTCTCAGGCTTAGGGGCTGCATGAATGACATTGATCACTCCCACTGGTTCTTCGGCTGCTCCTCCCTGCTCGACCCGAGCATGCTGCTCAGCTCGGGTCTTCTCCTTGTCGATTACTGCCCGAGATTGCCTGCCTTCACCTGTTCCTCCAAGAATCTCTTGAAGGTTCGGCCACGGTCCGTGTAATGCCCATGATCTCTGTGGTACACGCAGTGCTTCTTGTCATCCCATTTACTCGGGTCAGTGAACATTTTGGGCGGCCAGACGAACCATGGCTTGTCCTCGATCTGGTTAAGGAGCTTGTGAATGGACTCCTTAAACACTGTGTTGGCCACTTCATACATCTCATTGGGCCTCTGGCGCTCTTTTTCTCGATCAGGCTTATTCCTGGCCTTCTTGTTCTCTTTTATCTCTGTTCGGACCTCCTTCTGTGCTTCCTGGGCAAGGGCTTCATTATTCATGCCTCCAATGTCCTCCTCAACTTTGGAGTGCTGCTCGATTCTCAACATTACCTCGGCCATGCTCTGAGCAGGCCTCTTAGTCAGCGAGTGCCTTAGTTTGTGAATTTTCTCCAATTTGAGCTTGAAAGAGGCCACGGCAAGCTGCTCGTTGCAGTCATCTATATCGTTGAAGGTCTCCCAGTATCGCCGAGCATATGACCTCAAGCTTTCATTCTCGGCCTTCCTCAAGCCGAGCAAAGAATCTATCTCCTTGGACTGACGACTGTTTGTGATGAACCTTACTCCGAACAGCTCAGCGAGCTGTCTCCAGCTTCCCACTGACCCAGCTGGGAGCTTGTCAAACCAACGCAAGGCCACCTTGCCCAAGTTGGACGAAAACATCCTGCACACTAGGGCATCGTTTCCACTCCAGAGCGCCATCATCTGTGCAATGTCGAATATGATCAATGGGGTCAGTTTTCCCATCATATAAGTTGAACTTGGGAGTTTGGAACTTCTTGGGCGAATCTACCCCATCCACCTCCCTAGTAAATGGGGAGGCGGATATTTGCTCCAGGGCTCTCCGGGCTACGTCTTGAGCCGACCTCTCTGTGGTCGGCTGTAGTCTCCCCTCGAGTTGGAGGTTCAACCATTGCTTGAGCTCTTCTTTCTCCTCCGCACGCCCGATGTCTTGTCCAGCCTGCCGTTTCTGCTCACTACGGCGCTCGGCTGGTTCATGGGTGTTGCTGGAGGTCTGTGTTTGCCCCTGTATGTTCCCTTTGGAGCCTGAGACGCGGCTCCTTTCAGGGTCCTCCACTCGTCGGTCCTCTTCACGCTAATCGGGTTGAGGCTCCCTCCTCGTCGAGCCACGGCTTGCCTGCGGCCGAGCAACGTCTCTCCTTCGATCACAATCCGATCTTTCACGGTCGGCCTGCTCTCGTTCTGACCGAGCTCCTGGCGAGCGCCGGCTCATTTGAGCCCTCATCTCGTGGAGCTCTTGTTGGAGCCTGACCAGCTGTTGGTCCCTCCTATTCAGCTCATCCATATATCATTCTAGCATTTGCTGCATCGTGAAACGTGGATGATAGCCCCCTCCAGAAGGCGTGGTCTCGCGGGAGCTTCCCACATGGGTCCGTTCTCTCATTTGGTCAACCCTGGCTCCACCAACGTGGACCTTCGAGGGTACGGGGTGCCTTCTTCTACGTTGAGTTACATGTGACGCTTCTGCGCATGGTGCGCGTGGTTCTCTCAACTCTTCAAGATCGTGGGTCCCCCGACTAGCCATAGATGTGTTCGAGAAATTCCCACAGACGGTGTCAAATTGTAGAGGATCAGGTTGGGATCTACTAGTCCCGTCCAAGCTGGCTGTGACATTATGGGTGAATGCCACGTGTACGCCTGCACAAGAAAGGGGTGAGATGCCCGCCGGTGGCTTTATACCGGTGGACCCTCTGACAATCAAATCAGGCAAGGGATTTTGGAGAGAATGAAGAACTTGAGAGAGAATTTTGACAGAGTTTTGGCTTAGTAAAGAAAGCATACCTTTCATGCTGGGATTGTTGGCTATTTATAGGTAGAAATATACTTGACCCGCTTGTAGAATTCGACTCGACCCGAGCAGGTCGGGTTGTATCTCTTCTCTCTGATCAATGCATAACAATTAATGGCTTGATGGTGACTTATCAGTGCCATCATTAGATTTCTCTGCAAAATCTTTCTGAAAGTACCTTCTGTCATGTCAAGGTGTCCATCAGTATTTAGATTTAGCTTGGGCTAAGCCACAGGCCTAATGCCCAATTTGGGCTAGGGCTAAGGCATCCCTATTGAGCGTCCTAGCCCCCGAATAGGCCCACTTACAACTGATCTTTTATCATCAAATCACTTTTCTGGTATGTGTATCGCGGGACATGATCTCCAATATCGACCATTTTGCTCGGCCCAGGGTTCAGGCAATTCACCTTGCTCGGCTATCAATGCCGAGCACTACTCACCGTGGTGTCAGGCACCATTTTCGGTGTTGGGGCCGAACTCTCACTGAGCTCAGGCCTCATGTCTTGAAGTAAGAACATAATGCCATATAACTCGACTTAGCGTCCGAGCTAATATAGATAGGCCGAAGTATGGGCCGTACTGAAATGGATTGCTGCGCTGTACGATCTCCACATGTGCTCCACGTGGCGCTGATCGAGACTTGATCCCCCTCAAACAATAAGCAATAGAGCAAGCCTATGCGATTATGATCATGCCACCAAAGAAGCTATAGTCCCCCACTTTTTAATACTAAGATAGGATTAATTACCAAAAGCGGGATCTAAGGGCAATTAAGAAAAGTAAATTCGAGTAAAATAAGGAAAGTTACAAGTTATACAAGTCCTTTGTAAAGATGGTTAGCCCACTACTGCGGATAAACCTGGCCTACTTTAACCCTTTGAATTGCCCACCACCCACCAAATTCCAAACCATGCAATTGCTCAGATTTTTAAACCTAAACCAAATCCTACTATTTTCGGGGAAGATCCTATTATAAAGGCCGACTTAGAGAAGATAAAACCTTAGTTGAAGTGCTGAGAAAAACCCAGAAGTAAACGACTATTTGCTTGAGGTAAAAAGTTCCATGTTTGTTTCTTGAAACTAAGCTACCTGAACGGGACGTGTTCCAATTTAATAGCACTCGCAACCCTAAGATTCATATAAGAATGTATGCAACGGCATTGAGTCTAATGGGCATAGAAGAAGACTCAAACCGAAAGTTTGAACTTAACCAAAACATAACTACAACATTATGTGCTGCATCATGATGACAACATTTTTTATTCACAAAATTTTTAGATGCATGAAAATTCGAAGAAATAAACTTTTTAACATTTTCACTTTGTTATTTTCTTACCAATTCTTCTCTATTCATAAGTTTCTTCTCTATGTCAGTGAATAACTACAAAAACATTGAACATTTACATAACAAATTAGATCACTTTCAGACCCCCACATTACTTCTAAGCAACCTCCTCAAGTAAAGGGGAAAACATAATTGATCACTGAGGTGGGAGCCGGAGAAGTTGAGAGAAAGAAAACTAAAATAAAAATTGTTCTTTATGCATGAAAGGATTTAAAATTTCTCAAACATTCTAATTCGAGACTCAATCCCCAGATCCAGGACAACTGTTTGGAATACCATCCAAAAAAGATGTTGCTTCTTCCCTTGATTGCTAATTTACAATGTTTTCCCCTAAACACAATTACAAATTGTTCTCAACAGCAAAAGAAAAAATAATAAAAATAGTCACAGCACCATAATCTAGAAAATACAAAGAAAGAAAAAAAGAAAGAAAGAAAGAAAGAAAGAAATAAATAAAGATGATGCCATTTGAGTACAACCACACAAAGTAGTCATAGTCATCTTCATCATCAAATTGTACACCAGAGTGAAGGAAGCAAGCTCTTAAAGGTCACTCTCACCTCTATTCTCAAATCCTATATTCCTTTTACTTGAACCCCTCATGGCTCGTTTCATCGTGATGAAACTGTTAGCTGTAGCTGCCAAATACAGTAAGGGAGGCTATCAAAACAAACCTCAGCTATCTATCAGGCTCCTGCCCCATTGCTTAGCTGGAGTGTCATCTTTATGTTCATAGCAGCTAATTCTGCAGCCAAGTATCGAAAAACATAAGGCATTGCAACTGTCTCCATTCCCTTACTTGTCTGGCAGGCTGTACAAGTAACCTTTTTGTGGGCTCTGCCAGGTGGAAGCCCACCAATCTCCCGCACTACTCGTTTCTGTGGATGGATGAGTGACATTGTCAAAATGCTTCCACAAAGGGAACACACATCCGCAATGTGATGATCTGAGCAAGTGTGGAGTCTGTCATGCAATAAATATGCAGCTCCGTGAGCAAGGAGGGAATCTCGTTCCATCTCACCAAAACGGATACCCCCTCCACGCTTTCTTCCTTTAATAGGCTGCCTGGTAAGCTGGTCAACTGTTCCAGTCGACCGAACCTGCACATCAAAAGGAGGACCAACTTCAATGAGAGAGCCCCATTTTTTGGTTCTTCGTTTCAGTTCATTAATCTAGGATTGGTAGGAGATATAAACCGAGAACACACCATCATCAAAGCTACAAGAATAATGTCGATATCAATTGATTTATAAATAAATTGGGTGGCTCCAGCTAGTGACAGGAAGAGTATAAAACAGATTTTCCTGGTGGACATAGCTAACAAGAATGAAAAAGGAACACCGGCATTCCTATCACTATTTATAGCAGCACTCACATTAAGTCTTATCTTAAATCTATGGTGCTCGATCAAATATTTGTACGAGTGTGAAATAATAATTTGTTTGACCAGCTATATACATATAATCACAATCAACTGAAGTTGCAATTTTTCTGGCTTCCATTTGGATTTACTTATTTTGGTAATCAATTCATCCCATACAGATTGTTGACCGAGAAGCCAGCAAACACCCTTACAAAGTATAATAAACAAGACTTAACGGAGAAGGTTTTAATAGATGTAAATAGAGAAGATAATTCAATATCCAAATCAAAATGCTAAATGGAAAAAGAATCAGATGTACAATGATCATGATTGTTTCCAAGGACAGCACAATACCTGATATTTGTCTGAGACCATATGTCGAAGACGCTGATAATAAACAGGCCCAATAAAAATCTCGCAGGTTAATTCTGTCCCATATACTCCACTGTACAATACCTCTAAACCATGGTAATTAAAACCGCAAGAGGCTAGCATGGAACCAAGTTGTCCAATAAGTGAGTTGGATTCAGACTCTGACTCTCTGGATTGAGATTCTGACTCGTCGCTAGCCTTCTTTACCGAGCTAGAAAATGGAGTTGCATCCATAAATTTTCCTTTTAAACAGCCTCCCTGTGAGAGGATAAAAAGTAAACAAGCAGAACATTTTTTGTATCTATGCGCCAAGTTAATATAAATTAGCAAAACCATTTTGTGCAAGTATATTACTCTTTTTTCGAACAATAAAATTGTTATGTACAGCTAAATATAAAGCAAACATGAATGACACTTAATGGTAGTACCTTAGCAGCAATAGATTCCAAAAGCATAGCTATTGTCATCCTTGAAGGAAACGCATGCGGATTGATAATAAGATCTGGACGCATTCCCGTAACTGCTGAAAATGGCATATCAATATCTGCCCACAACTGTGAGCAAACACCTTTCTGTCCATGCCTACTGCTAAATTTATCACCAATGACAGGATTTCTGGAATGTCGAAATCGTATGTTGGCCTGGTCGAGGGAAATAAAAAAAGAAAGAAAGAACAATAGATGTCTACTGTAAAGGATATGGATCAAATTAAAGAGAAAACCAAGCACGATGAAATCAGGAAACCATGAAAAAGCATATTGCACAATTAACACTCATATTCTCCTTATCAAAATCAAGACATTTTACTAGTATTTAGAGTGACGTTGACAATGATATGGGAACTACAGAAAAGGTCATATTACTTTCAGGTAAAGCACGCACGCAGAATAATTTCCATTCTAGTTACCAAATGTAAATCCTAAAGCAAGAATGTTAATATCTTAATGGATAGGATGCTAACAAAACTAACCCCACAATTACCATTATATGCTCTCTTTAATATCAAATTCGACACAATGCTACTCTTTGCTGAAACATTGATCATGACATTGCAAGTGCATAAAAGGCCAATTCACT
Source organism: Heliamphora exappendiculata (assembly GCA_034768845.1). Taxonomy (NCBI): domain Eukaryota; kingdom Viridiplantae; phylum Streptophyta; class Magnoliopsida; order Ericales; family Sarraceniaceae; genus Heliamphora; species Heliamphora exappendiculata. The sequence continues at coordinate 5,820,491 of JAOTRH010000018.1, read as the reverse complement.
TTGATGTAGGTTAGCCTCAGAGAAAGCATCACCAAATCTTAGTGTTATCCTTACGGAGGAAGCATTAAGCAGTTTATAACGATTGACCGTGAAAGAAGGAGACGGATGGAGAACACCTTGACCGTAGACAGGTCGAGACGAACCATCCACTAAGTTAATATGATACTTCAATAGAAGTCATATTAGAGAAAAATGAGGGATTACTAGACATATGAGATCTGACACCAGAGTCGAGAATCCAAGATGGAGGTGTAATGACAGCACATGTAATATTACCTGAATTTGTTAATGTGGCAGTGGAAGATGAAGGCAAGACTGTGCGCAATGTATAAATGATCTTGCGCAATGTATAAATGATCTTGTGAAATGTAGCAGTAAGAGTATCATTAGAAGTAGAAGGAGGCTCTTGGCTAGAAGGTCCAGAAGACAATTGAGACGAGGCCAGAGAAGATCTATCAGTGATCCGATGAACATAATTTGGTTCACCATACTTAAGCCCAACAATAAGGCTTAGTATGATTAGATCAAGACTTTGATGATGATGCGATTGGCCTTACTCACCCGTTTTTTGCCATAAATAAGACAGACAACAAGAAGCCTGAAGAGGTAACATTAAGACTGATTTTTCATATAAGGATAAAGTGTGGTGATCAAGTGTGCTTTTTAGCGATTAAAATTGGTAGTTGCTAAATGTGCAAATGTCGTAGCATGAGCAGAGTCGGTCAAATCGTTGCTATGTTTGAGGAAGCCGTGACGAAATTGAATTTGAAGGTTGACCCACATCCCAAACCTCATCATGTGGCATGGCTCAATAATACAAAGCTCTAAGTTGACAAATGATGGCCCATTACATTCACCATAGACAAGCTCAACGAGATGTTAATGTGTGATATGGTGCTCTTAACCTTTTCCATATTCTATTAGGCCACATATGGATATGGGATCTGGATGTCGGGCATGTTGGGTGTGTCAACATGTATTCCTTCATTAATAGCAAGACGACGTACACCTTTACTTGTACCACCGATTCACATCTTGTCAAGCTAAAACAGAATTCATTATTTATTCGTCGTGTGCCAACTTGTGATGGCATTCTTGGTCCTGCTCCAAACTCATTGGAGTTACGTTCTTTTCAGCAGAGGAGACTTATGGCACAGCTGTTAACCAGCTACAATCTTGTTATTGAATCAAGAAGTCTCACGTGAAGTCCAAAGACTCAACACGAGGGAATAAACCTTTTTCGGTCCAATAATTGTCGTTTGTAGTTATTTATTCATTAGGCATTATATAAAAATATTATTTAGGATATTTTAATGTTTCTTTTTGCATTAGGGTTGGCCTGTAAATAAGATTGGGTATTCTATTACTTAGTTTTGGAATTAATAATATTGTGAATGTTTGAGATTTAAGGATGTGGCCCATTGTGTGTTTCTTCTATTATCTTTCCCTTTGGTTCGACATCATTAACTTCTTGGAGTCATTCTGCACTCATAAATTTTGGAGTTATGACCTCATTTCGAACAACATTTTTCTCAACAATTCTGACCAAACAGAGCCATGGGTAGATGAATTTTGCAGAAAACTATGGGCGGAGTCCAGAGACTTTCGTTTGGATGGAGATGACTGCCCTCCGGTCAGTTGGTGACAGTGTGTTCCTGAATGAACCTTTTTCAATTTTTGTATTGTTGGCTCCCCTTGACTAGTCTTGACCTCTTTTTCAATGGAAAATTGATTGCAAACACCATAGAACTATTTTTCACCTTAAATTCCTTGGATGGTGGAACTTGAACCTGAATCTTAGTTATTCAGATCCCCAATCTTGGGTCCCGAAACCCAAGTGTGATAGTTAAGCAGGTTATTAGTTAGCCTAGGAAAACCTTAACCAATCATAGTGGTTGTCCTTGCAGGGGCACATTAGGTGGGTAGTGACTTCCCTGTCATAAATTATTGTTTGTTTGGGTAATTTATGTTTGGGCAATCCGTGAAACCCTCATATAGTGGATTTGAGCCTTGGACCAAGGAGGTTGAAGAAGAGCAGACATAGGCACAAGGGCACTGCCAAACCACTATACATGATCCAGGCTCATCTCTTAACACTGTTCCATTTAATTTCCTATACTATTTGAATCAATGAGAAGAATGCTAGTTGAGTTATCATTGATTGTATTCTGATTGAATGTGGGAGCTGTTATTCATTATGTTTGATTGAATAAAATAAGTGATTGAAAGTTGAACAAATTGAGGAATTAAGAATTGAGATCTATTGCTAAATTTACACGAGTTGAATATCAATCGCATAAATTTAAAAGCACTGCGTTGCACCTTGTTGGCAAGTTGAGTGAAAAGCTTAAAAACTAAACAGAGAAAGGAATTGACAAACAGTTCTCTGACAGCAAGCCTAGTTGACGACAATCTTCTTCAGTTAACCAGAGTCAGTTAACAAGACTCAATTCAGAGGTGCTGCTTCGCACGGGACAAAGATAAATTGTTGAATAAGGAAAAATTATGAGCTCCTGAATACTAATCAACTAGTTTGAGTTGGGAACATAATTGACTAGTATACCCTGAAAACGTTTATTTAATAGATCGTTTAGGGGTCAATTGAGTCAACATTGGAATAGTTGATTGTTAGAAGCGTCCTATTCAATCCCCCCCCCCCAAAAAAAGAAAAGAAAAAGGGGATATAACCTTTATATCCCCTTTTATGGGGAAATTATGGTCAGAATTACTTTTAGGCATTTGATATAACCTACTTAGCCAAAGCATTTCTTTTAATGTTTTTTGGGGGGGGGGGGGGGGGGCGCG
>JAOTRH010000018.1:5758225-5817586 GCA_034768845.1 Heliamphora exappendiculata | reverse complement strand
CTTCCTCCTGAAGATTTCCATGAAGAAAGGCATTCTTGACATCCAACTGATAAAGCGGCCAATTCCAAGTGGCAGCGAGAGAAAGAAAAAGGCGAATAGAAGTCATCTTGGAAACAGGAGAGAACGTCTCAAAGTAGTCAATACCATAAGTTTGGGCATAACTTTTCGCAACAAGGCGTGTTTTCAAGCGAGCCAAAGAACCATCAGGATTCACCTTCACAGTGTAAACCCATTTGCAGCCAACCGCCTGCTTCCCAGCAGGAAGAGAAACAAGATCCCAAGTGCCATTATGATCCAGGGTAGACATTTCCTCCAACATAGCAGAACGCCAACCAGGATGGGACAGAGGCTCTGAAACACCACTAGGAACAGCAGTAGTATCAACTGTAGAAATAAAAGCACGTACAGAAGCTGACAAGCCCTTATAGGAGTCAACATACCGGGGGTGATCCCGACAAAGACAATAAGGTCGACGGGCAGCAATAGATGGCTCACTTACCGGCGGATCAACCGACGAGAAAACTGGCTCAGCAGAAGGCCGATCATGGGACGGCGAAGCTGCAAGAGGTGACGCCGAGAGTGGCACAGAAGGTGTGGCAGGAGTATCAGTTGTAATGCGAGAGACCAAGAAATCGGCAGACAAAGGGGAGGGAGGTGACTCACAACCCAGAGGTGGAACAGGAGGAGAAGGAGAATAGAAAGGGGTCGACTCCAGAAATGTAACATCCCGAGACACAACAAACCGAAAAAGTGCAGGACAGTAACACTGATACCCCTTCTGGTGTTGAGGGTAGCCAAGAAACACGCATTAGAGAGCACGAGCATCAAGTTTAGTAACCTGTGGCCTAATGTCACGCACATAGCATACGCAACCAAAGATTTTAAGAGGCAAGGAGTGCCCAGGCAACAGAGGAGTTAATACAAACATCGGGAAAACACCACCCAAGACAGTAGATGGCATGCGATTAATAAGAGAATAGGCCGTAAGAACAGCCTCACTCCAAAAATGATGAGGGACATGCATATGACATAGAAGAGCACGGGATGTTTCCAAAACATGTCCATTTTTCCGCTCAGCCACCCCATTCTGTTCGGGAGTATCAGGACATAACGTCTGATGGGAAATACCATGACTCACTAGAAACTCCCTCATGGCAGTAGATAGATACTCCCCTCCATTATCACTACGCAAGACCCTAACACAGGTACCAAATTGGGTTTGCACAGTCATACAAAATTGAGTAAACACAGATAAAACCTCTGATTTATTTTTCATTAAATATAGAAATTTGGCACGAAAATAATCATCTACAAAGCTCACAAAATAGATGAAACCAAATAAAGAGGTAATCGGACTAGGTCCCCAGACATAAGAATGGACTAATTGAAAGGGAGCAGAAGCTCGTTTATTGACTCGAGACTGAAAAGGCAAACGCAGGTGGTTGGCAAAACGACATGACTCACTCAATGGCAGATACAGACTTTAAACTATGGTACAAAATTTTCAGAATCGACAAACCAGGGTGCCCAAGACGACAATGAATATCAAGGGCAGAAGACGACAAGGCAGAATACGCCTGAGCAAGAGAAGCATCAAGTAGGTACAACCCCCCAGAGACCCGTCCTTTACTGATAATTTTCTTCGTCGTAAGATCTTGAAAAATACATGAGTCAGGGAAAAATGTCACAGAGCAACTCAAATCAGTAGGTAATCTGACTAATGGATAATAGATTAAAGGGATTAGCTGGAGCATGCAAGAGATTGTATAAAGAGGGCAGGAGTTGGTGTCGCAACACCACAACCCTCAATAGCTAAGGAGGATCCATTAGCCACCAAAACACCAGCATGACCAGGAGTCAGCTTATAATCTGATAGAATACCTGATGATCTAGCCATGTGAGCAGAAGCGCCAGAATCAATAACCCAAGTGTGAGGGGTAGCCACACATGCAGTAAGATTACCTGCAAAGGTAGTCGCTGGTACCTCAGAAGAGCTCGTACTCTGTCCAATCTGACCATACATATATTGATCATATTCTACAGCAGTCATCTCAACAACTCATCTAGTCGAGGTGGGTGCCCCCTGCGGACTGGGCTGGATATAATCCTGCTGACTGAAATCAGATGTGACATTAGCCAGCAGTGGGGGCTTCCCATAAAGCTTGTAACATTCACTGCGAATGTGTCCCCGAATCCTGCAGCAGTGGCACTTACGGGTCTCACGACCACCATCACGACCTCCTCCACAACCAAACTTGCTACCACTACCACGACCGCGGCCTCAACCGCTGCGGCTACCATAGACACCCACCAAAGCAAGCTGATCAGAGATCTCAACAGGAGATGTACCAGAACCACGAGACTAATTTCGATGGAACGCCCAACTCACGTCGAAATGTCTCAAAGAAAGTGGGAATGTCTGCTCCAGCAAGGATTTGAGAATGCACTGAGTCAAAATCAGAATCCAAACTGGCCAAAAAACACACCACCAAAAGCTACTGCTGAAACTAACACAACTGATTCGTGAAGGGAAAAAGACAATCAAACTCGTCAGCCAAAATCTTAAATTGCATAAAGTGATCTTGAAGAGGCTTCCCGGACTGCTAGGACTGAAAGAAGCCTTTCATGACATCATATAGCCGGGAGAGATCATTAGTGGAGGAATAGATTGATTCCAACGAGGACCAGATCTCTCGCACAGTATTAGTATTGGCCACCAAAGCCTGAATGGAAGGATCCATCGAGTTGAGCAACTGACTAAATATCCGGGCATCATCCCGGGTCCAAGTCTGGAAGGTCGCTGAAGTCTGTGCTGGAGGGTCATCAAATAGATGGAAATCAAGCTCCATGCCTTGAAGCGACTTAATAACACTTTTCTTCCATAAAGCATAGCCATGGGCACCATTAAGTTTCCGATCAACCAATCGTGTGGATGAGGAGAACACCTCTGTGGTACGCTATCGTCCAGTTTTAACCTGGGATTCGCGGGCCACGAAATCCTCTGACATCCTTGTTCACCATCAAGGGGACCAAAAATACCACGAAATACACGTCTCAATCCACACGGAGGTACAAGAAAGCACCACACCAGACCCTCACAGCATCAGGGAACCAGCAGGCATCACTGTGAGGGAAAGAGAATTTTGCCGCACTGGTCAGAAATCTGTCGGAGAGCTAGGAGTGAGTGGCAAGGCTTGGAAGGAGCCTACAGAGGTCGGCAAGGGCCTAGACTGGGTCGCCTGTGGTCGTCGAAGCTCCTAGGTTGGTTGATGGTGGTTGACGTCACTCCTAGAGGGACTGACAAGGGTCGGCGACCTCCCTAGTCGCGCCAACTGTGGACGACGGCACCCCTGGAGGGGCTAACGAAGATCGGTGAAGCCTCTAGAAGAACCGACGGGGGTTAGCGAAGCTTGCTGGACACCCGACGAAGGTCGGCGTAGGCTTTTAGAGACGCCAATGAGGATCGACGGTGGTCAGCGTAGGCTCCAGGAGAGCCGACGGTGGTTGGCGAGGTGATCTGACGGTCAGGTTCTGGCGGTTGGCAGCTAAGGTCAGAGTTTTGCTACTGTAGGCAGTTAAGGTTTCGTGGTGGCTAGGATTTCATGGCTCTGATACCATGTTAGAATAAGAGAGAGAAAGAAAGAATACGAAAAAACGTGTATTCTCATTGTGAGACGTGCACACGTATTTATTAAGTAATGAAAGCATACAGTAGATACTGTGGGCATCCCCACAGGATATTATTTATACTTAATATATTAATACTAAATATATTTAACAGTATCTTAGTTGAGTACATTTCATGTTTAGAACTTCATGTTTACCTTTTGAGATGTGAATATGTGTAGAAGTTGTCTTTTTAGTGCACGACAACAAGGAATATAACAGGTTATGTATCAAAGCACATAATGAAATTTTGAAACCAGAAGAATGAATGACAATCATGGAATGGACAGCCACTTGCAAATCAATTAGATTTTGTTTTCATATGCTTAATGTAAATCAATAACATAATACTTCAGTTGTGAAAGGCCTTAGTAGCTATTGCTACTGCCCAGTCATGAACTTTAGCCCCACTTTGATGTAAGTGGGGGTCAGTAATCGGAACATTTTCTCAGTATAACAGTATCTACCTTTAGGTACCTCAGAAAAATTGATGTTCATTGGTAACAATGATTGTTCATAACGAGGTTGTGACAGTTTTTCTCATTTAGCAAACTAATGTCAGTGGACAATTTACATTGGCAAATCAATAATTTAGAAAGATCCTCAACATGCTATGCAAATGGAAGAAGAAAGATAGCACAACATGACATTTGATCTTCAGTCAAATTTTTTTATATAATTTAAACCTACATATCCCCTTTTGGATTAGCTTATAAGCTACTTAAAATCAATGTTAGGAGTCTGGTCTGTTTATTCTTCAACAACTTATTTGCTATTTCAGCTTATTGGCTTTAAATTGTTAGCTTTTTAAAACAGGGTTAGAAGATCACTTTTAATAGATTACGGCTTATTGGATTATCAACTTTCACAAAAATGTCCATGCACTTACTAGTTACTTTTATTTATTTATTTATTTTTTTGACAAGTTACTTGCTAATTAATTTTGACTACAGGCATTTTGGACAAACACAAAGCAACAAAAGCACTTTAACAGCTTATTGTCACGGCCTTGGGGTTTCCAAGCCGGCCTTGGGATTTCCAAGCTAACCTTGCGGCACTTAGACACTCACAACTCGCTCGTGATGCTAAGTAAGCCTAACTCTACAAGATCTCTGAAAGAAAGAGAGGAGGGCTAAGCACTTGAAGGAAACAAAGTGTATTGCTCTTTGAGAGAATGGAGATTACAACACTTTGCTTGGTGCGTTGGCCAAACGAGGCCTCTTTCTTATATAGGCACCTCCCATTGCAATAAATGGCTAAGATCAATTCATGTGTCTGCGATCTAATGATTGGAAAAATTCCAGAACATGCTCAAGAAACTTCCCACCTCCATACTCGAATGTTCTACCCTATTCTAAAATATTCTATACATTTTCATATACTTACAATTGCTAGATATTTCTAGAGTTCTCTAGAATGTTTCGGGCCTCTCTGGAATACTCTAGGCTTCTTGAAGGCTCTCTTGCACTCTAGATCCTTCCGGGATGATCTAGAACCTTCCATAAACCTCGTGTGTCACATTCTAGCCCTCTCCATGCGTGAGAGTTGGCGGGTTGTGACACTCTCCCCCACCCAATCTTGCGACGTTCTCGTTGCATTCCTCTTCAAAGCTTCATATGAGATCTTGAAATTGCGACAAGTCTTCTACTGCTTCCCAGCTCGCCTTACTGTCGGGCAAGCCCTTCCGCTTTACCAAGTATTCATGCCTTGGTTGTTGGTTCTTCCTCTAGATGACTTGTTCTGCGAGGATGCACTCCACGTGCCTTGTCTCCCCGCTTGCTTTCCCCATTGTTGGGCCTTCCCCAAGTCACATACTCGACAAAACATTCTCAGTTGGACTTAGCCTTGCCCTTGTAGAAATTGTGTGGGCCTCCTTCTAAAATGCATAGTGTGTTTTGACGAGGGAATATGACCGCGTTGTGCTGCTGCAAGAACTCCATGCCTAGGACAATGTCGTAGTCGTCGAGCGGCGCCACCGAGAAGTCCACCTTTCAGCTCCAGGTACCCATGTGTAGCTCTACCCCACAAGCTATGCCATCCAATGGCCTTGGCTTGGCATTAACCGTCTTCAGCGTCCCTTGCCCCTTGTCAATCTTTAAACCAAGCCGTTTGGCTTCATTTGTCCTGATGAAATTGTGTGATGCGCCCGTGTCCACCATGACTTGGGCAGTCTTTCCATTGATGCTTACATCGACGTACATCAGTGATTTGTCCTTTGCACTTGTTGGCTCCGAACTTGCCTTGACGGCATTGAGTAGTTGGATTGCCCCCACTTGTGCATGCTCTTGGGTCTCCCGCTCGGCAGTCAACGCATTGAAGGCTTCTCTCTTCGGGTATTCCCATGCCCAGTGCGGACCATCGCACAAGAAACACCTCTTGGGCTTGAATCCGTCCTTACCTTTGCCCCCTTTACCGGTAGGTGGTTTCCCAATCCCCTTTCTTCGATGGTGACCTTCTTCCCAGTCTTCCTCACCTTCACTTTGGTTTCCCTTGGATGTCTTGGCCTTGTCACCGTTGGTATACTCGATCAAAGATTCTGCCACTGCCATAGCCATTGCGAGATCCTGCACACCACGACGACGCAACTCTTGCTCCGTCCATGGTTATAAGTTGTCAAAGAAGTTGAACAATATCTCCTCATCGGTCATATTCGGGATCTCCAACATTAAAGTAGAAAATTCTTTTACGTACTCCCGAATAGACATTGTATGTTTTAGATTCTTCATATTCTTCTTGGCTTGGTAGACCACATCCTCGAAGTAGAATTGTTTCTTCAGTTCTTTCTTAAAATCTTCCAAGGTATCTATGGTGCACGAACCTCTTTCAATGTCAGCGTGTCGCCTGCGCCACCATAGAGTCGTCATGTCGATGAGGTAGAGGATGGTAGTCCTTACTTTGGCACCTTCATCCATTAGGGCCATTGCCTCAAAGTACCGATCCATATGCCACAGGTAGTTGTCCACTTCCTTGGTGTCTCGTTTCCCGTCATAAGGTTTTGGCTTTGACACCGCCACCTTAGTATTCCCCAATGTGACCACAGCTCTCCCCCGGCTATAGCCTTTTTGCATACCATCATGTCTTCATGAAGCTCATCCAACTGAACTTTATTGCCAACACTTTTTCTTGGAAGGTCTTGTTTCCCTTCTGCACGTCATGCGCCACAGAGTTGCTTGTAGCCAACATGCCAGTCTTGAGGTCCTCGACCTCCCCCTTGAGATCTTCTACCTCCAGTAGCATGCTCTACTCCAACATGTCAAGCCGATCTCCCGTGTCGGCCACAACAAGCTCCACCTTCGCGAGTCGTGCGTCCATAGATGTGACAGCATCACGAGACTTGTACTTCTTCCCCTTCGTGTTAGCATCCCTCCCCCGGCCTTGCTCGATCACCACGCCATCCACACCTGAAGACATCATACCTCGTTCTTCCTTAGTCACGTAGCCTTCGTAACTTGCTCTAATACCACGTGTTACGGCCTTGGAGTTTCCAAGCTAACTGCATGGAACTTAGACACTGACAACTCGCTCGTGATGCTAAGTAAGCCTAACTCTACAAGATCTTTAAAAGAAACAGAGGAAGGCTAAGCACTTGAAGGAAACAAAGAGTATTGCTCTTTGAGAGAATGGAGATTACAACACTTGCTTGGTGCCTTGGTCAAATGAGGCATCTTCCTTATATAAGGCACCTCCCATTACAATGAATGGCTAAGATCAATTCATGTGTCTACGATCTAACGATTGGGAAAGTTCCAGAACATGCTCTAAAAACTTCCCGCCTCTATACTCGAATGTTCTAACCTATTGTAGAATATTCTATACATTTCCATATACTTACAATTGCTAGATATTCCTAGAGTTCTCTCGAATGTTCCGAGCCTCTCTGGAATACTCTATGCTTTTTGAAGGTTCTCCTGCACTCTAGATCCTTCCAGGATAATCTAAAGCCTTCCATAAACCTCGTGTGTCACATTCTAGCCTTCTCCATGCTTGAGAGTTGGTGAGTCGTGACATTATGCTACCAAACAGGTTCAACTTTTTTCACAAGTTATCCAAAGGTTGCACCAAACATGTTTACAACTTATTCCAATCTTTCACAGCCAAAAATCTGAAAAACCATAATTTATAAAGCTAACTTTCAAGTGTTACCAAATTGTATATGCTTTGCAACTTCTTAATCCATGAGTTATAGCAATTTTGTACCAACTTAAGAATTCAAGTTTGGCATTTATGTTTTCTTGTTTTACATTTATGAGTTGCAACTTGTAATTGAAGAAGCACAGATACAGACATGAGATACAGAAACGACAAGATATGAACACATTAACATGACATTCTCAAAAATAAAAAGCACACAATATGGCTGACATCTGAATCAATATACATATTTTATATGGATACATAAAAATAATAACTAATTGACTTTTTTCACATATGTATATTTTATCACAACGAAATAGTAAGAAATCATTTTTATTTGTGCAGAAAGGAAATGTCAACAATCGGACACCTACTTTCTATGTTAGAAATTTGTTACATAAAAAATTATAAGTTCTGAGATTTAGAATTCATAAACTTAATTTAAAAAAAAAAAAAAACTAAGGAAGAACGGGTGATTAGATAAAGTACAATGCTTTCATTTATCATTGGACCACAAGTTTTTTTTTTTCAAACTTGTACGGTGATTTAGAAGTATTTAAGAGATGAACGTGCATGATATCCTCTTAAGTGTTGGTGTCCGACATGTGTCTGACACAGACACACCACCTTTTTTAAGTGTCTATGATTGTTAGGTTGTAACACAGTATCTCCGGCAAAAATTACATCCTCTGATATTGTTAAGTCATCAATTTTTTCAAAAGCTTAAACTATTAGGAAATAGGTCCAAGATTGTATATCTAGCTATCTAACACTCAACCTCATGTGCGATCTTGTCTTGCACGTGGAAAGGCGATCAAACTAAATAGGTGCACTAACACACAGTGCACAATAACAAATATAGCAGGAAAACACATCACGATACTTGAACCCAAGATCTCGTGGAACCAAAGCTCTGATACCATATTAAGTCACCAATTATCCCAAAATCTTAAACTTTTAGGAAATGAGACCAACAATATATATCAAGCAATCCAATAGATATATAAGCAGTGTTGTCGGTATCAAAAGAATCATTACATCAGGCTGTAAACAAAGGAATACTACTTACTAACATAAAAATTGAATCTAGAACAAGGACAAACGAGGAAATAAAGATTTACATAGACATTCTCCAACCAAATGTTTGTAAATAGTCACACTTCCTCCCCATACAATTATGGCAATAATAAAATTTTGAATCAGACCTGAAGATGATAGAGCTTTTGATCTGCTCGGCAGTGAATCGCTTGTGAAGAGAAAGCCATAGTTTGTTTTGCCATCTAAGGATCATCAAAACAATGAGAGTAAAATACTGATTATTTATCAATTATAATGTACAAGCATATTCAGAATTAAGAGATCCTCTCCATGTGAATAAAAAAATATAAAAAATAAAAACCTGACACTGGTACATGTTTCGTGGACTCTGATTATGATCAGACCAAGGTGTGAGATTTGCAACCACACTGAGTATTCCAGTTGGATGGATTTCTTCATGAGTGGCAGGTAAACCATTCACCCTTCCTCCATCACCACCATCTGCACACCCTATTTCCATATAAACCTACACAGAAGACAAAAGATTAAACTATTTAGCTATTACATATGGCAGTAGTGACATACAAGTCCAGGTAAAATAGACTACCAAAAGTAAAAAAAAATTAAAAACAGAAAGATCTCCAACAAGGCAAGAAAATGTTTAGAAAATCTAGTCTCTACCTGTTCAAAGGGACCAATAAGTTCAATGTCATTCTGCTCAGCAGGAACAGAAATATTCCTAACAGGCCGAACGAACCTAGACGGAGATGTGAACAGGTACAAACCAGGATATGCTCCACCCATGCTCAGAGGAACATATCCCACCTCTAGATCATCAGGAATCTGACATATATCATATGAACGTTATGCAATGAAAAGGAATAGGAGAAATTGGGGTGCAGGGCAAATAATATCAAATTCATAAAAAAGTACATAACATAAAATGTGTCAGGTCATAAACTTTTCCATGTGTTTGATTTTATTTGTCCCACATTCCACTCATTCAATATTTCTCGAAAGAAATATAAGACAAGAAGCAAGATTAATCAAAAAACAGACCCCTGAGGTGGCTGACAGTTTTAATCTCCGTAAGTGACTGACAGTCTTCTCGACCAGATCAGATGGAATGGAGCCAACAATGCGGCCATCTAACATAACAGAAAGCACTTCAGGAGGACCAGCTTGCACAAGCTTTGGTAATGAAGGAGTCATACCAACTCCAACCAAAACACTGAGAATAGGCATTCGCATTTTGAAGAAGTCCCTCACATTTCCTTCAGAATCGTAGTATGATGTGATACCTAACACAAATCAATAACAAATATTATTTTCTCTGCATTCTTGAAATACATTTTACTGAACAACAAAGAAATTTTGGTTACATGTACTTGAAAAGTCTTAAGGAAACTAATTGCACTAGGAAATAGACGCCCATACCCAGCTAGATATATAAGAATATCTAATAGACCTAAATATATCCACAGTGCAATTCCTCGGTTGTTAGGGGGAACAATCAATTATAGTATTTTTGTTATTAACAAAGAAATGGATTTTGGTAAGAAAATTTGAAAAAGAAAATATACGTAACAAGTGCAACACTGTTACATTGCATCAAAGAAATATAATTAAAAAAACAAAAACAAAAACAAATAGGCATATATCTAGACCTTTTTTTTTTTTTTTTTTACGTACGTTGCAACTAGACCATTCTACCTGCAATCATCCAGACCATTTTATTCAACTGGTTAGTTAGATTTTATGCGCATCTGAACCATTGTAATTGCTAAAACTCATTTAGAGAGAGAAAGAGAGACTCCAAATCAAACAATCATACTATTCTGAACATTTGTTTTTTTCCTTTTCTGCTATCTATGATGTTGTCCAGAGAAAACCCAGTCAGATGTAGTTAACAATACACCTAAAAGTCTTTCTTGAGTTTGGTTAAGGTACTTTCTCTATTGGTTTTAGCTCAAGTACAAGCCACTATGGCGTACTGACATAAAATAAGTAACATTTACATCAGGAATGTCTTGCATAAAATTTTGTGATTGGAGAGGATTACCATTTGGCCTTACAGCATATGAAACTACAGGCAATAAATATTCAGTTGGAAAATATGAATTAATCAAATGGGAATAAACTTACGACAAGTACAAGTCATATGGTTCAGCAGCCCACATGGTGCCCCATCAGGTGTGTGAACAGGGCAAAGGAAACCCCAAGATCTGCAGATCAATGGAAAAGGGGCAAACAAAAAAAGAAAAGAAATAAACACAATGACAACTGACACCGACCGTTCATGTAAATTAATAAATTTACCGAAAAAGAAAATGAAAAAAAATATACTCTGGCAATAACTTCCTCACACTAGTAGTGCGAAGTCCCGCAAATGAAGCTCCTCGATGAACAGCTCGAAAATGTGACAGAAAACGGAGAAAATTAAGCCTCTCTGCCTGAACCGTCATTCCAGCTCTCTAACAAAGATACAGGTAATCAATGCCTTATAGTCCAAATATCTCACAAGCAATGTATTCACAAACTTGAAATAGCAATCAAACCAAGACCAATTATGGCTTTTCCATTAGGAATTTCCAGGAAAGGCGGGACGAAGATATAAACAACTTCAAACCATATCCTTTAATATCATATATAAATGCCTTTCAGACGATACGTTCAATGCATCACAGAACAAACTAAAAAGAAAAAGGATAATGACTTTAGGAGCGGGGGAAGGGTTGAAGGCCTAGATTATCAAATCATAAAAGATAGAAAAACTTTGGTGGGTAGAACATTAAGTGATTATCATAAAAGTTCTCTTTTCTGGAGATTCAGGGCAACGTAGCAGATCAGACAAAAAGGGTAATTAATCATAAAAATTAACGGAGTGTGAGTATATCAAAGCAGCAGTTAGAAATGCACGCATAATCTATTTGTTTTCTGAATTCAACCATTCTCCTGCTGTTTAAACTCTTAAATCTGTATAAGTACTCCAGTTAAACACATTGGTAGAGTGTGGTAGGCGCACAAAGCACCTACCACAGATGAATTCAAAAATAAGTTGTATATGATAAAGATTTTTCTGATGTCACGAAATTATTAAGAAACTAAACATCATCAGTAAGAAAAAAAGGTTCAAGTGTAATGTGAAGCCTCGCTTATATTTTCAAATCCTGATGATGCATACGAAAATCCATGGCAACCCCAATAATGAGTAGAACCCGAGTATTTGGAATGCGATTATGTGAACCCGAGTATTCTAGAATGCGATTATGTGAAGGAAAAAGTTTCAATAATTTGAGGGATTCTGAATATCTTCATAGGCATAATCAATTATTCATTTCCTTTTTGCAGCAGACAATAATAAATCAGTAAAACAACTAGAACAGTGAAGCAATCTTTTTCTTCACATCACCGTCTATTTTAATTATAATCAAAGCTTCAACTATCTGTTTTTTAGCCAGCCAGTGCTAGTGCTAGTTTTCCTTGTTGTTCGCAATGCAATAATGACAGCTTTCATTCTTTCCATTCAAAATGTCATCTCCTCCAGTAATACGTCCTCCAGCCCTTCCTACTCATCTGGAAACTCTCGCGAAGTCTCATCCCGCTTGGACAGAAAAGTATGTAATCAAAGGGCTAACTTTAGCAAGAACTCATAGCATCCTAGCTTTCTCAATATCAGTAATTAAGGATCTCTCCTTCTGGTATGTGCAACCGTGCAAGCAATAAAAGGAATATCATTAGTCAAAATATGATAACTTACCCACCTCAACCCCAGTCCCTCATGCCTAGCCTACCCCAACTCTCCAATGATGAAAAGTTTCCTTTTTTATCGGCAACAAAACAATATTAGTGAAAAGACGAAAAAAGTACAAAATTTGGAGGGCCAGCAGTCCACCAAAGAAGGAGATACAAGCGAAAACAAAAAAAAAAAAAAAAGGAAGAAAGAAAACAATAATTACAAGACTATGGATTGCACATTGCCCTCAAATCTCTAGTGATAAAAAATAATGGTATCTCCCTATAAGGGGATGATACTGAATCCCAAAAAGATGATAAACAACACACTCTATTCCATAAAGAGCTAATATCCTTAAACTTATCCTCGAAAATTCAAGCATTATGTTCCAAGCAAACAACACAAAGGATAGAAGAAAATGTGCAATCGCATAGGACTTTAGCCTTCTTGATAGAACCAAAACCTCAAAAACCGATCAACATCAATTGAGATAAGGTAATCAGAGCCACCAAGCAAATGTCTTCCAATTGGAATAAGAGATTCCATAATATCAAGCCCAATGGGCAATGTAATATCAATTATATGACGACTCCTCATTCCTCCTACACATGATGCACCATGAGAACAAAGGTTGCAAATGGATCTTCTTTTATCCAAACTGTCATTAGTCATTAGATAGCTATGATCCAACTTCTATGTAAAAACTTTAACTTTGACAGGAACAATCATATTTCAGATCCTTGTGTGGAAGAAAGCATGGTATGTAAAGAATTTAAAAAAAAAAAACTCAAAGAATTAAGTGATCAAACCCTACCATCTCAAATATTAAACATCAAGGAGAAATTATCTAGGATTCCGAACGAAGAAGCAATTCAACCACTTTAGAATCGTAGGGTATCTAAAAAAGTTGAAATTTAAAGAAATCATAGCTAAATTAGAAAAAACCATAGAAACAATGGAAATATTATGGCGACTTGTCAAGTGTTATAGCTCAAAAGAAATATCGCCCGCCCAAGTATTTTCCCAAAACCTAATGGATCCCCATTTCCCACATTGAAAGACAAAAAAGCAAAGAAAAAAAGAAAGACAATAACACCAATTAAGCACAAGAGCATCCCACCCAATAATTTGAATCCCCCATTTAGTACATTGACAATGGGCTGCCAAGAAAAATTAGGGAATTTGCAGAGCCATTTTCCAAGGGGATAGATGTTCTTTTCCCCTTTTATCTTTTGGAAGGGATCCCCTCGTTTATACATTCGCACAAGAAATCCCTCATCATTTTCTCAACTGGAATCTTAAAGACAAATCATAAATGGGGACACTACTCAAAAACTGATTGTGCTAAAGTATACCTCACTCTTCTAGAAACCGAACTTCTTTTCAAACCTCTTTCCAATCTTTTCTAGAATGAGAATCATACTTATGAACTCAATGAATTTAAAAGCACTTTAAAAAAATAAGGAAAAGTGCAGCCTAACACCCAAGGTGTTCTCTATTGATCGCTTTTAGTCAGTAGCATTTATCTCACTACAATGGCACTTTGACTGCTTTTATGATTTCCTCTTATTCTAATCTCTCATAATTCTCATTTTTCAAAGAAATCTAAATGATCATGACTCATGAGAAATGAATTAGCTTCTTCACTATCTATTCTTGAGCATGTTTATTTGACTAGTGGTCAAAATTCAAAAAATGGTGTTGACTCTTCATCCATCTCGGGTTTTAGTCTAGTAAGAACCATTTAATAAGATCATTGATAATCCAAATGTATCACTCTCCAAAAAGTGTGTGCCATGCGTAAGGGGTATGCAAAATGTATTTACCCAAAAGGAGAAAAGGTACGCAGAATGTATTGATCATTTCTTGTTCCATAGTCCCATTAGCACTGGTAGGGGTGAGAATTTCTGATACGACACGTTAACATGACTCAAATTCTACACGAAGTTAGAGCGTTAGAGTCGACAATTTCGACACGAAATAAAAAAATGACACGACCCGATAACACGTCCCGATAACACGTTTAATAAATAGGTTGGATTAGTGCTGAACCCGGATAACCCGAAAATGACTCATCTAACACGTTTAATTTCTGTATCAACCCGAAACACAATACGAACCCAAAACCCATTAAAAACACATATATAACCCGGTTATATATACACTCTTTGCTTATATATGGGGTTATTGTTAAGATTGTATATTAAAAACTATGCATTGAATTTTGGTATTTGATTTTATTTTTAATAAAATCTATTTTTTTTAATGAGAATCTATATGAGCAATGTATGCGTTTCATTATTTATTTAGTGTTGTGCATAAGTGTCTTTTATTCTATATAGTAGTTAATCTTGTGTGTAGAATTCGACTTACACACGGAAAACTAGACTATCAATTCTTGTAAAAATATAAGTTTTTGATTTAAACTCTTAGATTGAATTGGAAACACCATTGGTACGGCTGTAGCACAGTGTTTAAATAGATCTGTCTTAATTACGGGGAACTGTAATAGTCTTGGTTATTGTTCCGACCCATTGTGCTAGTATACTTTGTGTGTATTGAACAGGATCAGGTTGAGAAAATTAATTTTATACTGACTATATAAATTAATTTGTACTCCATAATTATTATGAGTGCTTATACTCTTAATCCCGAAATAATTATTAGCATGTATATTTAGTGTTCGTTATTTTGATTTATTAAAGGGTACAATTTTTTACGGGTCTACAATTCTGGTGACTTGGATAAATGCATTACTTATATGATGGATGTTAATTATTGACGAAATCCATGTCTCAACATAGGAATTGATAATACCCCTTTAAAGGAACTTGTAAATTTTGATTGTGCCAAACCCTGCATGGATTTATAATTCAACATATCAAATAAGTTAAGCAGAAGAACTTAAGGAAATATAGAAGAGGTCAATTAAATATAATTGTCAGTAATTTAATTTAATCGATGGGTATTTGTAATCTTAACGTGGAATAGAATAAATAAGCATTTAATAACAGGAGCTCGAATATTCGATTTTGAAAATAAGACCGGGAGTGCAATTATGATTCTTTAATAGTATAAATTATAATTTATATTTTTAAGAAAATACATCTGGGTTGAAGTGAGTTTTCCTAATTACACTAGAAGCATGTCTTATTTACTCTTTAAGTCTTTGTTGTAGCCTATTTATATGACGTTATAACCCTGACTACCATAACGCATGTGATACACAACATTCAGTCTCCTAAAGTTTCCATGTATCTGTGACAACCAGAAAAATGGGAATGCAGCCAGACAAGGTTTGGAATAAGAAGGATCAGAGCCCACACTATGTTATTGTTTCGGAATCCAAGAATATAGCAGAAGATCTAAGTATAGACAAGATTGCTGGTTCACCGCGTTCATCTTGAAACTTCAATCTTTCAAGAGTTAAAACATGATCAAACTAAAGAGATCACGCAGTTATAATCCCTATTCCACCTTGTGGGTATACCGGATTTCAATTTCCGGGGTTCAAAAAAGATACTGTTTTTTCGTACAGTTCTCCATCCAAACGGTTTCCCATCTGTTCAGACGGTTCGGCGCAGTACAATTTTTATAAAAGATGTAGATCCTATCCCGCGCAGTGTTTGATTCGATTCGCATACACTATCATTATGTCTTGGGATTTCGGCCCCTTTAGTTATATGTGATTCCTTAAATAATAATAAATAAATTCCTATGTGTATATTTTTATTGTCATGTAAGCACTTGAAAAAATAAAATTGGAAGAGCTCATAGAAGATGTTATGAAAAATGACTATAAATGAAGATAAGACTGAATCTGAATCAATAGAATGTTCAACCAATGTTGTTAATGTCTGACTGAATCTAAATGAATGGAATATTCAACCAATATCTCTTGGCAAACTTGTTACTGTTATGCCGGTATTTTGTAGCTGATTTTTTGTAAACTTTTTTTTATCAATTGTTTGAACTATGGAGTTTTTTATGCATGGATTGATGTTGTTTTCTATCAAATTATTTAAATACTTTTTGCAGATTGTTTGGAGTTTTTTATTTATTATAATTTATATAATTTTATGATTGAAATATGTATGAAATTAAAAATATAAATTTGTTATTAAACAGGTTGTAAATATGTTAACACGTTTATAAACGGGTAGTGTTAGTGTTAGAATAAGTGACACGTTTAGCTAAACGGGTAGAGTTAGTGTTAAGAGATTTCTGATACGAACACGATATGACACAACACGAATACAACACAACACGACACGATGCCCACCCCTAGGCACTGGCCTTATGGTTGAGGATATTTTATGTGGTAGAGGTAGATTGGGTTTTAACTTCTTCCTATACTCACATGCTTTTTATTGATTTTAGAGGTTTAGGTTATAATCTTAAAGCCTTCTTTGGAGACGTGTGGTTTGTGCGACTTTGTAGGTAATTTGGTTAGAACAGTATCCGGTAAGTCTTTGAAGATGCACTAGAATGCATAAGCGGTAGATAAAGATTCATTCTTAGCTTCCTTTGTGGTTTCAGCCACACTTGTTTTCAAGCAGATTCCTTTATTCTCCATTAACAGTGATCAAAAAGTTGTGCGCACTATGTAATTTTCTTATTATTTTTCATTTATCTCTCTAGGTGCACTTTATTTAACTTTCATATTTTCTCTAGGTGCAATTCTTGTCCCTTTTTTATCACTTAATTCGTATAAAAATTTTCTTTGTTGGTCAAAAAAAATGACAAGACTTCTTCCATGCATAGGAAACTTAGTACATGAAGAATGAAATATGATAGAAGCATCCCTCAAGGTAATAACACCACAGTTTTATCTAAAATTCTATAAATCTCTTAAAAAAATTGTTTTTACATTGCATGATTGTGGAGGTAGACAAGCGAAAGTAATAATGTGAAAGCAAGCTATGCTAGCAATGATAAATCTATGGCTTCAATGCATTAATATCAGAGAAAAAACTATTACATGTACAGTGCTTTTCCATGTGACAATGAAGAATGAATTTGTATAGCTCTTACTCAAATACAATGCCAAGTAAGGATGGTCTACTTTTGTCGAGTAGGATTTTTATTCAACATTGCCTTGGTGGAAGTCTTGAGAAATTAGCAATACTTTCTTTCTAAAACACTGAAACTCAGCTTTCCTCGCACTTTCCTTTTAAAGCACTGAAGGTCAACAAGAATTAGGAATGTCCTTGAGGGGACACTGTAGCAGCTGGTGCTAACCCTGTTCAAGGCTTCTAAGAGGCATGCACATACAAACTCTCCAGAAAAGGTATTCCCTCGTTTAGCACTCTAATCCATACAACCATTATTGACGTGTTATGACTCAATTTTTCCTTGTTTACCAAAACCTCTGCAGAAGATGTGATGTTTCTGACCGCACTTTTAGCCAACAAAGCAATTCCAGATTGTCTTTCACTCAAGTACAAATTACTGATAATTATACAGCAGTCAGAAACCTCTTCTCTTAAACATGTATATGGCCATCAGAAACAGTAATAACGGTAATCTTATATGCGTTGTCAGTAGTCTATATTCAGAGGAACAAAAACAAATTCATTAGGATCACCCATGAACTCAAGTGACTTGTACAATTTATTTATTTATTTATTTATTTTTATTTTTTATCTTACTTATACAGGTAAATAACAAAACTAATTTATTGACAAGGGATTCGGTTAAATTAAACATATTGGTAGATATAAGAGAATAAAAAGTCAAATTCATCTACATCAGTACATTAGGCATCACCTTAGAATTACATAAATCATGCAGGAAAAAGAAAAAGACGATGCAATTCAATTTTGAAATTGCATATTGAAAAGAAGAAAAGAATCCCTATTAGGGCTATACCTGCTGTAAATCTAAGCCTGATTGTGTAACAAGTCTTCCAGTTTTCAACATATTCTCAACAGCTGAGCTGATCTGCCTCGAAGGATTTTTATCCATGACCTTCTTCACATGGGCTACTGCATTATACAATGCGAGAAGGTTGAAAAACAATATGATCCTTAGACAGAGGGAAAGTTTTATAAGATCACATTTGATGCAAAATAATTTGACAATACGTTTCAGACCATATGTGTCACCTAATCCAGGATATTGCAAATAATTACCATAAAATTGATAATGTAATTTGTAAGTTTGCATTCTACTTAGAACATTGAAAAACTAAAATACATCCAAGCCTACAGAATGCAACATCATTGAAAACTAAAATGCATCCAAGCCTACAGAATGCAACATCATTGAAAATTTTTAAGTATAGAAGATAGACACTAAAGAAAGCAGTTGATCGAGTGTTGCTGATGCAGAACGTGGAGGGGTGAGAGTGCTGGATAGCTAGCGCACAAGGGTCAAAATTTTAACACAAGGCCATAGCTTAAAAACTCAACTCTTTATTAATTCAACTATGCTTAATACTGAAAGAAAAATTAAAAGTATTATTGCTATACAAAAACTTGAATTACAATGAAAAAATACATCAAATTTATAGGCTATAGAAATCCTAATAATGGTAATAGATTAATTAGGAAACCAAATCACAATAATAAGAAAATCTCAAACAATAATAATAAGGAGGTAGGAGAGGTAGAACGGGTAGAAGGTACACCCAGATCAGCGAGAAGCCACTAAAGCCAGATAATTTCAGCAGTAGTATGAGCCATGGCACGATATTCAGCCTTGGCAGTGGAACGTACGATTACAAACTGCTTCTTACTTTTCCAGGAAATAAGAGAATCACCAAGAAAAACACAAAAACTAGTTGTGGACTTCCTATCGGAGACATCACTAGCCCAATCAGCATCTGCATATGCCTGAAGAGTCAGCAAGGAGGTGGATGAGAGCAACAAACTCTGAAAGATAGTGTGCCAAACATAGCGAATGATTCAGAGTAAAGCTGCCCAATGGGTAGAGCGTGGAGCCGACATAAACTGACTGACGACATGAACAACATAAGCGATATTAGATCGGGTCACTGTGAGATATACCAAGCACCCAACTAATTCCCGGTAAAGGGAAGGGTCCTCAAGAAGCGCACCATCAGTGGAAGAAAATTTAGCATGAAGTTCAATGGGAGTGTCAACAATTTTATCATCGATTAGGTGCGCACGATAAATAACCTCATAAGCATACTTAGTCTGAGAAAGAAGATAACCATGTGGAGAGATAGCTACCTCAATACCAAGAAAATACCGAAGAGGCCCCAAATGTTTCATCTCAAATTCTCAAAAGAGATATTGCTTGACCTCAGAGATAATAGCAGTGTCAGAACCAGTAATGATCATGTCATCTACATACAAGAGCAGGATCACAATACCCGTAGAGATATGACGGAAAAACAGGGCCAAATCATCTGCACTGGGATGAAAACCAATATAGGAAACGGTCGACTGAAAACGATCATACCAGGCTCGAGGAGATTGTTTTAGACCATAGAATGCACGATGAAGGCAACAAACCAAGTCTGAGGGATGAGATAGACCCGGAGGGGGTCACATATAAACTTCTTTATTGAGATTGCCAATAAGAAATGCATTCTTGGCATCCAACTAAAATAGAGGTCAATAACAGACGGCAGCAACAAAGATAAAGGTACGAACGGTGGTCATTTTAGCCACAGGAGCAAAGGTCTCCTCATAATCCAAACTGTATTCCTAAGAGAAACCTTTGCCAACCAAACGAGCTTTGTAATGCTCTAAAGAGCTAGCAGAGTGAGTTTTAACTTTATACACCCACTTACACCCAATAAGATTCTTACCTGTAGGTAATGGAACAAACTCCCAAGTACCAGTTTTCTGAAGAGCAGTCAATTCTTCAGACATGGCATTAATCCAATTAGGATCAGTACATACTTCCTTATAAGAGTGAAACTCAAAATAAGTATGAACAAAAGTTAAAAAAGCACAATATGAAGGAGAGAAATAAGTGTTCGAAAAATCAACTCTTACCGACGGGATGGCAATGATCGGGAGGGACAAGAGCCGCAGGAGCCGCAGGAGCAGATGGAGCAAGGTCGGAGCTGGAGGAGCAACTGGACGACAGGAGTAAAGCAACGGGAGAGAGGAAGACTGAGAAGGTTGAGAGGGAGGGGGAAGCTCAGGGACTTCAATGGTGGAAGTAAACTCCTCCGAGGGCACCTCAAGGGGAAAAGGATCAATACTAACTAAATCCTCTTTGGAGATAGGAGCATACTTTAGAAGAAGATTAAAGTAGGCGAAACGCTCAAGAAAGACAACATGACGCGGGACATAGAGACGTCAAGAAACGGGGTCATAACACCGATAGCCATTTTGGTGGAAGCCATACTCTAAGAAGACACAGAGAGAAGAGCGAGCACTAAGTTTGGTTCGGTCTCATTTAGGGAAAAAAACAAAACAAACGAAACCAAAGACACGGAGTATGAAGTAATTGGGAGCATGGCTAAAAAGCTTCTCATAAGGAGAGATGCCAGAAAGGGGAGGAGAAGGCATACGATTGAGAAGATACACAGCCGTAAGAACGCCTTCTCCCCAGAAAAAAGTAAGTACAGAGGAGGACAGAAGAAGGGATCTTGCTGTCTCAAGAATATGTCGATGTTTCTGCTCAACGCGACCATTTTGGGCCGAAATATCGGAACAAGAGAACTGATGAATAGTACCACAAGAAGCCAAAAAATTAGCAAATTCAATAAGAAAATATTCTCCACCCAAATCTAAACGAATAATCTTTATAGTGGTAAAAAACTATGTATGGATCATAGAATGAAAGTCACGATAAATG
This sequence comes from Heliamphora exappendiculata, assembly GCA_034768845.1. Taxonomy (NCBI): domain Eukaryota; kingdom Viridiplantae; phylum Streptophyta; class Magnoliopsida; order Ericales; family Sarraceniaceae; genus Heliamphora; species Heliamphora exappendiculata. The sequence continues at coordinate 5,796,231 of JAOTRH010000018.1, read as the reverse complement.
CAAAAGAAATTAGAGTTGTGAGACATAAGGTATACCCAACAAAACCAACTATAATCGTCAATAAAATAAACATAATAGGTAGAACCACCCTTGGTGGCAAGAGGGAAAGGACCCCAAACATCAGTATGGACAATTGAGAAAGGAGAGGTAGAAATAGATGAATTTTTAGTAAAAGATAAAGCGGACATTTTTGCAAGTTTACAGCCACTGCACTCGGAAATATCACTAATAGACACTTTTCCTAAACTACCAGACTGAACTAAAAGTTTTAAACGATCACTTAACAAATGGCCTAAGCGAGAATGCCAATGATAGAATGAGGAAGAATGTTGATCTAAAGAAAAAGAAAACATGGCAGCGTTAGATACCACAGGAATATGCAAGCTCTCCAAAATGCTAATAGCCTGCAATTTGTCTTTTGACATGTCTAGGGAGATAACCAAGAAAATAGCTTAGAGCAGATGAACCGATCGGATTCGAATTTAGTCCTAAGCAAAGAACTAGATCTAAACCTAGTCTTCCAAGAAAAACAAATTTAGTTCCAATCAAAGAGCCAGAGCTAACAAATATTCCGGCGAGGCCGCCGGAGGTGGTGAAGAAATGCCACAAATCAAAACTAATTCCAAAGAGTACAAATGGAAACCAGTAGCCAAACAGTACCAAACGAAACAAAACAATACCAAACTAAACCTGTGCCTAAAAGAAACAGTAGCCAAACAGTACCAATACCAGTAGCCAAACAGTACCAAACTAAACCACAAACCAATATTGCTGCTGGGGAGGTCGCCGGAGTACTGTAGGAGATCCGGCGAGGTCGTCAGTGCTGATAAGGGGGTCCGGCGAGATTGCAGGTGTTAGTAAGGAGGTTCGGCGAAGTCGCCGGCAGTCAAGAAGTTTCATCTGAGGGTTTTCGAGGCCAAAGGGTTGCCGATCTATAGGTTTTGAGTGTTACAGGTGACGATTGAAGAAGAGGAAGGACCTGACAACGTCGTCAGAGTGCTGAAAGGAGTCGCCGGAGGTCGACGACGTCGTCGGAGTGCCAAACAGGAGTCGCCAGAGGTCGGCGAGGTCGTCGCAGTGCTGAAAAGGGATCGTCGAAGGTCGGCGAGGTCTAGAGATGTAGTGGCTAGGGTTTTGAAGGTCGGCAAAGGTGCGTACTCGCTTTTCAAAGGTCGAAAGCTAGGGTTTGCGAACTGGCTTTTCAGAAGGCTAGGGTTGCAAACTTTGAGAAGGTTTACAGAGGAAGAGCGAACTGGCTTTTCAGAAGGCTAGGGTTTGCAAACTGGCAAAGGTTTACAGAGGAAGAGAGGCTGCAAAGAAGATCGTCGGCGCGAGAGGAAGGAGGAGACGACGCCGGTGCCAAAAAAAGATAAGGCAGTTGACAGCAAGGTTAGGTCTCTGATACCATATTATACGATTTTGGGTAGAACTCAACCCCAAAAGATAGCTGTTGAGGTGAGGGTGCCCTCACGCTTATATATTGCACATTACTTTTCTACCTAGGCAATGTGGGATTTCGCTTCACACCCTCCCTCATGCGTAGCATGCTCAATCGGCAGCACCTACCACTGCAGGCTAGGGACACACCCTACCCATCCCTAATAGTCTAGCTCTGATACCATAAAAGCAAAATTAAAAATATTATTGCTATACAAAAGCTTGAATTACAATGAAAGAATACATCAAATTTATAAGTTATAGAAATCCTAATAATGGTAATAGACTAACTAGGAAACCAAATCACAATAATAAAAAAATCTCAAACAATAATAATAATATATTCTAACAATTCTAATAATAGGAAAGTATCCTTAATAATATATTCTCACAAATACATCATTTGAGTCTCTTATTTATAGGTTTAAAACCCTAATTCAAAAAAGAAAATTAAAATCCTAAACAATTAAAATAAAATCTCAATAATATAATCTAGAATCTTAACAAAAAGGAAATAAAAATTAAATTTTAAAAGTTAACTAGAACCTTAAACTAAGGAAATAAAAATATAATTCTAATTAATAAAACAAAATTAAATATTAAATAATTAAAATAAAATTACAGATGGTCCTTTGTATTCTGCATCATTCTCCTCCACTAGAAAAAAAAACTCGACCTCGAGTTCGTCCTGAAATATTATACTCTGCCATGCCAGACTCAAATACTTTGAATATGTAATGTGAGACCCAGACCCGTCTCTTTTAGAGATATTTATATGTTTGACGTGTTTCTTTCATTATATGAAGAGCCTCGATGCATGATTTATGTTTCAGGTTGTAGAACAGCATGTGTATACCTGTTTTACGCTTTTCTCGGGGTTTCGTTTTGGCCTGTTTGGTTTTGACCCTTAAATTTAGTTTTCCACCCAGCGCTGACCGCTCGAGCGGTGGGAGTGCGCTCGAGCCGGCTAGTGGCAGAGCATGGGTCGGTGAGGTAACCGCTTGAGCGGTTCTTGGGCGCTCGAGCGGTGATGTGGCAGAGATATATGTTGGCAGGGGTTTGCTAAAGCGGTGGGGGGAGCGCTCAAGCGGTGACAGCCTGGCGCGACTTTTTATAAAGCCTGGCAGCCTAGATATTTTGGACCAAAAATATCTTTTCTAGTTCTCTTCTCTCTCTACACCTTTTCTCTGCCTTCTCTCTAGCTTTCGGGAGGGCCCGAGCTTAGTTTTTGGAGGTCGGATAGCAAATCCTTGCTATCGGCAACATGGGCTTCGTATCCATCCAGACGGATTCTCATTCTGATGAAATTCAGTTTTGAGACGTCGAGTTTTTAGCTCTCCGAGGTAGGATTCTAGACCCTACTGTTGTTAAATGGTGTTTTATGCAATTATATGTGATTTCACCTGGTAGAAAATACATTAAATGTGATTTTCATGTCTAAACCTTAATTTTTGGGTAAAAAGTGAATTTTTACGTCTTTCTTGGTTTATATCATGGCCCGGATATGTTGATATCCATGGTTTTCAAAAAGAGGTTTGAAAACGATGTGTTTTTGTGAAAAGCATATTTTTGGAGGTTTGGAGCAAACCCTTAGGGTTGAGTCTCAGTTTTGTTGGAAATTTGTTGTTACATGCTTGCAGACCTCCATATGGATGGATTTGATCTCTTTTATACATGCGATGTAGAACTTCTTTACGGGTTTTTGTAGTCGAGCTACGGTTGATTTTTTTAAATGATCCTATAGATGTACCGTGACAGTGGATGTGTTGAGTTGGGCTTCCATTATTCATCGGTGCAAGTCTGAAAACATGCGCAGAGTAGGTCCCTACATACCTTCGGGTTAATCCCCATAAACGAGGTGGTGGATGCTTAGTGCCCCCGGGTTGTGGACCCGTAAACTAAGTGATTTTCGTTGTTGTGACTCCGTATAAAACTTGTCATTATCTAATAGGTCTTAAATGATTCAGGGATGGGTAATGGGCAGGAGTCTATAGTTGTTACATTTATCCCTGTGTTTAGCAGAATCGATACATATGATTCATTTTATCTTATTTTCCTCGATTGTGTGTTCCGAGTGGAAAAATTACGTTTTTTCTCTTCAGCTGTGTGGCCCGAGTGAAGCATACTGTTTTACTACTGCTTTTCCTTAACTATGGCACGATATCTGTTAGGATGATATACATGGTTTCAAGGATGAAAAACTAATGGTTTTTAAGATAAAAACCTTTTTGGGCTCCTGTGGTTGAATCTGTATGCTTATAATTGCATAGCCTACTTTACAGCTTTACTATCTTTTCCTATTGAGCTTCGGCTCATGGTGTGAAATTTTGCTGTAAAACCATTTTCAGGTGAACAAGTGGAGTTGACCTAGATGCCCATGGTGACGGAAGGCATGCAGTAGTTTTCCTGTTTTTAACATGTACTTTTACATGTGATGCCTGTTTCTAAAGGCGAGTTTTTTGTACGCCTTGAGGCGATATACTTATTCATGTATGAGATTGCATGCTTACTGTTTATGAGAGCTGAATTTTGGGAATCTTTTATCCAAATATTGTATACTTGGTTTTCCAACTGCAAACCTTAGTTTCATAAACAATATTATGGTGGGCTTTCGGGTGACCCTGGTGTTTGGGGCGTGACATATAAGCTGCTTCCGTTTATTTGTGGGCCAACTAGTTCTGATGTTGAGGTAGTTGACAAAGTCACCAAGCATGAATTGATCACCCAATCAATTTCTTCAACACCAATTAAATCAATCTTTTTTAACATGTTGGGAGCTTTTGGTGGTGAATCATCAATAAGAGGTGCCAAATTAAGTGCATCTTTATGTTCAAAAGGTCTAATGTTCTGCATGGAAATATCTAGCTCTTCAATGGGTGGAGGAAGAACAGAATCATTGATATCTTGAGATGAGATAAAATCAAATATATTGTACTCCTTATTAAAGTTTGGAACATTGAGTTTAGAACAGTTGTCTACCTCAATAAGTTGTGATTCCTCTACCTGTCATTAGAGCACAAAAATTTGTGAAGGATAAGCACCTAAAATTCCCAAATCAATAGCCTTTTTGTCATCCTTTTCTTGCAACAAGAAGGCGGTCAACTTCTCTAAGGTGCTCGCATGTGTGCTAGATGGTCGCTACACAACCGCTAGTCTTTACGTATCACTTGCACAATCTGATGCATAGCATCAAATTTGGAGGCCAACTCGACATTAGTAACCATAGTTAGGCTATTGGGTTGGAGAGTATGGTTTTATTTTTTTTGTAGCTAAATTGGACTAGTTAAAAAAAGATTTGGGCTTTCCCTTTTTTGGAAGGTTAATGGGTTGGACTGTTTTATGTTTGGGTGAAAGTAGGCTGTTTTTTTTTAGGGTTTACCGGGCCGGGCTGGGCTGCCTTTGGGTTGAATGGGTTAAAAAGTTGGGATTAGTATGGATTTCGGGTCAAGACAATAAATCTGGGTCGGATCGGTTTGTTTTGGACCGGATCGAAGAGCAAAGTCTGTGTTCCTGGTTAGGTGTAGGTTAGGGTTTCAGCTGGTGCAGCAAAAATGAGAAGAAAGGTTATGACCCTAGTTAAGAGGTCTCGCTAAGGTCACGGCATGAGGGACAGAGGAAAAAGGAGAGACCAACGACAAGGGTTTCAACAAGGAGGAAGGAGGGCAGTGATGATACCTAAGGTTTTGGCGAGGAGGAAGGAGCGGGGCGACGGCGACAGCGACAATGCGTAGGCCGACGAAGCCTAGGGTTTTACAGAGGCTCGCGGTCAAAGGAGGGGCAGCGGCGCGAGCTAGGGTTTCGCACAAAGGTGAGGGGGTGAGGTAGCGGGGATTGGTGGTGGCAGCACAAGGCATCGATAGCCGATGACCGTCACCGATGTAACCACGGGAAAGAAGGGCTGTAGGAGCTTTTTTGGCTACAGAAAGGAATCAAAGAAGGAGGATATGTGAAATCCGAGCCTAAACTCTGATACCAATTGATGCATAACGTGGAGGGGTGAGAATAGTGGATAGGTATCGCGCAAGGGTCGAAACCGTAACACAAGGCCATAGCCTAAAAACTCAACTCTTTATTAATTCAATTTTGCTTAATACATCATTTGAGCCTCTTATTTATAGGTTTAAAACCCTAATTTTAAAAAGAAAATTAAAATCCTAAACAATTAAAATAAAATTGTAGATGGACCTTTGTATTCTGCATTAGTTGCTATCTAGCACAGTAACAAAACGGTCACTAGAATATACAAACTAATAATTTTTTATTAAAAAATAAGTTTTTAAACCAAACACATATAACAATATACTAAAGAAAGAAATTGGACCAAACAAGTGGAGTGCCTCCATGGTCATACCATTCTATCATTATGCATATTCTAAGGATATAAATAATGATAACAATTCTCAATAAGCAGGAACCAACAATCAAGTCATCTATACTCGCAACCTTGTTTTCCGCAGCCACTTCGAAGGAAGAACTGGTTTGTCCTCTCAACACAAACGAAAAAACAAAGGCCAAAAAAACAACCAGGTAGCAGATTACTAACCCCTTCCTACAAACATCAATCCCGATACCGCCACCCCAAAAAACAATAATAATAATAATAGTAGTAGTAGCAATAATAATAAATAAATAAATAACAAAAAATGCCATTCCTAAGAGGTTAAGGAATTACCAGGGTACACTATACTATTCCATCATACCCTATTTCCTAATCTTATTTGCTCATCAGTTGCACAAGAGTCAAGTATTTGTCAGAAGCTATTGTCCTATCTTTCACTTTTGTTATGTGTAATAGAATATTACATACAACCCTGCTTCAAATTGTGAACAATGATAACAGGTTTCCAAGAAAGAACCTAAAATTAGGGAACCTAAATCGTGGACATCACAAGAGGGGAGGCGGGGGGAAAAGAAGAAGAAGAAGAAGAAGAAGAAGAAGAAGAAGAAGAAAGAAAGAAAGAAAGAAAGAAAGAAAAAAGGTTTCCATCCTGACAGCACGCAAGAGCTGCACCGGCTTATCCAGAAAATCCCATTGTTTCCCACCCTAACTGCTAGTGTTAATGAAAAGAGGGAGCACTATAAAAGTAGGTAGGAATGAGAAAAGCACTATAAAAGTAGATAGGCTTCTTTCTCATTCCTAAATAAAATAAACAATAGATTCTGAAAGCGGAAAGGGGAGGGGAACAAAAAATCAAGTACTGAAGAAAACAAAATGCAGCAATATAGAGAAAAAATGTGGATCCGCATCTGACCGAGAAAGATTTCTATCTCGGCCAGAACTCACTGGCTTCGATGTCGTTTCCGAGCATCTTTTTGACAGCTTATTATAGAAATAATAACTAATTATGCATCCAAATGCAGAACATATCTTAAGATGGAAAGCATGCAATTTGATCAAATTATCTCATGCCCAACGCCACATTGATGAAACTTCAGAAGTGCTTTTAATTTAGTAGGCTCGCAATTCAGTAAACAACCCTCTAAGATAAAAAAAAATATACACTTCTTTTAAAAAAGAAAAAGGAAGAGAAAGAACGAAAAAATATGTCCCGTGTTTAATTACTCTTTTAAAAAGAAAAAGGAAAAGAAAGAATGAAAAAATGCCTCGTGTTTGGTTACTATTGATTGATTTCAATGGATTTGATTTCAACAGCAAATTTCAAAATTATGTGGAAGAGTGTTTTAGGAGAAGATTACGCACATCTTTGCCCCCTTTTGGGCTTCAATGTCTCCCGTAGTGTGTGTACGGGTCAACCTAGAGCAGATACGGCTGTAATTTTGGTCCGCGCCCCACGGGCAGGCCGATAGCCCAAATAGTGAAGCTTGTACTGTGCCCAGCCCAAAAAAAGGCTTGGCCCCGAGCACACTCCTAATCCCTTGGGCTGGGCCTTGGACTATGCTTTGAATCCCGCGGGCCAAACTCAGCCCGGCTGTAAACTTAAGAAAGTAAAGGGGATTTAAGATTTCCAGGACGGTCCAGTAGCCCAGTCCGCAGCTTGCGAACACCCCCCCAAGGGTCATTTTTTAAATCGTGCAATCGAGATCGAATGGCTAAATATCGAACTGCTAGTATTAACTGGCTGCTATGGAGTGGCAATGGCTATAGCCTTTTAATTCAAAAAATCACATTTTTCTCCTATAAACATCACCTCAACCTCCTCATTTTACACAATTTATTCCCACTCTCAATTTCTCGCAAACTCTCGCAGGGCACTCTTAATCACTCTCAAAGCTCTCTTAATCAAGTTCAAGTGTGGTGCCAAGTGATAAAGCTCTCTTAATTTTGTTCAAGTGTGGTGCTAAGAGATAAAGCAGTCTAAATCCCACTCAAGTGGCATGGAAAATGCAATAGATCAAGAAATTTTTGTTGAACTCGCCATTCGGTAACATTTAATAATAAATACTTTGTCTTATAATAATTCTCAATTTTAATTTTTTTTTAAAGAAATCAATCTTCCGCCACAAGTTTATTTTTATTAAAACTCTCATTATTTTTAAAATAAATTACTAATCTTATTCCTTTTATGTTAAAAAAATGCATTCTTTCTTACAATTCCTTTTTTTTTCTTGTAGTAATTCTCGATTTTATAGTTTCCTTTAAAGAAAACAGAAATATCAATCTTCCACCATATCTTTCTTATAATTTCTTTTTTTTTCTTGTATTCTCGATTTTGTATTTACCTTTAAAGAAAAAAAATATCAATCTTCTTCCATGGATATCTTTTTACAAAAAAATCATTTTTTGTTATCTAAATTTAGAATTTTATTTTTTTACTTTGAAAAACTCATTATTTCTTATAAACTCTTTTCTTTTTTGTAGTAATTCTTAATTTTATATTTTCCTTTAAAGGAAAAAAATCATTCTTCTACCATCAATTTCCTTTTACAAAAAAAAATCTCATTCTTTCTCATATAAATTCTAGATCTTATTTTTTTAGTTTAAAAAAACTAATTCTTACTTACAAAATTCTCTTCTTTCTTATATTTCTCAATTTTAATGCATTCTTATACTTTGATTCGTTAATATCGTTCTTATAGTTTAATTGCCATGTTAGACTTCCATTTTTTTTACAATGGATCCGTCTAGTAATCTTATTAATGTAGAAGATTATACATTTCTTAATCATAATCGTAATCCTAATGTCCTCGTCTGGTGGCCCCCGACGATGATCGTGTGTCAACATGAAGAGAACTTACAGATTTTGTCTAGTGCTAAAGCATCTGTAGGTTCTCTTCATGTTGGGAGCCACAGAGGCCAGTCAAATGTATGGACTAGTTTTGAAATAATAACAATTACTAATCTTGATGGTATCGTAGTAATTAAGGAAAAACACAAAATTTGAAATGACAATTTAGTGGAAACACGGCTGGGGTTACTAGTCATATACATGAACACCATAAAAAACACATATAAAAGAAAATTTCAGATATTAGAGAGTAAATGCAACTAAGTAGGTGGCCAATGGAAAATATAATGAAATTGAGACATATAACTTTTTTAGTTGCATTCCTTTAAAGTTGGTTAATTAATACTTAGAATAACTTAATATTTTTCCTAATTTTCAAAATTTTCTAGATCAACTACCGCAATAGAGCCAACTTTGGTTGATGATTAACAAATGTTGGCTGTTGGAATTTGTGTCTTTTATGACTTATTGAGGAGTCCCCTCTATTATGACTCGGTCCCTTCTTTTCCCTCTTTAGCCCTCTTTGTAAGTTGTAACTCTACTATGGCTTATTCAAGAGTATTGGGCCTCCATGTTGTGGGAAACCTTCGTGAGCTTTTATCATGTTTAGTGTTTGAGATGTTAGTTTTTGGCGTTTAGTATGTTAGTTTATAGAGTTTGAAATTTAAGCTCTAAGATTAAATAGAATTTGTGTATTGGGGCTATAATTGCTAATTTGTGTAAAGGAATGGTATTTTTGGATATCAGACAAGGTGAGAACACTAAGAAACTTGAAAACACAAATTGCGTAGGGAGTGATAACTGTTCTAAAATTACCAAGAACTTCACTGCCACTAGTGGCAAAGAAAATAAGACCATCTAGTCAATCAAAAATCCACTTTAAAAGAAAAAAGTCAAAGCGACGTACCTGTGAAAGTGTAGTGTATTTTCTTAGGATATTTTTCCATTATTAGGATCTTATTAAGATATTTTCTCATTATTAAGATTTTGTTTCTTAGTTTAGTATTATTACCATTATTACGGTTTTCTATATAATATATATATATATATGAATGATATATTCCTTCATTATTTCCTAAGCTCTTGTAATATGCAATAATACTTGTAACTTTGTTATCATGGTATCAGCGCCAAACCCTCACCGCCACCATAGCAAACCCTCGCCACAGGCCGTTGCACTCGTACCTCTCTCCTCCGTTCTCGTAAACCCTAGTAACACAGTTTCGCAAACTCTCCTTCTTCGTATAACACAAATCGCAGACCCTAGCCAACGACCTTGTTTGCCGAACCATCATTTGCCGCTGCCGACCCCGGTCAGACCCTTACTTGCCACTGCCAACCACCGACGAATCTTCCCTGATGTTCGGCGACCCACGCCGCACTTGTATCTTGTCTTCTCCTTCGCTCGCGCACTTCACGAATCTTAACGAGAAAATTTATATGCGCCCTCCTCCGAGCCTTCCTCATCCTCTTGGTATTGTTTGTCGTTTTCAGAGTGCCCTTTATGGTTTGAAACAATCCCCTCAAACTTGATACGAGCGTTTTCAGTCTACTGTTACTCAAATTGGTTTCACTCCTAGTCCTCACGATTCTGCACTTTTTCTTCACCACACTCCTACTGGATTGGTTATTTTGTTATTATATGTGAATGGCATGATCATCACTAGTTCTGACTTTGCTGTTATATCTAAAGTGAAACAACATCTATTCCGTACCTTTGAGATGAAAGATTTGGGTCATTTGCGATACTTCCTTGGTATAGAGGTTACTTCTTCCCCCACAAGTTACCACTTATCTCAATCAAAATATGCAAATGAGGTTATCCACCGTGCTTGTCTCACTGATGATAAAGTTGTGGACACTCTCATTAAGTTGCATGCTAAGTTCTTTCCTTCTAATAGCGTTCTTCTTGAGGATCCCACTATCTATCAAGAGCTGCTTGGGTGTTTTATCTATCTTACTGTGACTCATCCTGATATTGCGTATACCGTTCATGTGGTGAGTCAATTTGTCTCTACTCCTCGCTCCACTCGTTGGGCAACTCTGCTTCGCATTCTACATTATGTTTGTGGTACTCTTTCCCAAAGCCTATTATTGTCTTCATCGTTATCATGGACTCTTCATGCTTATGTTGATGTTGGTTGGCTTGTGATGTATCTGATCACAAGTCTACTATTGGATTTTGTATAATTTTTGGTAACTCTAATTTCCTGAAAAAAAAAAAAAAAGTTTGTCATTGCCCGTATTACTGCTAAAGCTGAATATCGCGCCATAACTCATGCTACTGCTGAAATTGTTTAGCTCCGTTGGCTCCTCTCTGATTTGGATATCTCTCTTCTCCTACTTTTCTCTACTGTGATAATAAAAGTGCGATCCAGATAACTCATAACTTTGTCTTTCATGAACGTACAAAACATATAGAGAATGACTGTCTCTTTGTTCGTCAACATTTTCAGCTTGGTTAATTTCACTACATCGCTGGGATGTCGAAGTGTTACAAAATCGTTAATTTCTTTTAATGCCTGCCAAACATAACATTCACCCATGATACGTACAAATAGCAACCTAGGAAAAACCGCATCAGCCATAAAATTGTTTATCTAATTTTCAAACTACCAACCCGTTCAATCTACCACCAAGAAATTGCCAACAAAATCAACCAATCCGCTGGTTTCATACTACCAAGAGTGGTTTGGTTTATGTATTTTTATTCACTTCGCTCTGTGTACTTTAGTGCAAACTTCTAAAGAGAAACAACTCAATACCTGCAATATCTCCTCAAACATCATTCTCATGTTTTCAAAATGTTTCCTAAGCTTGACTGAAACTCCTCTAACACCTCCCACTACAAGCTCCATGAAATAGTTGTAATTGCCTTAGCTAATAATCTAACAAGCTCCGCTCCACTCTTTTCATCTTATATCCACCACTGAAAGGATTTCCTGCAACTCCACTAGAGCTTTTATTAATGGCTTCCATACCCTTCAAAACTAAGCAATAATGTTCCCCAAGTCTCAAAAGCCATGTATGCGTTCATATTGGATGTAGTTATGCATCCTTCAAATACCTTTTCTTCCCCAATAGACAATAGCCTAAAATTATTTGACTACAAAAGTTAACAGGTCAAATAAAGCCTGCATAAAACATGGTGACACCAAATCTGGTGCAAAATTTTAATTCACAATAGAATACGACCTTGAGATTTTGAAGCAATCTTAAAGTTATAACGAGCAAAAACCCGTCAATTCAATTCAATAAAACTGTGAAAATAGGAGATTCATATTCCAGACAAAACAAGTTGCATAACATACAGCTGCTGAAGTCAAAATTCTTGCTTTGGTTATCAATTTCATCTTGAAGAAGTCGTCTCGCCCTCTGCAGCCAATCTTGTAGCTTTTCCTAGAAACCACAAAATACAATTGAGAATTTGCACATCATTGTATAAACCTAAGCATCGACATAACAACAAAAAATATAATAAGTGAATAACGACCATATAATGCAACGGTACTATTAATAAACAAGTAAATGCTCATGATGTAGAAGGCATATATTTAATTTGTCATGGAAATGAAAATTTACTGAAGCATCCTACCAATGTAAAGACCAGCATCTCAGTTGAAACTTAAAATCTTGTACAGAGATAATGGACATCCCCAAAAACAGAGCTCCAAGCAGAAAGAAAAAAACACAAACAAACAAAATGCCTGGGCACCCAAGGAAGTAAATATTTGTGCACTGTGAATGATAGAAGTACAATTGTGATTGGAGGGATAGAATACGCTGGAGATTGTGGCGTCTCATGGTACAACTTCAAAGGGTACTAGAAAGGATTGGGAATCATTTCTTGAGTATTCTAAAATGGTTGTTGAGATGGGAGAAGACTGAAGTTTTGGGATGATGTGTGCCGTGTTGGGGGGTGGGGGGGAGGCTGAGAGTCGCTCAGTGGAGGGAAATGCCTTCGCGGATCATATTCTCTAGAGAGAAAGGAATCGTGTTGTTTGGGACATTTTTCTTTGTAAGGAAGTCCACGGTTGGGAATTGCACTTAGCGGCTCTTATCCAAAAGTTACATAGCATGCCGAGTCTGCGACCGGAGAGGATCCATCCGTTCATGTGGAATTTAGCATCTTCAGGGCTCTTCAAGGTCAAGACATTCTATCAGACTTTGAGTGGCAGTTATAACCTTTCCATCCCTTGGAATGCTATTTGTGGGACTCATGCTCCATCTAAGATCGCCTTCTTTGTAAGGTGTGCAGTCCATGGAAAGATACTCATGATGGCTTATCTGATTCGGAGGAGGAAGCTTAATGTCTAGAGGTATTGCATATATAAGAGAGGTGGAGAGTTTATGCCACATCTTCTATATTGCCCTGTGGCTTGGGACTTATGGACCTCAATATTGGCTTGGTTCAAAGTCTGTTGAGTTGCCCCAATAGACATTATGAAGCATCTTCATAGTTGGAGGTGCTAAGCTGTCGAAAAGACAAGGAAAAAAGAAGAGTTGAAACAACCCCCATTAGATTTCTCCTAGCTTGACCTTTTATTCGGCTTTGGCTTTACCTTCTCACCATTTTTTCATTTCTTGGAATTAGTCTTCTTTCCTCATTCTTCTTGTATTTCTCTTTCACTTTTAAAGTGTTGGCCTCAGCCATGGAACCCTTACCCAACTTATAATCAACCAAACTATCTAGAGGAGCAATGACAAAGGGAAAATCCTCAACTCCAAGCATTTGCAATTCCAAATGTGCCCAATCCAACAATCCCAACATGAAGTTGAAGAGTTTGTCTTCTTCGGGCATGTTCTTGATGTTCAGCATCAAAGAACTAAATTCTTTCATGTATTCCCTCATTATACATGTGTGTCATCCTTTCCAATGAATCTCATGCCACCCAAGATGTGTTGCAACGTAGGAATTGATCCTTTAATTCCTTTTTTTACATATCCCATAAATCAATCTTGAACGAGCATCATCTTCCATTTGTATTCTCCACAAGAGTTTGGCAGCTCCAGTGAGATATATGGTGGTTATGGTCAACATTCTCCCTCTGGAACGCGTTAATCCCTAAAGTACTGCTCCATGTCCCATACAAAATTTTCCAATTTCTTGGGACTTCGTGTTCCACCAAATGCCTTAGGCTAAGGAACTTTAACGTTCATGGACATGTCTCCGCAATTTGTATACCGGCAAAAACCTTTTTCCACAAGGGACAATTCTAATTCCATAATCTTCAAGTCTGCCTTCAGCTCATCCGACAAGGCAATCATGCCTCCATGGGGTTTCCTTAAACCAACCAGTCATCTTAATGGCATACTGGCCTGTTGCTCAAAAGAGGCTTTCAAAGAAAAGACCCCTTCAGCAAAATTGTTCAACTGATATGGCAGAGAATAGAACTCTTTAGTTGGGCAATACCAACCAAGTCTCCCCACAAGGACACTTGTTCATGAACCGCTTCGAACCCAACACCACCCGCCATTGTAGTTCAAGCAGGTACCCATTATGACATTGTCACACAGCCACTGATTCCCACACGAATTTACTTGTGATGACACTATGACTCAGCATTTAGACTCAACCAAATAGGGATGGCAATATCCCCCGAATTGCCGCCGCATGTCCCCACCCCGTTATGTACTAGTTTTTCCTACCCAATAACAAATGGGGCAGCAATTTTCAAATCGAGAATCGAATCATGAATCAAAATTACCTTTTCTCGAATCGTGAATCGTATCGAATCGTGAATCGTAAAAATTCGGTTACAATTTTTAAAATGCATCAAAAAATATATCTAAAATGGTTAAATATTATAAATACATTATAAATATGAAAAAGTTTAGTCATAAACCAATAAAGAACTTCTTTTGAATGATAAGTATATAGTGTAATAGGTAAGATGCTTACATCTATGGCAAGAGATGTAAGTCATAAATCTATCGTGATCAATGATCCTATGCTGCATTATTAGTTATGTTATGATTATAATAATTCGTAGACATATTTTTAGATTTGGAGACATCTAACCCAAAATCAGTTAGCAAAATGGATGGAGATATCTCTAAATTATATGAATTAAACTTGGATGACTTAAAAAGTGAGATGAGATGTTTCTAATCCTCCCCGCACGTGTCGCTCAGTTACATTTGAAGATGATATAAAAGTAAACAAAATGAATGAAACAGACACTGAGTAAAAATTTAACTCGCGAAACCACCACATACAACTTAATACTAATCATACCATGTGGGAATTTATAAACATCCAATCCAAAACCAATTACTATTTGGTAGAGAGACATCAAGAATATAAATAAGTAAGGTTGAGTGGCTTAGAAAAGTGACGTGGAACAAGTCTCTATAATGTAAAATTATTAATTCAAAGAAACAAGAATCGAGACTTGCTTGATGTTAAACCGATTTCTTAATATATCGAACCAAATCGTATCGAATCGTGTGATACGTATCGTGAATTGTACTATTCTTGTTTTCACCGATTCACCCTACCGATACGAATTGATTGCTAGATGTATCAAACCGAATCGCACAATACGTATCGTGAATCGTACGATTCTTATAACAAATGGTGGAGACTGTATTTGCTTCCACTATCCCGTTTTACCTTGTCCCAAATTACATAAAATAAATACATTTTATATCTATGAATACATATATAAAGTCTATTTTTAAAAATATAATAGATTAAAATATAAAATTATTCTATGTATATCTAATTTTTCATCTCTAGTTCTTACATTTTATATTTTGAATTTAGATATTTCATCAACTATTATTTTTATTTTCCACAATATCATTTTCTTATTAGTCTCATCTCTTTAAAATTTTTGAACTACCGTGTACCCCCGATATATTCGTGCCCTTCCCACCCTCACTATTTCTTGGAGTTTTTTTTACTTGTCTCCGCCCCGATGAAATAGAGGATGGGGATGAAACAACGCATCCCCACCCCCTCCCCGCCCCAATTACAATCCTACAGCCAAACACCACACAAAAACACAAAAAGGTTTGTAATTTAAAGAGGCACACTAATACAGGAACATGTCCCAACCTTATATTACACCCAAAAAACAAGAAAAAGCCAAGGAAATACTGTAAACACACGCAAATTTTCTAGGGTCTCTTGGAATGCGTAGGAATAGCCATACAATCGGTTACTAGCAGTTGACACCCCCAACTGCCTACGGTTTGCTAGGATAATGAGAAACAAGCTTGATAAATAACATAGCCATCAATTATCACTGCCAATTAACACCTGTCTTCTAAGGGACATCGTTCATAAAAGCAAGTAATTGCCAAAAACCGCCACTATTGTGCTAGCATGCATGCCAAACCCAAGGGTCTGCCTCTGCCAACAGGGAAAGCTCTTGGTTGTCTATCCCATGACAATGCCAGCGTTACTCCAAAACATGCAGCTCACACCAATTGATTTGTATTGTGCCCACAATCAAGAAAATTACCAATATCCAAGCACCGAGCCTTGTGCCTCCATTTAGGACCCGCACTAGGGGCAAGCAGAGGAAGGCGCCGACGCCCTTTTGCTGGGTTGGAAGGGCGGAGGAGGGTGCCTAGGAGTAGGAGGAAGGTTTGGAGTATGGTGTCCCTTTTCTTGATGTGGTTGTTAGGAGATTGTTTGATGGGGTTGAGACTCCTTTGTTTAGATTACAAGGGGCCTTTCTAAGCAATTTATATAGTTGAATTTCTCAGAGAGCTTTCTTTCTATTGAGAACTCAATTGTTTTTATAGGTTCTCTTTTAGTAGGGTGAATTGTCAGAGGTTTTTGTTTTTCTACCTCTAGGGAAGTTTCGTCTTCTCCGTATGTGAACGGGAAGCATTCCCTTTTATGCGTCTTTAATATAGCTATTTAGTTATTTATCAAAAAAAAAAAGGGGGCGGGGCAAACATGTCTTTAGAAGATTTGATCCATGTTTCATGTTATGCTTGTGTTTATGCATCTAACATTTATTGTGAGGAAGGAATGGAGATGTAATCATGTTTAACTATGGCTTGCATTTTGCATGATTGTTAAATTTTGGCTTGAAAGGATAGTTGCATACCTCTTGTATGCTTTCTAATTCATGTTGTTTAATGTTGTACTGAGATTGTACATTGAATCATGTGACTTGTGGCCATGGTTGGAGTTGGAATTAAAACTTAGAGGATGATTTCTGAATTAGTCCTCTCACCCACGCCCTGTCTGGATGGAAACCTCAGCCGTTTGAATGGCCAATCTCAAATTTTGGAAGGTTAGCCTCTGCCTTCCACCGTCTAAATGGCCAAATCCAGGAAAACCTACCCAAAATCTGCTTCTGTCCAAAAGGAGCATCAGGCATACAGACGATGCCCAATTCTGCTATCATGCGAACCTCGAACCTTTGACCTACTTTGACCCTTCTTGATCTAATTTTATTGGAATTCTGTTTACTTTCACCTCGAGACTATCATTCTTCATTTTACCTTGGATATCAAACCTTGTTTCATTATTCGGATCGCACAGTTCTGAGCCTCTGAAAGTCAAGGCATGACAGCTAGTACTCATTTTATTGTTCTCTCCCTTTCCTATACTCTCTAGTAAATTTAAGAAGTTGAAGAGTTCCATCGGATTTGAGATTTGTTCTGTGTAGACACTTTTTCAGGTCAGGCGATTAAAGGAATATTGGATTTGATTGGACATGATGCATTGAATTGGATTTAGCATTTTTATGTATTTACGTAACTATCTCTATAACCAGTTGGTTGTGTTTTACTGTTTTGTACAAATCACAAACAAAATCAATTTTCTCTCAGTGATAAGCATATCACAAATTTGATCATGGATTATAAGAATCGTCATAAGAATTTCATTTCCAGTGAGCCTTCAACAGATGATTCCTCCCACCAAACAACCAGCATATTTGTAACTGGGGCCCATGTCTGGACATTTAAACGCCTAGGGAGCATGCTCTCACATAGAGATTCAAGAGAAAGTGCTTTCTTTGATAGGGTCAGTTTATAAGACCACCGAATACAGAACTGAACCAAGTTTAGTCAAGTTACCGAACTTCCACTCTAGGTCTTAGAAAACAAAGCCAAACCAAATTGGTTTGTCTGGTTTTGTTAACCCGGTCAACTAGTTCCCATGTGCACCACTACTAAAGTAAGATGTAGAAACGGAAGACAGCTAGCTGAAAGAAAAGTGGCAGACCTGAACTGCATAATTAAACACATATCCTAGACAATGCAAGTTCTCCACAACCAGTAACATCCAGGGCATAAATGTAGGAGGAAATAGTAAATAGGTACTGGAAGCAATGAAGCCCCTAGGGATTGAAACCATGTGTGGCTTGAAGCTTTTAACATAGATAGAAAAAGAATTAAAGGAAACAAAAAAGAAAAAGAAGAAAAGGAAGCAAGAAAAGTAAAATAAGACTTTCATGATTACCAAGAACATTACAGAAGTCAAAACATGAAAGATATACGATATTGCATTCCAAGGCAGGCTCTCTGCAGGTCGATTCAAGATCAGAACTGCTAATGTCCAGGGAAGAATGCACAAGGAAGAAAATTAAGACCGAGGATTGTGTGGGAAGAAACTGGTAATCTATAGAAGAGGTTCCATATGTGAAGATAGAGCTAAATGCAGAGCCCTCAAATGGTGCTTGGAGTAAAATAGGGTACAAGGCAAGCGAAGAAACCACATGTGGC
This sequence comes from Heliamphora exappendiculata, assembly GCA_034768845.1. Taxonomy (NCBI): domain Eukaryota; kingdom Viridiplantae; phylum Streptophyta; class Magnoliopsida; order Ericales; family Sarraceniaceae; genus Heliamphora; species Heliamphora exappendiculata. Next base: position 5,777,911 of record JAOTRH010000018.1, on the reverse strand, counting down.
TTGAAACTTTTTACATAAAGAGAAAAAGAAGGATAGGAAACAAATAAAAGAAAAGGAAGAAAAGGAAGCAAGAAAAGCAAAATAAGACTTCAATGATTACCATGAACATTACAGAAGTTAAAAAATGATAGATAAACGTTATTGCCGACCAAGGCAGCTCTCTGCAGGACGATTCCAGATCAGAACTGCTAATGTCCAGGGAAGAATGCACAAGGAAAAAAATTTAAGGTTGAGGATTGTGTTGGAAGAAACTGGTAATCTAAAGAAGAGGTTCCATATGGTAAGATAAAGCTGAAGGCAGTGCACTCAAATGGTGCTTGGAGCAAAATAGGGTATAGGGCAAGCGAAGAAACAGTTTTTCTCCTCCATGACGTTTTCTGTTCTCCCTCTCTCAGATCTTTAATATTTCCGGTTTTTGTACAAATGAGTAATGATCACATGTATCTATATTCCACTCCAAAAACCTACATATGTGTCCAGTGTCCTTTCTACTAGATTTTTTGGGCACTTATCACTCTAAGCCACACAATAATACATGAAATGCAGGGATGAATAAATACACAAAATCATTTGGAATAAAACATAAAAAATAAGAGTAGATTGAGACAAATCATTTCAACAAAATGAAGTTCAAAAATACCTTGACGTAAATGGTAATCAAATGACCAGGCAGTAGCACTTCCTGATTTTGCAAGGAATCTGGGTTGTCCGGCACAGAAGTGTGGTCTATAAGAGAGAAAAGCTTCTGCAGCATAAAGCTAGAGTGAAGAAGAAGAACTCTGTTAATTAGCTAATTCCATAGATCACCAACCAAAAAAAAAAAAAAAGTGAAGGAAACAAACAAAACATGAAAAGTAAGCAGCTATATAAATGACATAAGGAGCGACTCCACAAATTACATAACAGAATTACTCAACAAATTTAAATATAAGTTGAGAAAGTAGCTAACATGAGCAAATTAAATTTGTCCTGATTGTTATCGAGGTGGACAAATATGTAGTCTCTAAGAACAGTATCTGCAACCTACAAGGAGAAGGGGGGGAAAAAGGAAGGCATGCAGAGTCAAAGAAAACAGTTCCAATGTGAATGCCCATCAAAACCCATTGCACTTTGTTGTTTCTTTCACGATTCTTTGTGTGAACCAAAGAAGATTACAATGATTAACTCACAACAGAGAAACTTTCTTTTTCCAGTCCATCCATAACAGGTTGGAAGTACTCTCCTGAAGAAAGAAGAAATAAGTCAATGCGGTCATCAAGCGAATACTGAAGATCAATGAACAACAAAGTTAAGTACCAAGATGCTGCAGACACTGCATGCGGGTAAAAAGAGACAAATCCCGCACTTCATCAAGAATAATTTTCACCCTTTCACCGACAAGTTGGGTGCCAACGCAGCCCTTCCCCATCTCATATTTCTCATTATAGCAGCATGTCAAACTCACATAGATTTCGTGATCATTTGTGTCAGCAAGGGCCTGCCAAACAAAATTAGGGAATAATCGTTTATGGTACCTAAAACAGGCCAACACAAAATGTACTTAACTGTACAATGCCTACACAACCTTGTTTGAAGTCACTCCGCACCCATGATATCACACACACACACACACACACAGCTATGAAGCATGGATATAGATGTGGAATACACACGCGCACAGCTATGAAGCATGGATATAGATGTGGAATAGGGGTACGATAATATACAAATTTGGCGATACAGAAAAAGCTAAAGAAATTAAGATACGACTCCGTTCTGGATACACCCACACATACAGGTATATGGCTATGAAGCACAGATACAGATGTGGAATATTGGTACAATAATATACGAATATGGCGGTACAACAAAAGCTAAAGAAACTAGGATACGGGTACGTCCAGGATACTTTTATTAATCAAATAAATAAATTGTAACTTTTAGTATTGTACATAAGCTTAAAGCATGATGAAACCCTATGATTTTCTAATGCAAAATACAAATCTTTTGTAACTAGCTTATAGTTTAAGGGTCAAAACCAGTTTATCTTAATTTTTAGTAGGTACTAAAAAGTTTCATTTCAATAGCAAGTCTAAAATATTTATACCGAAACGGCCTAAAATATTTATATTGAAACGGTCAAAAATAAAATACTTGAATCGAAATTCACAACTTATCCCTGCACTTTTTCCATTTGCACTCTCGACTGTTATATGCTGCAATTTTACCTGTTTGTTTAATTATAGAAACACAATGGCCCCGTTTGGGTAACTTGCTTATTGGCTAATTTGGCTTCTAAACAGCCAAATAAGCAATTTCGTTTGGTTTTCCAAATAAGCATGGTTTAAGCCAATAAGAAAATAAGCCAAATAAGCAACTTTTAAGCAAGATTTAAGCCAAACATTGTTGCTTATTTAAGCAAAAATAAGCCAAATAAGCAAAAATAAGCAAATAAGCCACTTAAAAGCCAAGGTAGCCAAACGAACTTGCTTATTTATGTTTTTGCTTATTTCACAATAAGAAAATAAGCTATTTACCCAAACGGGGCCAATATGTGTATCACAATCTTTTCTTACAAGTCCTTATTCTATGAAGGGTGAATAAGACACGCGTACGTTCATCATTCACATTAGAACAACTTAAATAAAGATCTAGCTACCGCACAATGCTGGGAAAGATGACTCTCTTGATTCCAATATGCATTTCCCCTCCAGTATCTTGCTGTGGATTGTCCTACTGAACTTGTTGCTCCAAGTCTACTTCCATACGAATGGATGACACAATAAGGACATGTCAAGTTCAATACACTCCAAAGAAATAGGGTACTCTTACTTTCACTATTTTATTCTTCGGTAATAAGTAAGCAAAGTATTGGAAAAATATTCTTGTATTTATCCTAACAATTAAACACTAATGCTATGCAGGAAATGTTAAAATTTCAATTTCATGATAGTTTGGATACACAACTTTTAGAGTATCCAAAAGGCATCACATACTTCTTGAAATTAACAAAAATAAATTTTCCAATTATGGATATGTTTAAGATGTATCAGATGTGTTCCACGAGTATCCGTTTTTCATACGGTCCTCAGAATACAATATGGACATGACTTCCTTCCAAAAGCATCAATGTTTCATAGATAGACCTATAGAGAGAAGGGGAGAGAGAGAGTATCTCAAATTACTTCATAGCAGTTTCAGGGTAGAAAAGGAGGTGAAATAAAAAGGAAAAATGAAAAATCTAATAGTTACAGTCACCTTCATGCTATATTCATTTTATGAATTTCTAGACAAGCAAGAAATCGCTTTTCAAGAATCTTACAATATTGTTAAGTATTAGGTTAGACAAATTTTGAGAACTGACATACTGACATATTCTACGAGTCATTCATAGAATATGGGATTGCATTAACCTATGCAGATCAAGTAAAAACAATATATCAAACTTGAAACAGTACTTTAATACTTAGACAACCCCGATTCGGTTCAGATAATCCAATTAATTTGACCCATCCCTCAATGGAAAACTTGGGGCATATATACTAAAACTTATTGTATAGGATGTGCATGGAACACTGTAATCAAGCTATTCAGAAATTTCATATGGCGCCCAATTGGCTAGTTTCTTAGTTTCTAAACCTTAACCTTTGGCAGCCCTTTAAGCAATTTTCCTGAGATTGAACACATGCATAAATCAAAAGAGTTACAGTGTTAAGAAACTTTGATGTGGCCAAAAAAGAAATAAGCACATTGATATTGGTGATTGGGGATTCAAAAATGACAAAGTAAAAATCACGAATGGCAATGCGTAAAGATAAGATATGGAATACATGTGAGATTTTTTTACCAAGTGAAATGAAGACCAATTAATGCATCAGTATAGAATATTTTACCATCTTGATGGCAAGGAACAAAATTTCCTTTCGTTTCCATCGAAACAGCCGAAACGTTTCCGTTTCCTAAGCGGCTGAAACGAAACACGAGTGGAATAAAGAAATTCCACCGTTTCTTTCGAAACACGCCTAACTTGTGCAATATACCTAAACAAGCTTTAGGTAAAAGAATTTAATTTTTTCATAAATATTTTTACAACTTTCGTTTAGAAAATTATACAGTCTTTTATGAAAATATTGATTTTTCTGGTTTTACACTTTTTTTTTTATGTGAATGACAACATAAATCTCTCTGTGTATAATTAATTTATTATTAGTCATTAATACACAGGTTTCACCATATGTTTCCATACATTTTTTATTTTGTCGCGTTTGAAATGTTCTCGAAACGTTTTCGTAACATTTTTGAAATGTTTTGAAATGCTTCCATTTCTAAACTAATCGAAACGACAGACCGAAACGAAATTTTGATCCTTGCTTGCCGGTGCCACAAGAGAAGAAGAAAACCAAAAAGAATGTAGCAGTGAATAAGTAAATGATTGCCTTTACCAATTGAGAAGATGGATCTACAAACAAAACTAAAAGAATAAGAATCCAAGTAGGCAATACCAACAGTTGCAAGTAAGGCCTGTTCTATTGAGTTTTCTTCATGAAAACATGTCTAGTTTTATAGAGACGATTCATTGTGTTAACATTCCCTTGAATGCTGCCTGCCATTAAAATTTGTTCAAATATAAGAAAAGCATAACCTGTCAAATTAAAATTTGTTCACAAAGAAATGACAACTGAAATCTTTTCCACAGACAGCCCTCTTAAGGCTATCACTTGATTTACTTGTAGAATCCTCAAAATCTAGTACTACATATATATATATATATAAAAGAATGTGGGGGTCACTCTCAAGCCTCCAAACTACATTAAAACTTCAGGTTCCTCTAACTGACCCTCTCTCCCCCTCAATTTCATGTGCCGCCTTCATACAGTCCCTCTTTGCAGCTCCAGGTTCCATACAGTCCAGGTGATGCATTGTCTTGCAAATACTCCAGATTATGCATTGTTTTCTAAGCATTACGGCTATCTATAGATCAATAAATATCGTATACTCCAGGTTAAAAATACATTGGCCTCTATGCAGAAAAGCTTTGAGTTGTCAAGACTACATCAATTTCCACCCTTCACAAGTTAGATAGTCTCTGTGAACATTGAGTACAAAATACGTATACATATAGCATGGAATAGAAAAATATAGAGTGAGGGAGAGACTATCCGCAGAGTATCGGCAAATAAAGATGATCTCAATGACACAATCCCACAGACTATCTCAATAGGAAATACACTTGAACGAACAAAACTCATTCAAATTATTTTTTCCCCTTCCAAGAGTTTCTTGGTGATATATAGACTGAATGATTCCCAAGTGATCAATTGATCACGAAGTAGCTGCACACATATGCTTACTCCATTCCTGGCATATCCAGGGGAAATGTTAGACATTCCAAACTACATTAAAACTTCAGTTCATTACGTGTTTACACAAACTAGCACCTTCTCATTAGCCATTCAAGTGTTATCTTAATCAATTGCCATCTTTGAAATCGAGAACCTTCAAGGATGTGTATGGAATTATTTAGCCAAAACCCTAACTCCTTTCTTGTTTAATATTGACTTATTTTCCCATATAATTTCAAATCTATTCTCAAGACAGCAGTGTAGCACTCTCGGAGGCGCCATCAAGCCTATCTAACATGGAATTATCCACCTGACCTAAGGCAACTGTGAAAAGATGGCACAGAATTGGATACGTACACCATCAATTTGGCTACCATATCACTGTGGTGAGAGGAGGAGAACCGGAAAGAAAGGAAGGAAGGAAGGAAGGAAGAAGGTAGAAAGTGAGGTAAAAATGATTTCCACAAGATCCACCATCACCAGTAGTAGTAACCCTCACCCCAGAAGTTTATTGGCACTTCTGAAGAAAGGAATATTTAAAGGTGGAAAAGAATATTAGAATTTACATTTTCCACTCTTGTGCTCTTTCGAAGGCAAAATGTACATGCAAGTCAATTGAAACTGAATTTTAATAATATTACGCAATTCTCAAACCTCCAATTTTCCATTTTACCCTAGTAAATAAATTTGATCAATAAGACAATATCAAGGGGAGCATCTCAAGAATAAAAGACATCCAAGAAGAAAAAATAATAATATACCCCATCTATACTAAGAAGTCAACAAATCCAAAAAGAATATATCAAAAAGATGGATGAGCCCTCACGATAAACCACTCACGTTACACCCGAAACCCGGGTCACGTGAACCACCCAAGAAAAACCTGTTTTACGATTCTAAGATCCAACAAAACTAACCAAGCCCACACGGTTCCAAGAGTGTAAACAAAAGTGAGCTTAAAACCTTTGAAAAACGCGCATCCGATGGTTTATTTTAAGTAAAAGAACAGCCCAAAAGAATAAGGTCACGGTCCCCAAGAGTCAAGCTTCAAAACAAACAAACAAACAAAATTTTCAGAGAATTGCCCGGAGCGATTGATCGGTCAAGGGACCGATCGAGCGATCTTTAGCAGTTTTCTGTTTTTCCCACTCCTGTGAAACAACCGAGGCTCACGCAAGACCACTCGATAAACCGATCGATAGGTCTATCAAACGGTCTAGCTCTGGACCACTTTTTCAAAACCTAGCTTTTCACCCGCAACACTTCATTTTTCAACATTTTTAAAAACTTACATGGCACAACCAAGCCATCTAAAACATGTTAAAATAAGGTTCAAAATTCTCGCTCGAGGCAAAAGAGTTGATATAAGCATAAACCAACCGAAAACGATAACTATTTCATACAATTATGAAGACATACAACAAACCCGTGGTTTCTTTCATTATCATACAAGCATTACATGCATTGATATCAAGACCCTAAGGCTTACAAAACTTCCATTTTCACGTCCGAAACACAAACATCAATACATGATCCTTTGACAAAAACGGTAATTACTACCGAACAACAAAACTAAGAACTAAGACTTCAGCGACCTCCGGGGCTCCTCAAGATCGATCCACGCGATCGAATTCACCTGAAAAATTTTCAAATCTCACAACGTAAACCGAAACTCAATAGGAAATAAACTAGCATGAATTAAGAGTATAACATGTAATCACAAATTATATAAATAACTCGACTACACGAGTATCAAAACGGTTTTCCATCCTTAAAATCACGAGTTTTCATATAATCCGGTAGCATCTAATAGTTCAATAATCACACGAAGCACATTGCATTCCAATTAAGTTTCCACCACCTACGATATTTCCTACACCTCTTGCACTCTTTTACGGCCTTCCACCGAGGAATATGTACTAACCCTACTTATGTATATTCTTCACGATCTTTCACCGTATGACCAACATCAGCCCCAATTATGCAATCCTTTACGGTCTTACACCACAAGACAGTACCTGCCCCAATTAAACAATTCTTTACGGTTTTTCACCGCAGGAGCAATCGAATCCCAATTTCACATAAATATTAGATATTTAGAGAAGCACATAGCCACGCACGAACATTTAAAGGCACGCATTCATCAATCACCCGATGAAACCATGGCTCAACCCCTAGGGTTAGCCCCACTCCTCCCAAAATTATGTTTCCACAACATATACATAAATCCTTTTGATTCTCAAAACTCATTCTTTTTTAGAATCATGTACACATACATCTACCAATTTTGTAATAAACCATACAAAAGCCTAACATGCTTTTTATCCCACCAAACACGATTTAAACACAAAATTCGACATTCATAGCATTTTAAAACAAGGACAAATGCACATGAACACATGTATCACCCTTTTTAAAGCAAGATAGTCTAGAATCCTACCGTAATGAGTTAAAAACTCGCTTTAAACACCGGCGAAAAATCTAAGTCGTCAAAATGAGATTCCGTTTGGATGAACGCGAAACCCACGGCGCGTATAACAAGGATCGACTATCCCTACGCCAAGAACCGAGTCCGAATCAAGCCAAAAGCTAGAGAGAAGGCAGAGAGTTAGGTTTGTCTTTCAAAGAAGAGAGGAAAAGCTTGCTAGAGAAGCTTGGGTCCAAAACCCAATGCCACTCATGCACTTTATAAAACCCACGCTAGACAAACCGATCGATCGGTCCTGCCCAAAAAAAATTTTCAACTTTCTACTACGACGCTCGACAAGACTAGAATTGAAATCAACATACACTCTAAGCCAACACATGCATAAAGCATATAGAAACATGTTTTTTTATGACGATTAAAACGATAACCAACACATCACATATATATACATAACAAAAACAAAAGGAACTGGGTTTCACAACTCATTCGATAACTCAAAAACCTGGTCTTCCAACTATGTACGAGAGAGTTGATGTTCTAATTTTCTACATTTTGAGACAGACTACAACATGGTTGCCAAGTTCATTTAAATTATTTACATGTTCACCCTTCCTCATAAGTATGTACTAAGTACCTAATGGCAATTTTAGATAGATACAATGGTAGGATTCCTTCATTGCCATTACATACAAGAAACATAATGGCATTGGCACCTAATTTTTTCAGACAGTTAGACACAATCATAGTATTATCTTCCTTTTAACTATCAAGGATAGAAAGATCTGTCATTCAGACACACCTATACCAAAGCAGTACCTAAGTGATAAAATTCATATAACATGAGTTTGGAAATAAGGCTCTTACAACTTCGTTTCAAATAGTATTATAGTCTCACTCTCACATAAAGCAACAGGGCTTTACCAAAATCACTGTAGTAGGTTCTTAGTATGCTTAAAAGAAAAATATGCATCAGGATGACAAAGAAAAGGACAAGTCAACCAGCCGTAAAGTCAATCATAAGCACCAACTTGACAAAAAATTTGATTAATTTCGAGTTATGTTCACATTGCACCAATGACTAACTGTCATAGGGTAAAAATCAGAATGTGTATTTAAGAAAAAATTTCTCTGTATTCATTAAGATTTCTCAAAATATAAACATGTATTCAGACGATCTTAGCCGCAAAGAATGAAAGAAAAAAAAGGAGAGAGCACAAATAACTGGATACAAATTAACACTTTGCACAGGCTTTGGCAACAGCAAATGGCACAATAACATTAAAATGAGCTAGTATGCATCACAAAACCTTAAGAACAATGCCCACAGGAAGCAAGTACTCCCTCCCTTGTATCCTACAAAGATAAACAAAGAAACATAGATTTAGTTATAACTGAAGACAGTTGAAAAAAATATATATACTGTCTGAGGCCACAGTTAGCTTGGCTCACCAGAATCCAAGTCTTGCACTCCCATTATTAAGATAATACAACTTTACTGATACTGCAGATTGATCTTCTCTGACACATCTGGAATAAGAATATATGAGATTGCTGCCACAACAAAAACTATGGGAAAACAATGAGCAAGTCGCCCCTGAGAAATGAGAATGTGAAAAAAGATACTTTGGGACAATTCAAGAACTGGTTATCTATATTGTTACTGTTTCGGGAACAACCAATGATGAATATTTTTGGAACATGGTCATTTCTGGGCCATTTTCAGTTCTCAGTATATAAGATATATTCATGCAAGCAAATAATAAAAATCTACGTAAATATTGAAATAAATACATTAAAAATAAGACACATTCAAGCAACATGCCACGTGGTTATCGATAGATTCCCAACCCCAGTGAGGGAGAATTGTAAACTACCTTATAGTACATTTGCAAGGACAAGAAACTTTTGAATTAGAATAATTTCAGAAAAGAAACCAATGGCAGACAAATACAGACTCTAAAATAACCATTCATCTCTCCATTATCAGGTGGGAATCTACTATTCTCCCTTTTCTCAAAAACTATTCACATATACCAAGGTTTAAATCATGGTATCAGCCGGCGTAACTGTTGCAGTCGTGTGCAACGGTAATCGGGAATATCTGTCAATGTGTAACAGAATCGGAAACTGGAGTCGTGAATTGTTTTCAAGAGCTAGCAAATGACATATGACTCATTAATAATATGTTATAACCTTACATATAACAAATACAAGGCTTGTGGTGATTTTTAATTAGTACTTTTGACACGAAAAAACATGTTTCGTAAACTAATATTGAATTTTTATGGTACTTTTAAGACCCAAAAAAATGTACATGTATGGTATGAGAATCTCACTATTTAGGATATTAAAAATGCCAACTTTATATATAACTCATGAAATTAAAGTTAACAAATTCCAATATTTGATGTGCAACGATACAAATATTACTACAACTGACATTAGAAGACAACGAAAAGGAAAAATATCACGCGAAACGGTGAAAGTGTCTAGAATGAAACGAAATGCGAAAAAAGTGCTTGATGGGTTTTTTTCATGTGAGTTTTTGTCATGTAACGATGCCCATACTGGACGTGTACCTGCCATTACGGTACTAATCCTGACAGTTTCTGTAACACCGATATTTTGTTGCATAATCAAATCGATACATTGAAAAACCATTGTATATCAACCGACATGATAAGTTTATTTAGAACTCTGTTGTATAAAAATTACAGAAAGAAAATAATGTATACAAAAAACAGAAGGATTGGGGTTCACCGTGAGGACAAACAGAAAAACAAGAAACCTGGGCTATCGCGAAAAGCTGTCAAACAAATAAATAGAGAAGAAATAAGGCCCTACGCCCGTTCAAACCCAACTTTAATTTGGCTGCAAGAGGGTGGAAGCTATGCTTAGAAATGTAAAAAATTCACTTGGCCAAATGTTTGGCAGTGTAATTGTTTAATATCAGGTCCACTCAACCTACAGCGTCTATGGTAACCTAAAGAGCCATAACTTCCTTTAATAAGAGTCAACAAGAGCCATTGCCAGGTTCATTTTGCCCCCAAAAGTACAATCACTAAAACAAAGCTTAAATCTACCCACCAATGATGGCTTCCGCTTACAGTGTTCTCACTTGCACTCATATTGAATAATCTAATGAGCGTCTATTCACATACAATGAGGCAAAAGGCTCTGCCATAAGTTCCATGGAAAACTAAATCCAAATGAAATCACTTGTCTACTTTGCTTGTCTTCAAAAAGAATATCATCTCTTTGATTTCCAATGGCCCATGTGATTGTGGAAAATGATCATGTCCGGGGTTTTATATCACGGTATCAATAGGAGTAATGGTCAAAGTCGCGTGTAATGAGGATCGAGAGAATCGATCAGTCTGTAATAGGAATCGGTAACTGCGCTATTGATTTTTTTACAAGCGCTAACAAATAGCATAAACTCATTGATAAGCATATTCTAATCTTATCTTTACTACAAAAACGTTTAGAAGTATTTTTAATTAGCATTTTAGCACCTAACTTTGAAGACGAAAATAGAATTCTAAAAAGGAAAGTAAAGCCAAATTATTAGGTTGTCTCAGGTCATGTATCAAGAGTATCGGCCAACACGGACCGATACAGCATTGATACACGATACGTATTGGCGAATCGATCAATACTCTAGAGATTTTCTACAACTTTGATACCAGAATGCGCATCCGAATCATACGCTTGAGATACCAATACGACACAGCCGATACGTAACGGTATCAGCGATATTTAAAACCATGCTCACGTCTAGGAATTTTAGCCCAAAATTCCGTAAAGAATCAATATCTCAAGTACGGTATTAAATATTGCCGATACCTACGGTATTTGGATGCTCTGTTTCGGATACGCATGCTTGTATCGTTGTTACATAAAATCACAATCTTATTGGTCTATTCTGCCAATACAATTTCGTATCTTAGTCGTATCAGCCAACAAAACCAATGTCTTAACTAATACGACCTTTGTCAACTTATAGCACATTTGGATTTAATTTAGGTAGCATTTTATACTCATTTTTTCCCCTTTTCTCTCTACTGCTGCTGTTGGTTTGTTAAAATACTTTAAACGTTTAGAACTTAACTTGAAACTTCAAGATTCAAAGTTAATCTTTCTCCCAACATACAAAATTGCTAATTTGTTATTGAACTATTAATTGGTATTTTCATCCCATGCAATTAAGTAATGGATCCCTTATTGCATATTTGCTCTTGGTTTCAAATAATTGGTTAAAACATGTTTTAGCAACTAGTATTGTTGTATTATTTGCATCATTATATCAAAATACTATTGCCCTATGTTTGCTTTATCCTATAAAATGAAATTTGCTCACCAGATGGACTTCTTTACTTTTTGGCCTAAAAGCATGTTCAAATTCAATATAATTATAAAAAATATGTTTTTAGGTGCAATATTATTAATTAAAACAAGCATCCAAAAGGAGACAAATAACAACATAACATGCTTATTAAAGAGTGTTTTAGAATTTGCTAATGATTGAAACAAATTCACATGTTCGGTTTTCGATTCCTGTTACATAATGGTAGATACTCCCAATACTACTTACACGCAACCGTTACATTGACCGATGCCGCTATTGCAAACCATCCCAACCCAATCGAGTACTGGATAGAATGAATTAGACACAAGGCATGGCCAATGAAGGTAGGGAATTGATAACATATGGATGTATTTGGCTTTTGCTTATTATTTTGTGCTTTTTCTATGATATTTTTTTTACTATTTTTTGCTTTTACTTTCTTCTCATCCTGGTTGTATTTGGATTGTGCCAGCTTAGCACTTCATCTAATACAATCTCTTTTTTCAATTGATCAATAAAAATTAAAAAAAATAAAAAAGAAATAGGACTAAATACATTTTGTTCCCTAAAGCATGCATTTTATGGCATTTTAGTCTCCAATCTTGCTATTGTGTCAATGTAGACCCAAATTACAAAAATGTGTTTATGTCGCGTCAACGCTGCTCACCTCTGTCCAAAATCGGCGACTAAATTAGGGGTACTTCTGAGAAAATACACACTCCACTTTGTACCAAATGATTTCTAAATTTTGGAAGGTAAAAAAAATATTTTCATATACAAATCCCCAATTCTAACACTCAAAGATACCATATTGCCCACAAGCCCCATTTGTTGTGGGAGAAAAATTAGTATAATATGTAATGAAACACTAGCTGCAACTAAAATAACCTAAGGGGATCCATGAATATTTGGAAACGTTAAAATTAGTTGTTGAAAAATGACGGGAAAAAAAACTCTTTTCTTGCGATGCCCACTCCGAGAATAACGATGAGACTATGGAAGCCTTCTACTCTGACAAGAAGGCTAGTCCAAATTGACTGGTTGGCTAGTGGCAAAGGAGAGAGGTCATGAGTTTTTGTGCTTTCTGAGTTTGTTGCGGCCAGAAGTTGGTTGGTCGTCTACAAAGCTCAATGAAGCATCTAAGGCCAAAAGAGGAAGGGGTGAGCTAGGGAGATGGAAGAATTGATCAAGAGTCCAGATATGTTAAAGCAACAAGAATAAAGCACAGTGATGCAACGAGCAAGGAGACGCTATGCATTCTGAAGTCTCATCAGGATGATTGGAGTGCGTCTCCTTAGGTGATGTTGGTTTAGAGAATGAGGGAATCTTTCCTAAAAGTTGTTGGGCTTCGCCATGCAAAAATAAAAATGGGTGGCATAAGGGAGTAAGAGGTTTGTTAGCCCAATAACTTTTTAATTTGATTTTGATGATTTTCATAATTTATTTTTTAAGAATAAATAGTTTTAAATGGATAATACTTTATATTTCCAAAATGAAAGTGTTTAACAAATTTTGAACAATCAAAGTTGATACCTTAGCAAAAAATAAATGACTTTTATCTCCAAAAAGGTTCAAACACTTAAGCATTCTTTAATTAAAATACTTTGTATTGATCTTAATTGAAAATTAAGTCAAACACTTTTAAGGCAAAGTATACTTGAAGCTTATCAAGTGTGTCAACACACATTGATCAAATGGTTTGACACCCTAACTGTTTTTCAAGTTAATCTTCAGATACCAAAACGATAGTATCGACACAACCTATTTTATGTCGACACAAAAGTGCTGAAGTACTCAGGACTCATTTTGAGTCGACACAAACATATTTTGTGTCGACACAAAAGTAATCCTCACTTTTGGTTTCGGAAGTTTAGTGTCGACCCCAAGAAGATTTGTGTCGACACAAAACAACCGAGACCTCTTACAAATTTTTTGTGTCGACCCCAAGACAAATCGTGTCAACCCAAAAGTCCCGAGCCTGCCTGCAAAATTTTGATGTTGACCCCAAGAAAATTTATGTCGACACAAAACAACCGAAACTGATTGCAGAATTTTGGTGTCGACCCCAGAAACCAAATATGTCGACACAAAAGTACCGAGACTTCCTGCAGAGATTTAGTGTCGACACCAAAGACAAGTTGAGTCGACACAAAGTTGTTCCTCCGGATGCTGAAGTTTCAGACGAGTCGACACCAGATTCAATTGTGTCGACCTCAGAACATTAGAAAGTAAAGTGCAGAATTTGTGTCGACCCCTCAAAAGATTCGTGTCGACTCAACTACTTGAAGAACCATGCCCTAGACACTTTGTGTCGACACTAAAGTTATTTATGTCGACCCTAAAGACGAAAATTCAAAATACGGTAGATCTCAACGAATGAATTTTTGGCATTTATTGCTCACATCTACCTCCAATGGTCAAGAACTCACAAGATCTTATATAAGCAGTTACTTCTCTGCATTTAAGAAGATGAAAAACTTGCATTTACTATTCTATTGATCAAACCAATCTCAGAAATCATCAAGCTCACATTTATTGCTGTAATTCATGTTCTTGTTCTTCATCTTTCTTTACTCTTTCATTTATTGTAAATCAATCTTGTAAAGAGAGTGAGTGTTCTTCATTTATTACATCTCATTTATTGTAATTAAGGCTGGATCACCCTCTAGCCTTTGAGTGAGTGAGAGAAACTCATCAAAAAAGAGTTTAAGAGAGATTAGAAGAAAACATGGATTTGTTTTCATAGGATCTTCTTAAAATTGTACAAGGCTTGTGAATGTGCCCATAAATATTCAGATAGCTCAAGTGGAATCTTGAAACTTGTAAAGGTTTGGAATATGCCCGGAAGTATTTTGAATGGTGAAAATACTTAACGGAGATCTTGAGGAGTGGATATAGGTTAGGATAAAATCGAACAACTATAAATCCCTGGTGTCTGGTTCTTTTTCTCTATCCCTTATCTTTTAATATTTGTATTGATTATATATTTGCATATCTTACTTTATTGCAATATTAAAAGATTTCTGAAAAAAAAATTTTAATTGCTATTTATTTTTTTAAAAACCCAATTCACCCCGCTCTTGGGTTGCCTAGATCTAACAAGTAGGTTGCGCGGTACTTGTCCGCGCGGGAGGGTGACCCTGCAGGTATCACCGAGGTGGACGACGAAATCACTGGAGGTGTGGTTGAGGTTGTAGGTGAGGACGTTGATAGGGAGGAAGTTGGTGGGGAATTCGTACTTAGCGAGCTCCGTGTGGGCGGTCAACGGCGATGATGATGATGATGAAGAATTAGAGTTAGGGTTAGGGTTTGAAGAGAAAAGATTTAAGAGGAGAATGAGACAAAAAGAGACGATGAAGAGAGACTTTTTCATAGGGCTGTTCAAAAATCTGCTCGGTTCGCCCAACCGCCCTGCATCCACCCATCGACCCAAGCAAATAAAAAACAAAAAGTAAGATAAATTGGGCGGTTAAGAAAGAAACCACATGAGTCGGTTGATGGTGGCGATTTTAATCACTTTCACCCGCTATTCAATCGATCCGCCAGCATATAATACTTATTACTTAATTATTTTTTATTTTATTGTTAATTTGTAACTCATAACTTTTAACCTAATCATTAATTCGCAAGGTATAAATAGAAAAGTAAAAATTAAAAATTCTAGATCTCAATATTTTATACCAAAATATCTTTTTAATTTCTTTAACCTCAAAATATTTTTAATTTTTAATTTTTTGTAACAGTAAGTCAGTGGCTTTGTGAGCCACTTACCAATGTTTATTTATTTATTTTATCTTTTATTTAGTGTTTATTACTTTATATTATGAATATGGGATGTTTATTTTTGTTAATACTCAAATGTATTGTTGGAATATTTTTTTAAATATTTACATGAATATTTTGTTTAAACTGATGTAGTTTCTATTTTGATCTTGGATTAATTAACATTTAATAAAATATTTATTTAATTTTTAAACAGCTAAGTCGTTCAATCCGCCATTGCAAAATTGTCCTAAAAAATAACTAATTCGTCGATTTTATAAAACAGGTAGTTCAACGATAAATTAAATTTTTTATATTATCATAAATAATTTAATTAATAAATTTTTACTTAATTTGTACGGCAGTGACCTGCGTACACTCTTACTTCGCTATTTGTTTAATTCACTCTTACTTCGCTATTTGTTTAATTCGGTGATTGTTCTGAGCACGAAAAAATAGTTATTCACCACCAAGTACATAGGTCAGCTGGCACATGCCATTCGAGTGTTGCTAGACATCTCGAATGGGATATACCGAAAAAAATGACCGATGAAGGGAGTGTGTCTGATTTGTTTGGGGTGAACGGATTAGGGCTGGCACGTGAATGTTTGGTTCTTTTATTTTTCTTGTTTTACTAAAGAAATTTTTGTACTCTCAAAAATTAAAAGCTTAATACAAAATACAAAAAAAAATTCATATTATTTTTTTCAATTTTGTTACCTATTTAAAAAAAAAGTTACTTTAAAATTTTTTAATTTAATTAAAATAATTATATTTTTAGATTCTTTTTATTACGAAGAAATAAAAAACTAAAAAATTTAGAAGGATTGAAAAAACAAAAAAAATGTTAGAAAGGAAGTTTGTTAACTTATAAATTATTTTTTTAAGTTCGCTGATTAGATAAAAAAAAAATTTTGTTTTTATTCAAATCATATAGTTTTTTGTTAGTCTAAATTTTTTACTTTTTTGTTTCTTTATAATAAAATGAATTTAAAAATATAATTACTTTAATTGATTTAAATATATATATATAAAAAAATTTTCATACTTAATTTTAAAATAGTTATCATTTTTAAAAAAAAAATAACAAATACATTAACGTAATTAATCTTTTCAATACATGAATTGTCATATATTAGAAATTTCTCATACCATGTATTAAGATGAAGATAAAATTTTAAAAAAAATAATACATGGCAATTTTCTCATACTTTGCATCAAAGTATGAGAAATATCTTATCATGTCGGAAACAATTTATATTGAAAAATTTCTCATTTATATGCTGTTTATTTTATTTAAAATTAAAAATAATAAAATTAAAAAAAATGTGCGAAATTTTTTTCATAATATGTATGAAAAGTGTATCACGCTGAATGATGTGTGTATATATATATATATATATATGTATATTTATATATATATGTGTGTGTATTTGTGTTATGAGAAATTTTTACTTCTCATACTCAGATTTTAAAATATAAGAAAAATTTGTCATATATCATTAAATGAGAATATTTTCATAAATATACATGGTACGAAAAACTTTTCATATTCGACGAGTTTGAAACAAGAAATTTAAGGAGAATGTTCTCACTGTTTTTTACCATTGAAAATGTTCTCACTAGTTTTTACCAGTGAGAATGTTTTTACTGTTTTTTACCATCGAAAATGTTTTCAATATTTTTGACTAATGAGAATATTTGTTTTTATTTTTTTTGCAATTATTTATATATTATGACAAGTGATAATATTCTCAGTATTTTTGAAAAAAAGTTTAAGATTTAATAATCATCGATAAGAATGTTTTTAGTGTTATTTTGTGATTTTTATAAACGCTAATGCTAATATAATTTTGTTGATTTTTTATATTTTAAATTTTAAATTTTATTTTATTCTTGCAATTATTCGTACATTATGATAAGTGAGAATATTTTTAATATTTTTGAAAAAAATTTAGAATTTAGTAATCAGATATGAGAATGATCTTAGTGTTATTTCGTGATTTTTACAAATTGTTCATTTTAATTAAAATTAAGATTGACAAAATTAAAAAAATATACATCAGAGTTTTTCATACTTGAAATAATTCACATTTTTATAAGTTACTTATTTTATTTAAAACTAAGAATAAAAAAATTAAAAAAAATATATGAAAAATTTCTCATACTTGAAATAATTCACATTTTTTACAAATTATTCATTTTATTTAAAATTAATAATAATAAAATTTAAAAAATAAGTACGAAATTTTTTTCATACTTAAAATAGTTCATATTTTTCCACGCACACTAGTGAGAATGTTCTCATTGTTTTTAACACTGAGAATGTTCTCAGTATTTTTTATCAGTAATAACATTTTTTTTTCCCATTACCTCCTCAATTACAAAGGACTCCTTACTTATAATGTATTATTGTATGATACAGAGAGAGAGAGAGATAAACAAACCAATGAGAATGTTTTCACTATTGAAAATATTTTCAGTATTTTTTATTTTGGATACAATTAATTTATTATTTCGGTCTTTTTTCTATATATTTTTATGATTAAAATTATTTATTATCTAATATTTATTAAGTAGATTATATTTTAAAAAAATTAAATTAATTGAGCAGCAAAAGTTTTGTGAGTAGATCACACTGTTCAAATATAATTGAATGTAATATAATTTTACAAAAAATAGTGATAAACAAATATAATTAAATCATATAGTTAAAAAATTTTAATTAACTTAAAATTTTATATTAGTAATAAAATTAATAAATACTATAAAATAAATAATTTTTATTATAAAAATATATTCAAAAGTAAAATATTCAAAATAACATAATATATGAAATCTTATTGGTAATAATCCACAGGAATATCTGGACTGGACAACACGGGGTGAATTAGTTTCAGTCGATTTTTTTGTGATTAGTAAACTTTTCGAATTAAAAATGACAAAATTAAAAAAAATATGTATGACAAGTTTTTCATATAAAATATGAGAAATTTCTCATTAAGTTGCTTATTTTATTAAAAATTATTAATAACGATAAAATTAAAAAAAATTATAAGAAAAGTTTCTCACGCTAAAATTTGAAAACAGTTTCAAATTTTTGAAAACAAAATTTTCATATTAATCAGTATAATTTTGTTAAATAAAAATTTAATTATCTCATTTTTTTTATAATAACAAAATTATCGGTTTAATCAATTTTTTTGAGACAAGTTCTCATTGAGAAATATTTTATGCACTTTTTAGTGTATTTTAAAAATCATTTAGTATTTTTTTTAACAATATTTTTTAGTACACGTGATTTTATACACATTAATTTCTTACGAAAGGGTTAAAAGGCTAAAAGGCTTTGAATTTTCAAATAGAATTTTTATTTTTGATTTTTATAACTTTAACTCCAAAGACGAAAAATCTAGCTTTAAACTCATTGCCAAACAAAATCTTAATAGTAGAATTTATTTTTGCTCCTTAAAGAACCATAATGAGTTAGAAAAAATAGTGGAGATCAGCTTTAGAATCTATTTACTAAATTTAAGTTTATATTTTTATGATAGATGATATGTTTGGAATTTTTAACATTACTGTATTTTATATATATTTTTGATCGAAACTATTAATTATGTAGAATTTATTAAATAGATTATTTATGTAAAAAATTAAATTAATCTGATATTAATATCTTTTAAAATATAAATGAATATTAATATAATTTTACAAAAAAGTGATAAATAAATATTATCAAATTATATAGTTACAAATATTAAATTAACATAATTTTTTATATGAGTAATAAAATTAATAAATACTACAAAATAAATGATTTTATT
>JAOTRH010000018.1:5744654-5758125 GCA_034768845.1 Heliamphora exappendiculata | reverse complement strand
ATTGTAAATTGTTGAAAGTTTAATAAAGATGTATTTTCTGGATCCCCGAGCATGTATTTTATGTCGGCGTTGGAAAGTCTCCCAACAGTTATTACTTAGCTATTTTTGTTAAAAAACTTTGTAATTTGAATCTATGTATAATTTAATTGATAAGTTGATAATTTTTTCATCATGAATTTATTAAAATAAATAATTTTAATAAAAAAGCCATTATACTTTACTTAAAATGTAAAACGAGATTAACAAAAAAAATTTAAATAAACAAGTTTAAACTGTGAAATTAAATTATACTCACACATGAACCTGTTAATTTCATGACCTAAGATTGATGAATTGCTGGTAATTGTTAGTAGCAAAATTTAAAACTAAATACATTTAATTGTGTGATAGATTATAAATTAGTTCGACCAATGAACACATCACTTTTTACCCTCAAACACCTTAAAACACCAGCATAACATTTTATGAGCTTAAAATAGACCCACATCAATTATGCAAACTCTTAAGTTGGTAAACTTTGTAAATAAATTAGTAATTATTCATATCTAAAAGTACTTTTAACATAATTTAATTATAAAATTAATTTAAATAAATTTTTTTAAAAAAAATTATTAAGTTAGATATTTAAAAATATTTTCATTAAGAATATACTTAATTTAAATTAAAAATAACGAAATATGTGATTTGCATAAAATAAAAAAGAATGTTAAATTTAAAATTAAAAGTGTAAAAAAATTTAAATTACAAATGGAGAGAGAGATTGGGTAGTTGCACATAAAATACCTATCAATATCAATACCTTTTAATTTGTATTATAGATATTGGCCATGTTTGGAAACTTTGCTTATTTGCTTATTAGCAAAGAAGTTAATTTGCTAATAAGCTATTTCGTTTAGGTATAGTTCTTTATTTGTTTACTTGTTTATTTGCTTATTTAATTATTTAGCTATCTAAACGAGTTTATTTGTTTATTTGCTTATTTAGCTATTCAAACGAGTTTATTTGTTTATTTGGCTATCCAAACGAGTTTATTTGTTTATTTATCTACCTAAACGAGCTTATTTATTTTTAATTTATTTAACTACTTAAATAATGTGGCTTATTTTTTAATTTATAAGTTAATAAATAAATAAACAATTTTGTCCAAACGTGACCATACGACAAATTGACTTGATTCAAATGCTAATAAATATATAAACAAAATGTAGTTTGTCTTAAAACATGAATAGTAATACTATTTGCACCAACAATCTTACTAAAAATAAATAAAAATACTGTTTATTATATTTTTACACACTTCAATAGATTTCAAAAAAATTGTTCAATTTATTTGTTCTTAAACAGTGATTTTTAATGTATTTTTAGGACCCGATCGGCAATTGGTTTAAAAGCTAATTTTTTTTTATTTTTTTTGTTCAATTTTAGTCAAAAAGCTAAATTAGATTTAAAATATGTTATTTGGTAATTTAAATTTAAACTTAATTTTTTTTGAAATTCATTGTTTAGAAAAAAAAACTATTTTTTTGGTTCAAAATAGATAATTTTATATTTTTATATATTTAATATTAACAATTATACGTAATTGAAAGTAATAGAAAATAAGTTATGAATAAAAGATAATATTGCACTTTAAAAATGTGTGAATTTAAATAGAATATTAAGAGAGATTGTGTTTTGGTACTCGTTTGGCAAATCGGTTTAAAGTTGACTTTTTGAGTTTTTTAGCTTTTTGGTTTAAAACCCCAAAATTAAAAATTTTCAACTTTCAGCTTTTATTCTATTGACCTTTTGTTTTTTTTAATAACAATTTTTAATTTTACCTTTTAAGTTTTTGATATTTTTGCCTTTTTACTTAGCAAAATCTCATTTAAACTGAAAAAAATATTAAAATTTTATATTCGATTTATTTGGTTTTTTAAGTGGCTTAAAAATTACTAGTTTTCCAACCAAACGAACTTTTAATTTTTTAGTTTAAAGTGGCTTAAAACTAAAAAGTTGACTTAAAGATAAGTTATCAAATGAACACTTTTAACTTTTTGGCATTTTAATTTTTTATTTTTTTATCAAATGAATAATCTTTAACTTTATGATATTTTTAACCAAAAAAAACTATAAAAAAAAAAAACCAAAATTGCCAATGAGAGCCTCAGTGCACTTGTTTGTCCAACTGAACTTATCCAAATACAAACGTTTGTTTTTGCGCTGAAAAAAATAATGATCTGCGGTTCAACGTGGCTGTGGCGGTGTATGGGCGAGCCCGGAAAAAATGAGTTTTTTTTTTATATATATATTTATTCGCTTTCTTTTTCTTTTTGAATTGGAAAAATAATTTTATTTTATTTTATGTAGCATATGCTTGGATCCACTAAAAAACAGTTTTCTTTTAAAAAAATCTTTGAAATTACAGTATTTGACATTTTTAAGAAGTTTATTATTTTTTTATTTTTTCCTAAAATAAGCCTATACGCATCTCAATTATACTAATTTTTCTGTTGACTATAATGCATTTAATTAAAAAACCAATTTTACTCTTAATATTTAAAAAAAGAGAGACTGTTATAACATCTCAAATGTTACAACTTAAGCCCTAATTGAAAACCTTGATTTTTTGGCTAAAAAAATGCAAAAAAGTCAACATTAACTGTTTAGCAACAAAAATAAAAAGAAATTAAAAAGATAAAAGTTAAAAAGTCAAATTAAAATACAATAATACATTTTATTTATAACTCATTTATTATAATTACCAATTACATATAATAGTTAATATTAAATATATAGAAAAGTGAAATTATCAATTTTGAACAAAAAAATAAAAAAATAAGCTTTTGACCTAAATAAATTTTTTTAATAAAATTAAATTAAAAGTAAGTTACCAAACAATTAACTTTGAATCTAATTTAACTTTATGAATAAAAACATAAATAAACAAAAAAATTAGAGATGCCAAACGCCCCCCATGACTCATTATTTTGGTTTTTTTACTAGCGATTTTAATACCACAAAAAATTAGTCCAAATTAAAAAAATAATTAAAATTTTTAAACATTTTAAACGGACTTAATAAATATTTTAGAGATGCCAATAATTTAGCTTAAATAAGTTAGAGATTATTTTTAAAAAAAAATTATTTTTAGAATATTACAAACAGGGGGAAGTTTTGGGAAACTTATTTCATTTCTCCTCTCTCTCTCTCTCTCTCTCTCTCTCTTTCTATCTCTTGTTTTGCTTGGGAAAGTTAATTTTTTAGAATAAAAATTAACTAAATTAATAGAGTAATAATAATAAAAAATTATAGATAATATAACTAAATTAAATCTTTGTCTTAATTAATTGGTGTCAAATTCATTTTATGTCATTTTATTCCGTTAAGAGTGTAATTTTAATATGGCATCTCATGTCAATTTAGGTCTACCTCTCCCTTAGTGTTTTTATTACTTACAATCTTGTTATTTTTTCTAATTACTACAATATAATAAATAAAAAATAATAATTAAAAAATTAGTAAACTTAAAAAAACAAAATATAAAAATAAGAAATAAATATAATTTTTTTATTTTAAACTTATTATATTTTAATTATATTTTAAAATATTTATTTTATATAATTGAGAGTAGGACAAGAAAAAAAGATATAGTCCCCGTCATATTATCTTGGCGGAGAAAATAGGTACATTACAAGGAGAGATTATGTGAAAGCGAGAAAAGAATAATTTATATAGACAATTAACGATGTTTAATTAATTTAATTTTTTATATAAATAATTTATTAATTAACAATAATAAAATAAATAACTTGTATTATACTGTTAAATTCTACAAATAAAATATAGGTACATACATATATACACGTGCAGTGTCGGTCAAGTCATTTTTTTCCATTTCTGCTTCTTTGATTTTTTTAATCCACTTTTTGTTTAATTAATCATTGCTTACTTGTTTATTTTATTTTTTTTATTTTTTATTATTTAGTAAAATTATTATATTTTTTATTCTTTTCATTGAGTTGAAAAATAAAATTTTTGATTAACATATAAAAAATCAAAACAGATAAAAATAATTATAATAAGCCAATATGCGAAAGTTTATTTTACTTATTTTTACTTTTAGTAATTTTTTTTTATTTTGATTAAAATATATTGTTTTCTCATTCATGTAATTTAGATATTTGAAAAAAATTAAAAACTCTAACCAAAAGATTAAAAAATTAAAAAGATAACAATAAGTTTTAAAGATTTATTTTTTCTAGAAAATTAAAATAATTTATTTGGAAAAAATAAAAAATATTCCTAAAATATTTAGCATATTTTCAATTTTCTAATAATATAATTAATTTTATCGATTGTATTATAATTATTTTGTTTACAAAATAAATTATCAAAATACATATTAAATAAAAAATAGTTAATTAACTTTTTAAAATGCCAAATAATCCAAAAAAACTAATTTTAAAAAGCCCAAACAGGGCCTTGGCCCCAGCAGCCCCAAATGGGCCAAATCAAACGCCTCTGTCCACCCTCCCTCCCGCTTTCTCTCTCCCCTTCAGGAAGTCAGGAGAGAGAAAGTCATTTTATTTGCATCTGAAAGAAATGATTCAGTTAGAGCCATTTTTAGGCTGTAAATAGTTTTTATTTTAATAATTTGAATTATTTATTTTATTAATTTTAATATTTTAAAAACTTATATAAAAAATTAAATTTTGTTAAATGGCATTAACTATTTAATTAAATCATATTTGTACTAAAAATAAACAATAAAATTTAATACCGTCCAATTTTTAACAAAAATATAATTTATCCAAACACAAAACTAAATTTAATCACTATAATTTTTTATAATTATTGTAAACTATCCAAATAAATAAATAAATAGCTCATATAATTAAAATGAGCCAATTTTAAATTCAAAATTATTATTTTGAGTATGTAAATTAGCTATAAAAAATTAAATTAATAAAATATTATTAAATATATAAACAAATCATATTTTGACTTAAAGTCATAATATAATAATATTTGTTCTAACTCCCTTAATTTTTTAACACAAATATAACTTATCCAAATACTTAAAAAGTAATAAGTTAAAAACTTTTGACGTAAAGTTAAAAAAAAAAAAGAAGACAAAAAAGACAAAAAGCTTCAAGTTATAAGAGAGTTGTTATAATTTTTTTTACATAATTTTATATTTAATATATATTTTATTTGATAAATTTTAACGAGTAAATTTTATAAATATATATTTTATAAAAAATATATGTATAGCACAAATTATGATATTTTTTAAAAATATAAAAAATTATTTTAAATTAGTAAGGAAATACGCAAAAAAATTCAGATTAAGGTCCGCAAGAAGCATACAAACTAATTTTTTTTTATTTTTTTATAATTTTAGCTAAAAAATTAAATTGAGTTTAAAATAAGTTATTTGTTAACTTAGTTTTTAAATTAGTTTTTTTGAGTTGGTTATTTGGATAAAAGTTTTTTTTTTTGTATTTTATTTAAAGTGAATAATTTTATCTTTCTATATATTTGATATTAACAATTATGTGTAGTTGGTAATTGTAGTAAATAAGTTATGAATAAAGAGTATTATTATATTTTAAAAGTGATAAAAATTTAAATAAAATATTATGATAATTTGTCTTTTGATCTGATATTTTTATTTTTTTGCCCAACAAGTAACTTTAATTTTTTAGAATTTTTAGTCAAAAAGTTAAAAAATTAAAATTGGCAATCAAGGCCTAAAATACTGACTTAAATTTTATTTTAACTTTAATAAAAAATAATAATAAATCCAACTTAAAACGAGTTGCCAAACAAAACCTAAATTTTTTTCAATAATTTTAAGAACTTATTTCTGCTGCTTTGGTTTTTCTAATTCACTTTTGATTATTTATGATGTCTAAACAATTTTCAATAATTTTTAGAAATTTATTTTTCTAAAATAATTAAAACAATTTATTTTTAAAAAATTATTTAGAATATTTTTATATATTTATTAAAATATTAAATCATTCTTATAATATTTAGCACTTTTTCAGTTTTTTGTACATTTTTTAGAATATTATTTATTTATTTTAATACCGAGTGTGTTAAAGTTATTTCGTTTAAAAAATAAATTATTTGAGATATAAATAAATTCTTTCTTGAATAAATATAAAAAGATTCTAATTAACTTTTTAAAATGTCAAATAATTTAAGTAACTTAAAAACTAACTTTTAAACAACAAAACTAATTTTAAAAAACAAACAAACAAACAGGGCCTTAGACCCAGCATCCCCAAATGAGAGGAGTTATTCAACTGAGTAAAAAAATGTCATGTCAACATGCTCCCATGTTATGCTTAACTAATACAAACACATTTATTTATTTATAAATTTCGATAGTTATTCTATACTAAGAATCAAATATTATTACATATCAATATTATTTTACAGTAAATAAATATATAATACATACGTGTTAATTGAGCACACCAGGAATGATAATGGGGGGCAAAGCCAGGCCAATGACCATGTTTTTCATCCTTTCATTCCTTAATTAATTAGAACAAAAACAGTAGGAAATGGTACGTGGCAAGAATATTTGGAGAAATTTTTTTAAAATTTAAAGGAGTGATATTAATAATAGTTATAGATAATGTAATAAATAAAAAAATAATAATTAATGAAATAATAAAATTAAAAATATAAAATATAAATTTAGAAAAGAAAAATAAGAGATAAATATAAAGTTTCAATATTTTAAATTTATTTTATTTTTAAAAATAAATTTTATACATATATTTATATTTAAAAAATTATTTATTTTATATAATTAAAAAATTAGGGGAGAGACATAGAGAAATGGGGGTAGAAAAAACAAAAATTATTTTTATTTCCTTTGCTATTAGAAGCCAAAAAAAAAAAAGCTCGTACGTAACAAAATGGAATGTTCAAGGGTGGAATATAGGGGGGAAAAACCGTCATCTTTAGAATATATGGTATTAACATGTTAACGTGATGTTTTTGCTCTTAAAATAATTTATTTCTAAAATAGAAAAGAACACGTTTTAGATTTTTTTTGTTTTTATTATCAAAATATCAAAATAATCTGAAAAATATTTAGCATATTTTTCAGATCTTTTTACTTTTTTAATAATATAGTTGGGTTTTTCTTTGAATGTTATAGTCGTTTTATTTAAAATATAATTTTACTTAAATAAATTTTAAAAAGAGTTAAATAATTTTTTAAATTGCCAAATAATCCAACTTACTTCGAAACCAAAAAAAAAAAAACAGAGGCCCAAACAGGGCCTTATCCCCAGCTGCCCCAAATGGGCCAAAATAGAAAAAAAAAAAAACATCTGTCCATCCTGGCACCTCCCCGAAGAGAGAGAGAGAGAGAGAGTCATCTCCTTGATCACTTCATTATCTTTCAATCGACTTCTACAATTCAAACCTTCATCTCTGCACATCAAATTTCCCCAAAACCCCTCCATCTTCATCATCTTCTTCCTTCTTTTCTCTTCTCTCTCTCTCTCTCTCTCAAATTCATCTACAATTTCTCCTATAAATATCGATTACAGAAGAAAAAATTGGCGGCGGCCATGGGATTTGATAAAGAAGCAAGCACATCCTCCCATGTCCTCAACGTCCCTCCTCTTCCCCGGGAAGACACCCCTCTCCTCACCAAATCCCGACCTCTCTCCAGCAAATTCAAGACCTTCGCCAACGTCTTCATCGCCATAGTCGGCGCCGGCGTCCTCGGCCTCCCCTACACCTTCATGCGCACCGGCTGGGCCATGGGAATCCTCATCCTCTCCGCCGTCGCCTTCCTCACCTTCCACTGCATGATGCTCCTCGTTCACACCCGCCGCCGCCTCGACTCCCTCCACGGCTTCTCCAAGATCGCCTCCTTCGGCGATCTCGGCTTCGCAGTCTGCGGCCCGATCGGCCGGTTGGTCGTCGACGTCATGATCGTCCTCTCCCAAGCCGGGTTCTGCGTCAGCTACCTCATCTTCGTCGCCAACACCTTATCCTATCTCTTCAACTATTCCTCAACAAATCCCAACCCCAAATTCCTTGGTTTTTCTTTCAAATCACTCTACATCTGGCTTGGCTTTCCCTTCCAATTGGGGTTAAATTCGATTCCCACGTTGACCCATTTGGCTCCTCTCAGCATTTTCGCCGACGTGGTAGATCTGGGAGCGATGGGTGTCGTGATAGTTGAAGACATAGCCATTTTCTTGAAACAGAGGCCCGTTTTACAGGCTTTTGGGGATTGGTCTATGTTCTTATACGGCCTCGGCGTGGCCGTGTACGCATTTGAAGGCGTTGGAATGGTTTTTCCGCTGGAATCCGAGACCAAAGACAAGCACAAATTCGGCAAAATCCTCTGCCTCTCGATGACTTTCATTTCTTTGATGTACGGAGGTTTTGGGCTTCTGGGCTACTTCGCTTTTGGGGAAGACACAAAAGACATAATCACCACAAATCTAGGGCAGGGATTGGTGAGCGCCTTGGTCCAGTTGGGTTTGTGCGTGAATCTTTTCTTCACCTTCCCGCTGATGATGAACCCAGTTTATGAGGTGGTGGAGAGGAGGTTCTGCGAAGCCAGGTACTGTCTGTGGCTGAGATGGGTGGTGGTTTTGGGGGTGAGTTTGGTGGCGCTTTCGGTGCCAAACTTTGCAGATTTCTTGTCGCTGGTGGGGAGCAGCGTGTGCATTGCGTTGGGTTTTGTGTTGCCTGCTCTGTTTCATTTGATGGTGCACAAAGGGGAGTTGGGGTGGGGAGGGATGGCCTTGGATGGGGCAATAGTTGGTTTAGGTTTAGTTCTAGCAATCTCTGGAACTTGGTCTTCCCTGTTGGAGATTCTTGGAACCAAGGCTTGATCTGTTATTCCATAATAATGAATCTTGTTATTATTCCACATCAGGGTTCGATTTGTAATGTATGCCTATGGCGTTTTCTGTTTTTAATTTTAAGAAAATTTCTGAACAGGGGATTGATTGTTTGATTTTCCTTTGATGTCTCAAAAGAACAAACGATTATTTAATCTATTAGTAAGTATATATATGGTGCATAGAATAATGCACGTTATATAGAATTAGTGGATTAGTGGAATCGATAGAGTATTTCTTGTAATAATTTATATATATGCGGTGAAACATCCATTGTAGTCGATTTATTTTCTTGGCTTTTAGATACGTTTGCAGATGGACCATCTTGCTTTCGTTCAATGGGATTGGCTGAATTCATGTAAAGAAGAAAGAAGATGCCCTTGGCAGAGCTATAGGCATAGAATTTTCTTTGATTCTGGCATTCCCCCTGCAGCAGCTAATTCATAATTTTACAAGTGGTGTAATTTGAAAAATTGACTTGTATAAATAATTAATATGTACATTTATTATAGACTTTGTGAGCCTTTATTTGAATGGGGGATTAAGAGAGAAAGTGATTAGTTATGTTATGTTTAGTTATATTAAGAGAGAGTGATTAGTTTTGTTATGTCAAGTTTAGTTATAATTATGTCATTTTAAGTGGAAAAGAGAAAGACATGAAGGGGTATGGAGGTTTTATGAGATCTTTTTCTTTCAAAATTGGCAAGAAATAGATCATGGAGTGTT
Organism: Heliamphora exappendiculata; assembly: GCA_034768845.1. Taxonomy (NCBI): domain Eukaryota; kingdom Viridiplantae; phylum Streptophyta; class Magnoliopsida; order Ericales; family Sarraceniaceae; genus Heliamphora; species Heliamphora exappendiculata. The sequence goes on along the minus strand of JAOTRH010000018.1, from coordinate 5,748,523 downwards.
GCAGGTTGTAATTTGGGCCGGGCCTAACTCGGTCTTGGCTTAGGTGGATTGAACTTGGCCTTAACTTAGTGGGCTCGTACCAAAATTTTGAATCGATTTAGGCCCTAGAGGTATAGGGCTCAGGTCTCGGGCCCGAACCTTAAACCAGCCAGCGACGAACCAAATCGGGCTGCTTTATTCCCCCCCTACCCCCTTTTTTTTAGTTGTATAAGTTTATAATTTTATTATTTTTATAGTTATTTAGTTTATAAATTTATAACATAATATTAGTTTACTATTTTATTAGTAGTAGTTAATATATTAATATTAGTTTATAAGTTATAAATTTATAGTTTATTGGCTCTGTTTGGGTAACATGGCTTATTCGCTTATTTAGCTTATAAGTCAATAAAAAAGTTACGTTGTTTAGGTAATCAAATAAGTCCAATTTTAAGCCAATAAGTATATAAGTAATTAAGCCAAATAAGTTAAAAGTAAGCCAAACGAAATGACTTATTTAAGCAAATAAGCCAAATAAGTCAAAAATAAGCCAATTGTCACTCAAACGAAATAGTTTATTTGTATTTTTCCCCAAACAAAGTGGCATATTTGTGTTTTGGCTTATTTGCTAATAAGCAAAGCAAATAAGCTTGTCACTCAAACAGAGTCATTATTAGTTATTAATTATTATTATTATGAGTTTATGTTTTATTAATTTATAAGTTTATTAGTTCATATTTCATAATTTATATTAGTTTATAAGTTTATAACATATTATTAATTTATTACTTTATTATTTATTATAAGTTTATTACTTTTTATAATTTATAGTTTATTAATTTTTAAGTTTACAGTTTATAAATTTATTATTACTTTACAAATTTATAGTTTATAACTTTATATTATTAATTTATTATAAATTTATTAGTTTATTATAAGTTTATTATTAATTTATATTATTATAAGTTTATTAGTTTATTAAAAATTTATTATTAAATGCAATAAGCTTGAACAATTATAATAATAAAATGCAATATAAATTTTATTAATCAAAAATCTAATTTGAACAATTACATAAACATTATATTTTATAGTGTATTGTACATTTAAAAAAAGAGAGAAATTACATCACTATAGGTTAAGTACATCTCCACTAGATTGGCACATACAAGCCTAACAATTATTTGCATTATTTTTTACTTAAAATAAATTTATATCTAAAATTACAAATGTAAAGAAATTAAATTATACATTCAAAATATAAAAATAAAAATTAGTTAGAACCTGATAATTCTTCAGGCATTCTACCGGTTATAGTTTTCAAATATGCTTCTAGGATTTTTTTTTCGTCAATTTCTTGTGACTTTTTTTCACGTAGATTGTGTCGCGTGTGATCATCAAAACTTGCACTATTTCCGACGTTAGTCTGGATCTATACTCGTTTATGACCCGTATACCTGCACTAAAAATTGTCTCTGAAGTAACTGTATAGACGGAAACTACAAGTATTTCACAAGCTATTGTAGGCAATATTGACCACGACACCTCATGTTGTTTTCAATACTTTAAAATATCAAAATCATCTCCATTTATATTTTTTACTGCATCAAAATGACGTTGGAGTTCTGTTATAGAACTCCCACCAATAAAGTCTTCTAGTTTTTATTATAGACTAATCATCCATACGACTTCGAGATGAAATTTTGATTGAGAGTTGTGTTGATTGAGGTATTATATGAGTTTTATATTCATTATGTAATTTTTTAAGTGTTTCATTTATTGGTTCAAGTAGATTTGCATTACTATAAATATTTTTTTAAAAATATTATAAACTAATATTTTTATTTATAGGATCTAGTATTGAACTTATTACAAAAATATATGTATTATTTCATTATAATATTTTTTAAATTTATCTTTTATACTAAATATCACGTGAAAATAATTTTTATTGATTAAAAATTCATCAAATATTGTTGTTATTTTTTTAATTGTAATACAATTAATAAAGTAGTAGGAGTGCAAATATATGAAAAATAATTTTGTTAATTAATCAAAAATTTTATAATTTTTTTTGTATACATTTACATTTTTCCAACCACTAGCCATAGGCGTAGTAAAATGAGTTACAATATTAATTTCAAAAAATAAATAAATTATTATTTTTATTGTTATTAGTAACATATTATATGTCGCATTCCACCTAATTTCTATATCTTGTTGTAATTTTTTAAATTTTAAATTTTCTTCATTACATATTTTTTTATAAATATCAACCCTTTTTGTACTACTATTTATGTATTTTACTGCTAGCTAACTCATTCAATAGATTCATTGTGATATTTAAGCCCTTATTTAATAATTAAATTTAAAATATGTGTAGAACAACGAATATAAAATAAAAAATCAGATAATAGAAGCTCTAAATTATGTTTTAGCTAATTAACACATTCATTATTATAAGAAATATTATCTAAAATAATAAAAATAATTTTGATGCAATGTCCTATGAACATATTTCTTGTCTAATATTTATACATAAAGTATGACTAGTATAACGAAAATTCTTGTCTAATATTTATACATAAAGTATGACTAGTATAACGAAAATCTATTGGTTTAAATGATTTTTTTTTACAAAAATTTAAATAATTATCTATAAAATGTACTGTAACATATTAATATTCTACAATATTTATAACAGTTCATAAATCAGAAATTAAACAAATTTTACTTTTTAAATTTTTAAATAAATCTGTCAACTCGATTTTGTTTTCTTTAAATATTTGTAAAACTCTGTTTCTAGTAATATTTTTAGAAAAATATTAAAAATTGAGTCGAAAATACCATTTGTACCATATATTCAAATATTGATTATTCATTAATTGAAAATAGTTGTTTATGTTCTATTATATAATCAACAACATAATTTTGTGCGCGTGTAAAATTATAAAAATATTAACAATATTACCAGTTAGACTCCTAAGAGGTGTATTTTTTAGGTGAATATCCGAATATCTACATAAGTAACTAATGCTATTTGATGTGTTAAATGAAAGGAGTTTATTATAAATTTCACATTTGACTTTAATAGTTTTTTTTGGATAATTATAACTTTAATAGTTACGGTACCATTATAATTTTTTTAAAACTTTGTTTCAAAAGAATCCCATTCGGTTGAAACCTTTTTATTAGACGTAGCTATAGATGTAGCAGCAGATGATGAACTAGTGCGTGGATTAAGAGCAAGAGTAGGAAGAGTGGGATTAAAATCACTTGGTAAAAATATAAAAATATCTTCTTTCTTATCAATAAAAAATATACGTGAATCCATAAATAAAACAAAAAATTATAATTTTAAAATCGAAATAAAATTAAAATTAAGCTATGAAAAAAGTATAAAGTTAATATTTTTTAAATAATAAAAGTAACACTTCTTTAAAAAATAAATTAGAATTAAGAAAAATATTGCGAAATAAATTAAATACTATAAAATAAATTGCAAAAAATAAAACAAATCGAATTAAGAAACTCTGATATTTAATCTTGATCTCAATCGATAAGAATTTTTGATCTTCATCTTCACTAATTGATTCGCCAACAGTTACACTTTTCATTAAATAACCGAATATTTCCGATTAATTAGAGAGTATAGATTAGAGACTTTTTTGAGTGATTTTTTTCAAATGGGAAGTGCCCCTATTTATAGAAAAAAATAACTAATTTTTTTTTAATAAAAAAATAGCCGTTAAGCTAGGCTCGGGCTAGGCTAGCCCCAACAACTAATTAATCTCGGCCCTCGATTTGAAATCAAAAAGATCTTAGCCATTGGTGTGGATAATTGACCGTTTGGGGGGCGGGCTTGGGGTGGGCCGAACCTAGGCTAGCCT
>JAOTRH010000018.1:5720918-5737472 GCA_034768845.1 Heliamphora exappendiculata | reverse complement strand
ATGGCTGTTGGTTTCCAGACTTCAATTGCAATTGAAATGGTCAATCCAATTGTAATTGAATCTGCTATTGAAATCTGAATTTCCATGGCCAATGAAATTCACAGATTCCAACAGTATATATTATTATGGTTACAATATTGGAGAATATCCTTGTATTTTGAGCATATATTGTTTTTTGGTCAAAATTGGAATAGTATGCAGCCTTTTGGTCTTGGTGTTCTATTATCTATCTTTATTCCCCACTGTCATCATTCAACAAGCTTGAGTCCTTGTCTCAGCTTGTTTCTGGTATAACGTTTTGAAAACTAGTTTTGAGATTTTTGGTAATCGAGTACCCCAAATTGCGATTCAAAGATTTCTCCAAATTGCTAAAATAACTATAGGGTTGATTGAAGGACGATGGTATTAAGACCATTCAGCGACCAATTCTTGGAATTGAGGGAAAAACGTGTGAAAATTCTAAAATCTTTCTCTATTTTTTGATAGAGCTCTAAAATCTTGTATAAAAGGGGAAGTTTTTTCTTTACGCAGGATACTATTTATATTAAAATATAAAATTTTCACTCACTGTTTCTTTGAAGAGGCATGTTTTTTATATTGGACATATATTGTTAGACGTTTTATATTATTATATTAATTTTTTCAAATGGTATTTTTAATATAGAAGACATTCAATGTTAATATTTTTTACTATTAATCTAAGATTTTGAAGTCAAAATAAAATAAAAAGAATATATTATTTTAATAAAACAAATATTATAGATGTGATATAAATTGATTTTATAATTTTCATACACAGATAGGATCTTTTAATAGTAAATTTTGATCATTATAAATGAAGTTTCGTAAATTGTCATTGTCTTATAACAATAGATTATCGATTTGGAGAGATTTTTCCACATTTGTCTACTGACCTCTGTTGTGAAATAAAAAAAATTAGTTTCAACATTTTGTAGAGTTTTCTCACAACTATTTTTTTTTCGGAAAGAAGAAATTGTTTGAGGTGCTGCACGTGGAATGTACATGTGGTCACTGAAGTGGGATGCCCATCGTCTTGGAGTCTTTTATCGTTTTCTTTTGAAGAGAGGAGATTGTGAACGCGTAGTTCTAAAAGAAAAGCTGCTCCATATGGTCATAGAGGACATTGCCTTCGTTGTAGATTTCCACCCTCGTGATGATGGAGGGTTTTATTCAGACTCAGTACATAATTGCATGGAAGTCGTAGGAGATGTCATATGTCGAAAAGTCTTCTCAGCCTATGATATAATCATTCTCCCAGAAGAATGCATTTTTAGTTAACCATGGAGACCATCTCTGTTAATAATGTCGTGGTTGGTCCACGAGGAATATTTAGAAACCTACATAAAGAACCCAATGTATTAATGATCCATTAAATTAATGTAATGAATTTAGTTTCAGTTTTATTTTAGTATGTTATTTCATTATCGTCGCATGATAACGTTACCCCCATATTAATTGAAGTATTGTATCCTTCTCTCTCAACGTCAATGGGTTGGTCAGAGTAAATATTAATCACATTTAAATTATTAAATGTTTAGAATAAAAAATAAAAAATTTAACATCTGTATTTATGCCTCGTAGAGTTTTATCTTTCGGAGGGTTTAACAGGGTTCATTTTTTATCGTAAATAGATATTTAATAATAAATTAAATAATCAAAAAAACAAAAAAAAATAACATTTTTATTTATGCTTTGCAGAGTTTCACATCTCGGAGGGTTTAATATGGTTGATTTCCCCAATGAATAGATATTTAATAATAAATTAAATATTTTAAAAAAAATAAAAAAATAAAAAATTTATTGCCGCATAATTGTTTACATCTTATGAATAAACTAGTTGATCGTGTTACAGAGCGAGCAACACTCGATGTTGTCGAGAAAACTTACGCGCAACGTGTAGAAATAACTAATAAAAAATAGAATTAAATAATAATAATGAATAAATTCATTATTGCCTCGTAGAGTTTTATCATTCGGAGAGTTTAACAGGATTAATTCTCTCCTTTCAATTGATATTTAATACAATTGAATAAATAATATAATAAAAATAATAAAAACTTAAATGTTACTCCCGCATCGAAATTGAGAATTTCAAACTTCACGTGGTACTTCACATTGAGTACACTACGTGGAGGGTTGTTAGTTTTCTTCGTGAGAATTTAAAGCAAGTTTTCTTTCACTTGATTTTCAACAAGGGAATAGTAATTACCAATTGAATTGTTTATTTTTAATTTTAAATAGCAATTTCAATTTCATGTAATGGAAAGGATAAATTAAAAACCAAAAGAGATATTCAAAAATTTAACCAGCATATTTAATCACTCACATTTAGCAATATTAATAGATATTTTTATTAACAAATTCAAAAATTACATTATGATATGTCTACTTTTTGAATAGTAGTTCAAGACTAATATCATTGTAATATTACATATCATCGTTACATAAAACAATACAAGGAATACTCTCGGTACATCTTGCATTTTTACGATATTTTTTATTAATAATATAGTCTTTTTGTGCCCCATTAGTTCTTTTTTATGTGATAAAAATTTAAAGGGTAAATCATCTATAATATTATATATTACATGTGGAATATATGTAGAAAAATCTACTGCACTATTAAAGTAATTATGTAGTCCTAAGCTCATTGCCCAAGAAATTTTCTCAGATTTAGACGGTTCTTCAAGGATTAAGCTTAGGGGGCAATCTGGCTTCATCTCTGATTTTTAAAATTGATAACACGTCAGGATCTGCCGTTTCTAAGATTATTCTATTTTTAATATGTTAAATTATTTCTTGGTGCATATAGTAAACGTCCTGTATGGCTTGTGAGTCGTTAAAGAATAAATGTAATAAATTTCTATTTACGCATAGGACATTGTTGTCAGCCCAGTTCCTAATGCTATGTGGGATATTAGAGAAACACGTATATTTTGGTAAATATACAACCGGTGGCTCTGGACATTGTTGATTGGCTGCGTATTCCAAGTTACGTAGTTGGATTACCCATATAAACGGTTGTTGAGCTTGTACTCTGCATAAGAAGTCAGATTTTGAAGTAGATTCAGGCAGGATAATTGTCCAGATGGCATCTCTACTATTATTTGGACTCCGCCTAGTTGCCTTGAGTACTCCATTGTCAATGAAATTGCCTTCTTATGCTATGTAGTCTGCCACGTGAGTATCACCACGTGGCACTTGTGTGTTTGGGTGGAAAGACTTATTTACGACATATGGGTCTTTGATGTCGCAGTGTGTGGGAGTTGTGACGTTGAATCGTTTCTCCGTTTGCAGAAGAATGTGGAGGTGTGGTTTATTGTCCTGATGAATTCCTGTAGCAACCCTTATATAGGTAGGGTTATATGGTAAAAAGAGGAACCAGATGTGGCCTAGTACAAATTGTGCAATTAAATTGCACTGAGAAAATATTAGAAAAAGAGATTTCCCTTGAACTCTGAAAGAAAGGGGAGGTCTGGCCATATTTATAGATGTTCTCTCTTAGGAATTTTGGCTTTACTGTATAACTATTAACTGAGAAGAATGAAAAGAGAGAAGAGATACTTATAAACTTCTCCAGATGAGCATCCTTGTAATTGTTAGGGGAGAAAACCTAATATAATATTACAGGTTTTCCCCCGCGCGTCATTGGGCTCGCCACGTGTCCCGACAACCCACGTGGGTGACGTCATAAATTAATTGATCCGTACATGCTACAGAAAATGTTGTCGGGTAATATCTCTTGATTGTGTGATGATAATATCAAAAATGAGAAGTTTCATTTGTAATGTAATAAATGTATCATTTGTGTAGAAAATGAGAAACATCAGTCTTATTTGTTCGAAATGTCTGATTTGTATGAATTGCTTTTTTCTGGCTAAATCATCATTCTTCTTATTATGTTATTATATAATATATGAAATGATAAGTTTGTACAACTAAAACTGAAAAGTCTGTAATACCAAAAAATGAAAGTTTGCGTATTTTTGTAGAAATGAGAAGTTTGTATAATTGGGATAGAAAAGAGAAGTTTCTTTGTAAAATTGTGATGTTATATGTTGCATTTGTGTAGAAAATGAGAACCTATTATTCTTCTCATTTTGTATGAAATGAATCATTTGTAGGAAATGTTTTTATTTAGTTGAATTGTGAATTTTCTCATTTTATAATGAATGAAAATGTCTTATTTGATTAGAAAATGTGAAGTTTGCATATGTGAATGAGAAGTGTGAATAATTGAAATAATAAATTTGTATATTTAAGCAACAAATGAAAGTTTTATCGAACTTAAAATGTGAAGTTCAAATATTTGTGTAGAAAATGAGATGTTTATATAACCAGAGTGTCTAATAACTAATAAAATGTTTCATTTTGTGCACAAATTTAGAAGTATCATTTTTTTTTTTCTGAATGTTTGAATTTATAAAATCGAGTCATTGTTTGCTATTCCTATTTCTTGCTCTTATTTTGAATTGATTGTGCAAATATTTCATTGTTGTTAACTTATCTATTTTACAGAAGCATTTATGTCTTATTTCTCCTCGAACAAATTGTTTTTTTTTATTTATTTATTTTATTTTGCAAATGACTTATTTATTACAACCGGCACATGTTTAACTAATACATTGGTTTCTAAAAATTCTCATTAATATTTTCTTTACTTTTACAAATAACAAAATAATTATGAGTTACACAAAACGCACAAATGACACTAAAAATGTGGTTTGAATTAGCTTTAGTGAACCCCAAAATTATAAAGCACAGTAAAGTGAAGGTGGTCCCACAAAAATTCATTACACAAATGAGATCAATGTTGATATTCACATTGATTAATTTGAAAATGAGATTGCAAAACGCTTTAAAATCAAAGTTATTGATAACTTTTTAATATGACCAAAAACCAAAATTGCAATATTGTCTAATTGAAGTGAAAGATAATATAACCTTGTAGTAATGCATATATAAAGTTATATTTGTCAAAAGTAATTATAAATTTTAAAAATGGAGCTAGTCAATAAGTGTTCAGAACTTGTCCTTAAATAAGTCCATCAAATAAGATTCCCTAATAATTTTCCTTTTTTTGTAAAATTTGTTGTTTGAAATTATAGGTTCAAATTATTTCCTTATTTTACAATAATATTTATCCACTCCATTTATCAATAATTTAATATCTCATATAAATAGTTTTGTAATTAAACGTGTTGTTTCAAGTTTCATTAGAATTTTGAAAGCATTCAAATGCACACATAAAATTGATTAGTACACACACTAATTGTATTAAAATTCTTATCTATAATAAAAATATTTATACTCAGTATCAAGTTTCATTAAGATTTTGAAAGCTTTTAAATGCACACGTAAAGTTGCTTAGTACACACACTAATTGTATTAATATGTTTATAAATATAATACATAAAAATATTTATACTTTAAGTGTACTACAAATAGAGCGGAGGAGAACTTATTCTAAGCAAAACTGCCAAAACCAAAACAAAACAGAATAGCTACTTTTCTGTACAGCTTGCATGGAAGAAAAATTAATCAAACTATCCATGCAAAATCAACATGGAATGGATAAACAAATAACATAATAACATATATTTTGCACAAACCTGCAACAATGGCATATATATATATATATATACACACACACACGCAACTCTAACAAATAGTCAATACACAAAATACTAATACATGGTTAGAGGATGTTGACTCCTAATCATATGACGCTAATATCATAAACAATGTATATTATACTGTATAAATTATTCTATTTTTTCAAGTATGATGAGTGCTAATGTGGTGTCCATCATACTTAAAATATGTTATAATTTATACGGTGTAAAATGTACTATCACTATTATTTATTGTTTTACTTTACAATAATTTTTCCCTCATTAAGTTCAATTGATTTTATGTTTTTTGTTTTTGAACATTTTAATCCACTTCCTACTATTTATCATTTACTAAGTACACACTATTCTTACAAATAATGTTATTTATCATATTTTCTTCTTTGACGTGTTGTAATGGATCATATCATTGTATAATTTTTTTAATAACAACAATAATCAAAAGTTCATGTTAACACCATTTTATTGGGCGGTTGTTAGAAAATCTAATGAAGACAAAACTTCTTAATATTAATATACTTTTGAAAGATAGAGTTTATTAATTTTTAAATATTAACACTTTTTACCTCTTGTTGGCAGCCTTAAAAGGTTGTCATTAGCATTTTTCATAACAAAAATAAACTGTTTGATACCTTGTATCATAAGTATTAATTAAACACCATAAAAAAATATAAAACTACCTACAAAAATATGAACATAAAAATGATTAGTCGTACTTTATGAATCAATCCCGTTCAAAATAGGTAATATATAATAAATTTTTCTTTGCCATGAGTTAGAAACTACGGACCTTGGGGCGTCGCAATTGTTTCCATTTTGGACCCCTAGTGTGATTCGAGCCCTTTATCACTTCATATTTGTGGCCTAAATCGTCAATGCAAAAGATCAGATTAATCACACGAGTAACTACATGACTAAATCACATTTGTCTTTCAAAAAATAGACGGTCATTCTCAGCCATAACCATGCCTATAAATTTGTAATTCAATCATGCATTTTTTGATGTCCCATCCTATCCCTAAAAAAGGAAACATAAATCATCCCATGAATAACCGACACTATCTTATCCTATATTTAGAGAAAAGAAAATAAAAATCACCTCAACCACCCACCATGGCCTCGTGCTCGCAACCTCAATGATAAAAAGTTAAAGCAATGCAATTAAGTTACGGCAACCATTGGCTAATATGACTATTATTTCAGCGGAGAAATATTGTTAAAAAATTGACATTTTGGTACTGTAGCATGCCAAATTATAGGCGTGCCAATATTATTTTGGCAAAATTTTTATGACATAAAAAATGAGCAACTTCTCCTCTTCCCCTCCTACCGATTATCGGAAATTTTAAAACAAACTGCAAATTTCCAACAATCTATGCGTGCAGAAGATCTAAGGATGATTTTTTACATGATGGACGGATAGTAGCTAAATAGGGAGTTCAAAAGTGAGCAAGAGAACTTACTTTGTTTTGAGTAGAATGAATAATTCTTAACTTTAGAATTTAAAAGAGAGAGGAAAAATGTTAAGTTGATAAGGTCCTCTTAATGGTAGAATCAGAAGGATTTATATGACTATAATCACCATTTTATTGCAAACCCTTTGAAACTAATAGGTCTCAAATCTGTCCTCAATAATCTAGATCCTAAATATACTAAATTGAACTAAAAGGCTAGCAACCTTGAACGATTGATGCCAAATTTGGCTATTTCAAATGTATAAATCCAAATGCAACCTAAAATTATTCTACTGCGCAGCCCCTCTCTATGTTCCTTGCACATAAGAATTTATTACCAATCAAGGAAATCATAAAAGAAACAGTGTATGGCATCAGCACAAGAAAGCCTGAAAATTAGCCCAAGTGGTACACCATAAACATCAAAACAAAGGTCCTGCCCTTCTTAAGAACAAACAGAATTTCGAATTTAAATAATCAATATCAAACCAAAAAAAAAAAGAAAAAGAAAAAGAAAAAAGATTAAGACTAACCAAAGAATGACCAAGACGATCATAATTCACCACCAATTTACCTTTCTATCGAATATCAACAACTCCAACGATTAGCTTGAAGGGCTCAGAGTTGGGTCCTACGTCTAAATCGAATCAGCTTGGGGTCGTATGAATGGAACGGCATAGGAAAGCAATAGCCCTCCTCCTGTTGACACACAACCTGTCACCCCTGACTAAAATTTAACCACCCGTCAAATCTTCAGCACAAAATCTTCAAGCTTATAATTGAAAAATATTGGATTACATTAGGAATCCTAAAAGGATTATCATAGATTAAACTAGGAATTAAGTTATTTTGTAAGATAGCACACTTCAAAGCCAAAGACAGGAGGACTTAAACAATCAGAAATATGACAATTCACATCGGATAATATTTTTTGATGGGGGAAATGTTTAAGAAAAGTTATCCATTTATTATGTGTGTACAGGGAAGGGAATTCCATAAGATCCGTTGATATGGAAGGCCAATTGAGAAGAATGGCATACTTTCTTTTAGAAAATTTGTCCACCTTTCTTAGCTTTCATATTACGAAGAGTGTGCCAGTCAGTTCATTTTTAAATTTGATTTCATTACTAACAAACCCGCAGGTCCACAGCAAATGTTACTGAAATAATGCAGACATGAGATTCTATATAGGCGAATTAAGAATGAAGGAGTAAAGGGCTGATTTGCTCTAAGATACAATACCAGAAGTGTCATATTTTGTTTACTACCTTTCTGAAATCTCCAAACAGAATGATGAATATAGAACATATGACCTGACCAAAACAAAATTTAAAATACGGCTCTCATATATTTCTCTTTTTTTGCTGCGTAATATAGAGAGGCCACATATTAAGATGTGATGCAAAGGTGAGAGTAATAAAACAGTTAAATATACATTTACGTAAGTTCAAAATCATTACAGCGCCATGAAGAAGCAAAAAGATAAAATGGCAAAAGGGACATATGTATAAGAAAAGCATAAAGGAATCCTACCTCGGCTAACTTATTCTGCTGTAGTAGCCGTTTATCATGGCAGTAGGATACAAACATTATGACTGCATGACTTTGTTTTGCTTCAGACACATGGGTGCCTTTAATGCTTGGCACTTCCATATTGATTTTGTCTCAACTGGCGTCACGCCATCTGGAGGTTCTACATAAAACAAGGGCATAGTATTTGAAGCGGCTTTCCCTGTGCTCTTTTCGGGCAATGGAGAACTCTTAGATTTCAGCTCTTCCTTTGGGATTGCCCGATCCCTAGACGTACAATTGCTCAACAACAACTTTTTCTGTTTGATCCTTCCCCTCTTTCTACCAATGCTACATGTATCATCTGACGAATCAACTTTTTTTTCCTTGGAATGACTTGTTTCTGCTCCCCCGTTATCCATCTTTAACCGATCCACTTTATTGAATTTTGATGTGTTTTCATCTACTCTAGCATTGTATGCCTTGTGGATGGAACCTTCTGAATCCACCACGCCTGTTACACCATTCCCATTGCTAGTAGGTGGGTTTCCTTCCCCTATTATACCTCCATTTGAAGTCCTAGTTTTTTCCGTAGTAGACAAGCTTTTCAGTCTCTTGTGCTTGTTACTCTTCGATTGAGGAGTTGAAGAATTCTTTGAAATTCTCGGGGAGCTGTTCATGGCTCGATGCAACTTACGGGCTAATTCTTCATCAGTCTTCGAGTTCTCAATACGTTGGTGATTATTGTACAACATATGAACAGGAAGATGTTTCTTCATCCTGTTCTTCCTCGAGTATCTTTCTTTGCTGGGTGCCTCCTCAGAAACAGTTGCAACCAATTCTAAAGCACTCTTGGCCGTGGCAATTGCCTTTGCTGCTATCGCAGCTTTCTCTTCAGCTGCAGCTCTTGCAGCCTTCGCCGTTTTAACAGCAGCCGCAGCTGCTGATCTCGAGGCCTCCAGAATCTCCTCGGGCGAAAGGTTAGGGTTATTCAAATGAGATCTCAATAAATTGTCAAGACGGACTTCAAATTCACTCAACGTACTGGAACTTGATGGCTGGGCAGAATTTCCATCGAAATTCTGTTTCTTCAACCCAGCAAGAAGTCGCTTTCGAGGAGGCAAAAGAACATTGGAGTCCAAATGATTAACGTCACATAAGTTAGCTTCCATTGTTCTCTACATGTGTACAACAATCGGCTTCGCTCTGACTAAAAATCACACTAGAAAACAACAAGAAGAATTCACAATTCACAACTTTATTACGAAATTCCAACCCATACCGACCAGGATAATCTGATTTCGTCATAAATTTTTAAAACCCAAATCAGATTTCGCGGTACTTCATCGAAAAACCAAAAACAACCCGATGCTCTCCAAAATGGAATTAGAATCCTGTTGAAATTCAATTAAAGAAAAACATAACAACAGAAACGAACACAAAGATAACTCGAACCTACTTATGCAAAGCTACGAAGATCCTAACTTCTTAAATAAATAAGAAAAACAACCAATTTGATAAGAATCTGAGCACAAACTACAAAATTACGAGCTCGATTCAATAGAATTATACTGATGATCTCAATGAGTTCCTCGTTCTCATTTAAATTGATATTCGGAGGAGACAAAAAAACCAGAAGAGTGCAGGGTATGATAAGGAAGTTGCCATACCTGATCTCGTCGTACCAAACAGAGAAAGAGAGAGAGATTCGGCGATTTGAAATTAGGGTTTTGGAGAGAGAAATGGAAGGAAATAGTTTGCAATTGAAGTCGAAGTATCGTCATAATAATAATAATATTATTATTATTATTATTGTTGTTGTTGTTAAGAATTTCGATTGGTTTTGGTTGCAGAAACCCAAAACGCAAATCCGGTAGAAATGTTAATTTAATTTTTTACAATTAGTTTGACCATGTTTCTACATTAAACCACGTAAATGCCATCGGTTGGGCGTGCTATCTTCTTGTCCACAAAAAAAGAAAGGAGACTAAGGCCCTGTTTGGCAACCAAAGCTTTTTATTTTTTCCAAGTGTTTTTTTTATAAAAATACAAAAATAGTCCATTTGAAAAACAAATAAAAAGTTAAAAGGCTAAAAAATCAAATCAAAATACTAATTTCTAGTATATTTTATTCAGTGTTTGTTTGGGAATTTAGTTTTAAACTTGCTTTTTGACTTTAAACTACTTTAAATTAAAAAGTTAAAAGTTTGTTTGGTTAGGAAACTAGTGAATTTTAAGTCACCAAAAAAGTCAGATGTGAAAATTCAAGTTTACCCTCTAGCCTAAATGAAATTTTACCAAATAAAAAAGTCAAAAAGTCAAAAAATCAAAAAGATAAAATTAAAAATTATTATCAGAAAATGTCAAAAAATAAAAAAGCCAATAGGATAAAAGCTGAGAGTTAAAAAAATAAAAAAATTTATCTTTTTGAGTTTTAAGCCAAAAAATCTAAAAAATTGACTTTAAGCCAAAAAGCCCAAGAAGCCGACTTTAAGTTGGTTTGCCAAACAAGGGCTCAATCTCCCGCTATTTTTTAAATACAATAATACTTCTTATTTATAACTTATGTATAACCACCATCAACTACATATAATTATTATTTTTAATTGTATAAAATGATAATAATTTAATTTGAATAAAAAGCAAAAAATATTTTTTACCCAAATAACTAATTTTAAAAAAATTAGCTTAAAAGCTAATTTATCAAACAATCTACTTTGAACTAAAATTAACTTTTTGAATAAAAGCATATAAAAACAAAAAAATATAATTTTTAAGTTAGTTACTTATCGGGACCTTAAACAAAAGAAAAGTGTAAAAGCAAATTAATCCCGCACGAAATACTTGCTTATTTACTTATTTTATTTTATTTATAATTAGTTTTTTTATTAGAAAAATTTAGAATTTAGTCCTCTTTTTAGAATATGTATTAGATATAGTCCTATTAATAATTTTTTATTAGTAACAGTCCCGTATTAATTACCTAAATGTCAAATATGACCAAAATAAACCCAACAGTATGCGATTTTTTCAGAAATCAAATCCGCAAACATGTCGCGATTAACTTCCCAAATTCATTTTGAAAAGAAATCATCAAATAGACGAATATTTTGGAAATGAATACCAATATCGTTTCGGTAGAAACTCGACGACGACGGAGAGACGCATCATTTCGGAGGAGGGGAGTCATCAGTTCGGCGTAGAGGAAGCACGGATAAATTGAAGGCGAGTTTGGATTTTGAAGGGTTAAAGAACTAGTAAATGAACAGGTATGGCTTTGATTTCTTCGTGGTTTTATAACAAAATCACTTAATTTTAAACCCTAAATTGATTATACTCATATGTAGCAATTGATTTCAACATTTTTTTATCTTTAAATTTAAAACAAATATATTCATTTGTATCAGTTTGACTTCCAAAAACATCGAGTTTTCGAGCATGAGAAACATGGAACTCGATAAACCATTTGTGATTTGGGGCCGAAAAATATTTATTGTGATTTTTCAGATAGTTTTGGAATCATTTATGTCTGTCTCTTAGTTGATTTTTGTTGTTGGTTTTTGTAATTTTCATGTACTGATAAAGGTATAAGTATGATGAAGAACCGAACACCAAGATTTGAAAATATAATGTACATGCTATAATTTGAACTGATACATGTATTAGTCAAACTCACATAAATAAAAAAATAACCAATTTTTGGTAAATGTCTCATTTGTGTTCAAACAAGGAATAGTTTTTTGTTTGAATCATGTAGCAGTTTTTCTTGAGAAGTAGTATGCTTCATGATTTGGGCATGAATCATTTGAATTCTCATTTGTACTCTTTGTGAAATAATTAAAAAAATAAAATGCTAGGAATGACAACTGATTAACTGAGATTTGTATACAACTTGTTCTGTTTTGCGTACCATATACTTGTTTGATATTTCTAATTTGGAAAGTTGAATAAAATATAAAGAGGCTTCATGGTTAATATAGTGATTCTCATTTCGTAATTGTATCATTTGTTGGACGAGATGACAAATTAATTTGTGAAGGTTGCTATTCATATTTTCTTGAAAATTATTTAACCAATTGGGTGAGAACCGATGATTGTATCAGTAACGCTCACAGCAACTAAAAAACACACACATTTGAAGCTTGTTTGTTGTTTCTAACATTGTGTAATGATAACATAATTGTATCATTTAAGTTCGAGACTGTTGTTGTTTTGGGCAAAAATAAATTGATAACATTGTGTAATGAAGAAAAAGTAGCATTTAGAATAATAGCAAACTTCTCTTTATTCTTGCTGCTTTCATCTGCATTATGTATCTTTGAACAAGTGGATAGGCTTAAAGTATACATTTTACCATTCTAAAAGTGCTATTTCTAATTTTTCATATGTAAGCACTTCTAAATAGGTTAGTTGCAGTAACATATTTGGTAGGAAGATATTATGCAATGAAAAAGATTATGGGGGGATATTATGCACTAGTGTGTCCATCTTATTTGAAAAGTTTTTTTCTTAACATCTTTGTTTCATTTTTCTCTGTGGATATGTGATCAAATCCTTGAAATGAACTGTATATGAGCAATGATAGGCATACTTTGAACTGATAAATGTATCAGTCAAATCACATAAACCAGAAATAATCAGTTTTCAATAAATGTATCATTTTGTGTTCAAACAAAGAATGGTTTTTTGTTTGAATCATGCAGCAGTTGTTCTCATTTCATAATTGTGTCATTTGTTGGACGAGATGACAAATTAATTTGTGAATGTTGCCATTCATGTTCTCTGAAAAACTAACGAGACATAAATGTATCATTTGTGTTTAACTGATAAATGTATCACTTCCGTTTGAAGATTTAATGCATGCTGCTAGTGGGTTGTTGTTATGTGTTGGATTGATAAATGTATCGTAAATAAATCATAAGTGTATAATTTGTTCAGATATACTGAAAAATATATTGCAGCTTAGTGATTGACAATTGCAGGACCTATTTTCCATGTCAAAACAGGTCATGAATGTATCATATGCGTTTAACTGATAAATGTATTTCTTCTGTTTCGAACATTGACACATGCTGCTTGTGGTTTGTGGTTTTATTTTTTATTGATAATTGTATCGTAATGTAATCATAAGTGTATTGTTTTTTCATCTAAACTGAAAAATAAATAGCAGCTTTGTTTGGGATCGTAAATGTATCGTTCGAGTTTAACTAGTGCATATTTGGTTGTATTTTTTCTTTTAGTGATCATTCAGCAATATATGAAACAATGGGAAGAAAATCTGTGCCGAAACACAAGTTCTTTGGGCAGAAGGATCGAACAGAGATTGCAACAAAAGAAAAGAAAACAGATACATCTGCGAAGCGGGATAAATCAACTCCAACAACCACATCAAATAATGCAGATGCAATAGACCAAGCAAACTTCAACTTCCGTTCCAATCTTAACTCGGTGATTCGTTTGTTGAGCAGCTTCAAGTTGAGAAGCGATCACATTACAGCTTTGAAAAAAACACAATTTTGGAACCTAATTGATGCACTGCGAGGAAGAAACCTAGGAATAGCAAAGATCAGAAAATTTGATGAAGATATGGCTGCCATCATTCAAATATTTGATATTCAGAAGTAAACTTTCTCACTTGCTGGAAAGAAGTCCACTTAACGAGGAATGAAATAAAGATTGTGTTTGGAATATGATACAGTGATGCCAATGCCAAGACTAATTAAATGGAATCTCTCCAAATTGCATAGGGAAATAAAGAAATGAAGAATCAACAATTTGATAGTTGACGAGGTGGTAAATGTAAACTGATACGTCTCATTAAAAGCATTGTTAAAACACGATTTGCTCATACGCATTACTGTTAGTTACGTACATTTTGCTAATATTCATCAACCTTGCGAACCTCTAGGTTATTGCAGAAGAAATAAGTTTGACTAAGGAGGAGAAAGATATGTACGAGATAGATGATGATAGCCATTTAGAAGGCGACACGGTAAAAAAAGATGCTGATACGGACGATGAAGTTGCAGAGGTATGCACCAAAATGACACATTAACCAATTTTTTGAGTGTTTGAGCTGCTTGAGTTTAGTGTTGATACATTTATCACTGCTTTGAATGTGTGCTGCCGAAATGGTACATTTACCACTTGTTTTAGTGATTGACATGAATGCATTGAATATTGATACATTTAGCACCAAATTTTTGATACATTCAGCACTGTTATTTGTTGGATAGGTTTACACCAAAATGTTGATACATTCAGATAAACGTTTATACATTTTACTGCTAAATGTATCAATATTTAACTCAATGAGTTTAATATTGATGTATTTTGAACTGCTACAACATTCAGCACTATTGACGATACATTTCCTTCCAGGCTTAATAACTCCAAGTGTCAACTTATACATTTTCCTCCAGGCTTAATAACTCCAAGTGTCAACTGATACATCTACCACTATTTGAAGTGTTTCACAAAAATGCATTGACTGTTGATACATTTACCAATTTAGCACCAAATTGGTGCTACATTCAGCACTGTTGACACATTTACCTTTGTAGGTATTGTTGGAAATGGCAATAGTTGTTATTGATCATTCTTATGTTTGTGGGAACAGATAAATTATAACTGATTTTGTTGAAGATTGAAAGAAATTCAACATTACGATATTTGAAAAGTAATCAAATTAAAATTGTTCATTTCAGGGGAACGAAGCTGCTGAAATTGAGCAAGAAAAAAATGCTGCACCTGTAAATGCAGACGACTTCTTTGACTTGAGAATTGATTTTAGTAGCAATGTTTGTGAAGCAACTAATATTGGGGCACAACATTCAGCACACAAAAAACAACCATGTGACATGGGAAATGAGAAGTTACATATGGAAGAAGAAGATGAAATAAAGCTGCTGAAACAACAAAATGAAAAGTTGAAAACGGAGTCAGCGATGATGTTACTGCAAATCGAGAAATTGAACGACGAAATATGTTTTTTGCATGCAACAGTCAAGCAATCTACGAGTTTGGTAGCCGAAAAAGAAAAGGAAATAGCTAAACTGAGGAAAGTTATATAAGATTTGAAAGCTGAGAACTCCGAAATGGAAGGTGTCTTAGTGGAGACAACTGTTCATAATATTACTCAGCGAGAACCCAAGGCATCTCATGGTGGGCCAAGCTCAATGATCAAGAGGATTCAAACAAAGGAAAGAAAAGAACACAAGCTCGAAGATTTTCAGTACAGTGGAAGGATTGCAAAAAAAGCAAAGATTGAACACTCCAAAACTGCATTAGTTGTTGTAAAAGACCTCAACCCTGAAAAGGAACAATCAAAAGGGAAGTTGCCTCAAATGAACGATAACTTTGAGATCTACAAATCTATGAATCAACTGGATAAAAACCGCCTGATAGAAATGTGGGGAAATGGATCAAACAGGTACCTCTCTTACCTAAACTATTAAAAAACAACTCGTTAACTAACACATTACAAATATTGTGTTATTGTGTTTTTTGAAATAGTGCTATGGTGTAGCGTTCGAATGTCCATAACAATTGTGTGTTTGTTGAAGACATTAAACATCTAGTGATGGAGTCCGACACGCCCAGTAATGTGAGTAATTTATTGCAAATTTGTTTACAACCACATTAAAATTTTATAATACAAACAAGTACACTAACTGATACATTTAACAGTGCAACAATGATAATTGTATCAGTTTAGTAAAATGTTTAAAGTGTCTGACATTCCATTGATTAACACTAAGATAATTACCTTGATCTATACAGTTAATTGATACCTACGGCGAATATCTCATGTTATTTCAAAATGCAAGTGGGGTGATTGAGCACAAATCATTCATATTTACAAGTTTGTTCATGGTATGAGCTGTTAAATGCAAAAGTTTTTAATTTATACATAATTTAATAGCAATATCATGTGA
>JAOTRH010000018.1:5705180-5719655 GCA_034768845.1 Heliamphora exappendiculata | reverse complement strand
TAATTTTGTTTTTCACGTTGAATTTATTTTCTTATAAATTCTTAAATCTAAATAAATAAAAAATAAATTATTTAATTCAATCTTGATTGAGTGCTCTTGATATATCTTTTTGCAGGAAAAAAACGAATAAAAAATTCAAATATTGGTGAATATTTGTAGGATTCTTTTAATATGTGTTTTTAGGGTCCAAATTACTCACTTTGATATTAGCCATTACTAATTGGGTAGTTAGCACAACCCTATTTAAAAATATTATAATTTTTATTTATTTTTATAAATATTATATTTTTAGAGCCCATTAATATGATTTACAAAACAATTATATTAAATATAAAATTACGTTAAAATAAAAAAAGTCATAAATTTTTTTTGGCTTAAAGCCTTTTGATTTTAAGCCATTCATAAAATTTACCAAATAATTATTTATTTAAGTCAAAATAACTTAAAACAAAAATGTCTAGATTAAATTCAAATTACCAAACCAGATAATTATTAAAATTTTAAAATTATATATATTTTAATGCACTTTTTTTTTTGGAATAATTGCTTATTTACTTATTTTATATAATTTATTTTTATTTTTAATAAAAAAATTTATTATCTAGTTAAATTATTATATTTTTTGATTCTTTTCATCGAGACAAACTGTAAAAGTAAAAAATTTTAATTATAAAAATAAAAATAAATAAAAATAAGTTAATAAATAAAAATAAATTCATTGTTTCTAGTGATTTTTGTTATCTTTCGATTTTTTTATTTTATTAAAATAATTTGAAAAAAAAAGTACAAGTTTCTATGAAAAAATAGAAAAATTCATAACCAAAAATAAATAAAAATTACACAATTTAGCGGCCAATATTTTTATGCGAGTAATGTTATTGAAGCATATTTTATATGCCTAATTATGTGATAGAATTAAATAATTAATAATTTTTATTATTAAAAAAATAAATAAATTATTTTAATAATTCGTCATGAATAGTCACATTTAAATATTATTTTCCTTTTTATGCGTAGATGGAGACAAGCAGAAGTTCACAATTATAACAAACTTTCTCTCTCCTCGCCGTGAAGTGACACTGGAAACCCATGCAAGCCGGCTCCTCTTAAACTTAAACCCTCGATTCTCTTCCTCATTGAACTGCTCTTCTCCTACCCTTCTCCGCCTACTTTCCTTCCTTTCTCTGCAACCAAAACACTAATGATTTCAGGTTCTCCATGGCTTCATTGCTCGCCCATTCTCTCAAAGCTCTTGTTGTCTTCAGGAACTACTTATACCCAGGTTAATTAGCTACCTAATTCTCTTCGTTTATTGCCGGCGTTGCCGCCCATGGTTGGTGCTGTTTTTCTTCATCCTTAATTGGATGATAAAACTCAAAAATCATCATCTGGGTTGTCCTTGAAACTTGATCTTGTTTTGGTTTCTCGAGATTGAGTTCATTTTGGTTTTCTATATGTGGCCATGGTTGGTACTGTTTTTCTTCATCCTTAATTGGATGATAAAACTCCAAAAAGGTTTAGGTACATAGATCCAATTATAGATTAGTATTTTTTATCGATATAATAATGCGTTATACGCATTTGAACAAAATATTTTTTTACCGGTAAGAAGCAATGGTTTGATTCTGTGTTTCTAAATATGTGCATGTAGTCTAACTGATAAAACTCAAAATCATCACCTGGGTTGTCCTTTAAACTTGATCTTATGTTGATTTAGTTCATTCTTGATCTTTTCATCTTGCTCTTTTGTTTTGTCTTCATCTTCATCATCTTCTTCTTCTTCTTTTGCAGAATTGATCAGGACGGTGCATGTGTACCAATTGGAGGATGGGGTGGAGAAGGAAGTGGAGAGAGAGTATTTGTTCCACAGCGATAGCGACTATGAGGAAATTGGGTCACATAAAGTTCTTACATTGGAGAAGTTTCGGCCTTCGTCCCATTTCGAAGGGCGTGTGAACGGTGTGTGGCTCTGCGTTTATGTGTTTGACGCTGATCGAACTTGCCCTCCTAATTTGGGCAACATTCCCACCATACTCTCAATTTTGAGGTACCCAAATGGAATTTGTTTGTTCCACTTCGCTATTGTATCTATTGATCCATCATTTAGGACGGGCTTTTCTTCGGTCCTTAATAGGAATGGACCGGTTGTGTTGGACTAATTTTGGGTCCAAGATGGCCCACTTTGATGATCCGAGCTGGTCATTTATTCTTCCCAGTGTGTAAATTATCTATGCAAAAAATTAAATTGATCGAATTTTAGACAGTTATTTTTTTTTCACATATGTATAATTTTTTTTAATACAAATATGATTTATTCGGATATTTAGCGATATCCGATCAATTTGATTTTTTATTTTTATGATTTACACACTAGAAATAATAAAATAAATAGTTTGAACAATCAAAATGGACCCATTTTGAACCCAAAATTGACTAGACGGATCATTATAGTCCGATTGTGATATATCGGATACAGTTGACAAGGCTTCTTATTTATGGAAAATTACAAAATAATCACTAGAATTTAATATATAATACCCAAATAACAAAGTATGAATAATAAAATAAACGGTTTGAATAATCAAAGTGGACCCATTTTGAACCCAAAATCGACTAGACGGATGATTACAGTCCGATTGTGATATATCGGATACAGTTGACAAGGCTTCTTATTTATGGAAAATTACAAAATAATCACTAGATTTTAATATATAATATCCAAATAACAAAATGGAGACAAAAGGAAATTACTAATGTGGGTATATGGTTGTCAACACTTACTTGTAAAGGGAATTTATTTATTTATTGCACTAAGCCAAATTCCTATTTTGGTTTGATCATTGCGGCGCTATTTATGTACTAAACAAACTCCTTGAGTATTGAAGTCCTATATAAGACAAAATGGGTTGGCTGATTTTTTATTTTTGACGAAAGAGGCACGGCCGGCCTATAAAATCACATAGCGAGATACAATGCCAGAACGATAAAGTTCTAAAAGGAACTAAAGATCTCTACGCAAGGAGGAAAATTAAGCCTTCACAAAGAATGAATAACAAACCTCCAATATAGAAAGGACACAAACCTCCACACATAG
Organism: Heliamphora exappendiculata; assembly: GCA_034768845.1. NCBI lineage: Eukaryota > Viridiplantae > Streptophyta > Magnoliopsida > Ericales > Sarraceniaceae > Heliamphora > Heliamphora exappendiculata. Next base: position 5,716,561 of record JAOTRH010000018.1, on the reverse strand, counting down.
ATTATACAAACCCTTATCAAAGAAGAGTGATTGTTAACTCTAAAAGAGCAAAACAAAACAGATATAACATCAAGCAGTCTATATACCATGAGTCACACACCGCCATTCTTCTATCATAGCTTGCTGAAAAGATATCGTAATCTCTATGCATGCTCACATTGTGGTGCTTGTTTAACTCAATTAGCGGTTGGCAACTGAACTAGAAATAAAACCATTTATTTGACTCAATCATGTTGGCAACTGAACTTGAAGAAACCTGAATGCGTGAATAAACTTTTCACCCCCCTTTTGTCATAAATTGGCAAGGGAATAAAAGAAAATAAATTTTCCTAACCATGCTGTCAGATCAAGCAAGGATAGCAATGTTGCAAATGTACTTAACCTCCCAAGTTTCCTTGTTGTCCCTTGAAAGCTTGAATTGAGTCCTCAAGAGGCTGGAGCTTTGAACACTCAAACAAATCAGTGAATACTGACTCTATTTGGAGACTATTGGAATAAAATTGCCAATAAAAAAATGACCCAAGGGGGGAAAATCTACATGACTCATTTTCCCTCACAGTCCCAATCATCACCATCTTAGTCCTAAATTCTAGTCCTTGTGTGTCTGCTATTATTTGTGGTGTTGGAACTCAAATTGAAATCCATAATCTACTTTATGTGCAGTGAACAGCAAAATACAAAGTTGACAGTTCATTATTGCAGTAACATTGTAATTTAGCATCTGTTGTCTACTTGTCTCTCATGGATAAGGCAAATTTTCTTTGGGATCTTCATATTAGGTAACCGATTGAGAAAAAAAAGAAGAAGAAGAAATGAGGGCATGACATATAGAGGATAGAATGCTTATGAATTTGGTTGTCATACTCTTGCCTCCTCCTATAAGAGAATGAGATTCGTTGTTTGCTCAAACATATCAGTTTTTTTCTACCTGGGAATTCATGACAAATTTACAGTAGAGGACGACAGCAGCATGAAAGTTTTTGCATGATTTTATTGATGGCTGTGCTCTTCCACCGACACTTTCTTAAAACACTTGTGCTGTTTATTTTTCTCTTTTCTCTTTATCATTTTTCAATTGCTGCTTGGGAGCCTTAGTTTTTGTTGAACTAACGCTTTCTTTAAAATAATTGAAAATTTTGAAACTACAAAATTAATGTTTGATATCACATATTTCAGTTTCCAACTGTCCAGCTCTTGAATGCTGTTCCTGGCCCTAAAATAGAATTAGTCCTCGTACACCTACGCCGGGATACCAACAAAAATGATTGGTTGGGCTGAGATTAGGCGTAACCAAGGTTGATTTTACATGGCTAGGGCTTGAGCCCTGCTCATTTTCTACATCTGGCTGAGTCTTCTGAGGTTTTTGAGTTACTAAGTTGAATCTCCTTCTCTTTCGTCAAATCAACATAGCTCCTTGTCCTAAATCTTCATTGCAATGATATGTCTCTCTGATAGCTCCAACTCTACCAGCAGTGATTACTCTTGTTGTAGCGTTTAACATTAGCTTTTTGTTAAATATCATTGATATATTTTTATGTAGCCTTCATATTACTGTTACAATGACATTTGATTCATGCTTTCCATATTCCCAATTGACTCGATGGAATACATTTCACCTTTCAGAAATCATAAGCTGGCATCAATCCCAACATTGTTCAATGACCTTCAAATCATTTTCCAGTTGAACCAAAGAATGGAAGATGGAAAGCAATTGCGAATTCCACCCAAGGAAACTAGTGTTGGGAACAATGCTGGAGTGTTTCAGTTAAGGAGTCAGCGCGTCTGTTCTCTGGATCTTAACTCTGTTCCCTATCCAGAATTAGAGAATGAAGAAAGTGAAATAGCATCAGGTTAAAATAGATAGCTTCCTATATTCTAATAATTGCAACTGCACTTTTTTTCAGTGTGCAGATACTTGTTTTGCATCATAACTAAGAAGATGGAATACCCTAAATTTTGGATTGCAATAGAAGGCTAGACCATTAGATGGATAATGATATTTCATTTCAACAATAAAATTGCCCCTGAAATTGAAAATTCCCAGGTTAATATGTTGAGGAACAAATTTGGTTCCATTCTGGATACTGTCATACCCTCACAGGCAGTTATTTTGTAGAAATGTATGCTTTACTGTTGATGCCACCAGAGCAGAAAAAGAATCTTGTTAGCAGGCTTTAAGAAAGCTAGAAATATTGGCCTTATTGATTCTCCAGTGTAGATGAAGTTCAATGTTATGAAATGGGTCAAAGGCGGGGTAGATGGTCCATGGGCACTCTCCTGTCAGTGGAAGGAGGTTGTATTTGTTACTACAGTGAACTACCCGTGTCGAACACAGCAGGATGTGGCCATGGTATTGGGATATGTGATAAAAATGCCCACTCTTGGATATATTGGTTCTCTGGCAGAAGACGTCAATTGTCATCAACTTGAATTTCCTTTTATGCTATGTCAGTATGTTCTTATGTGACAAGAAAATCCAAAGATGAGCAAAGTTTCCTGTTTGGCATCTTATATTACTAGACAATCCAGTCCATCCAAAAGTGAGCACAGGAAAATCATGGAACTTTGGCTTTTTAATTAACCATGTTTTTTAACATTTTGAGGCTCCATGACAGATGTGTCAAGTAATCATGCTTGATGTTACGATATATAAGTGCCTGTCATATAGAAAGTGAGTGCACCATGTTATTTTTTGTGTCTAAAAATCTGGTAATGTGGAAGTCTGTCCTTAACCTAACAAGGTGTTTGATCTGTGGGCTGCTGGGTTATTAGTTTGCTTGCTTGAAGACATTCTGTTTTAGTGCCTCTTTGTTTTCTATGATCAAATGGGACAAATCCTGGCATAGTTAATAGTTTTAAATTATAAATATGGATAATTGTACACGTGCACACAGCATTTTTTTTGTTTCCTGAGAGTCTTACCTCAAAATGCCTCAGGGCTTGAACTTCAAGTGAAGGTCTCACTCCAATTGGCCTTTCACCAAGGAAGAAAAAAAGGTGTGCTTTTTAGCACCTTGGCTTATGAACCCTATGCCTATTGTATTATCTTTTACTTAGTCATTGTTCCTTTAAATTTATGTGACCTCCAACATTTCTTTTGTAAATCGTTGTATCAATAATATTATGACTATATATCCTTTGTATTGACACAGTTTATTGATTGAACAGTCTTGTGCTTTTTTGTAGTCAACTATTGCATTATTTGTACATATGGTTTACCACTTACGATTTTTAGTTATCAGAGAATTGGCACCAAATGAGAAATCTGATGTGCATATCTTTATTCTTAGTAATGTCAGATAGTTTTATTTACTCAATGTTCCATGTCTAATTCACGTTTTTTGCACTGATAATCTTAAGCATGACCAAGAATCTAAGTCACTGAACAACGGTATGCTGTGTTTAAAATTCATGAAAGTATTTTAAATTGCTTCAGATTTTGACAACTTAGTAGAGAACAGAAGATTTTTTCTTTGTTTTTTAACAGTTTAATATGTGCGAGTGTTTGTTGACCAAAAAATGTTGCGCTAGAGTTAAACTTGCAGGGAGGAAAACCAACGGATTTTGAATTGAAATTTTGTTTCTAAAAATCGGTTACAATTGTTATGTAAGATCATAATTTGACAGTTTCAGTAGTTAGTTTTGCTAGTGGCGGCTCAAAAATTTTAGTAGTGGGGTCAGCAAAAATATAAAACACTAATTCTTAAACCATAAGGAAAAGAAAATCTTTGTTGGTTCTGGTAGTTACTTTCAGTGGCCACCCCTTCCAATTGCCATTATGTCAGCACTTTATCCAGTCACCTTGCTGTATCGACGTTCCTCGGGCTTCTTGAGTTCATAACTTCATTCCCATTTTTTTGGTGCTTCCAATTTTCCTCAACTGTTTCCCATGGTTAAGTTGTTCAAAGCCATTATATATGTGCATGTATTGGTCCCTTCAAGTAGTTGTATTAAAGCTGTATGTAGTAGAGTTTCATACATCAATTTCAAATTTCTTTTTTAAGTACCCTGCTGTTTGGAATTTAAAGCAATTGGGATATGTTGCTAGAGAGCTGATCATCAGTCCATAGTCTACCATGTATCATTTTGATGCTTTCAAGGGAAGTGCTGACATTCTTTTCAGTAAATGAGTGTGGAATACACCGTGCTATTGAGGGAAACTACCTAGATTGTCAGCTTACTTAAACCAAGGGACTACGTATGTGATACCTCATCCCACATTGGTGAGAGATAGAAATTAAGTCTGGTATATGAAGAAACTTGTGGGTTACTTCTAATAACTTGGGCTTAAACTTTTGGATCGTATTGTTAGGCTCTTTATTCAAGTTATTGGGCCAGTGGTTTATTTAGGTTGTTACAAATGGTATCAAAGCTATTCCTAGTTCCTATGTAGGACTCCATGGCAGTGTAGATAGAGGACTAGAGGCTTTAGAGATAGGTAAAGATCTCGAGGTTGTATACATCGTGCACGCTTATGGGCTGTTCTATGCCTGCTAATAAGATGCTATCCATATCTCAACCAACGCTGAGGGCGTCATGTATTTGGGTGGAGAATATTGTGATACCCATTCTATATCGGTGGGAGATAGAAACTAAGTCTCATATATAAAGAAATTTGTGGGTTACTACTAATAACTTGGGTATAAACTTTCGGTCGCGTTGTTAGGCTCTTCATTCAAGTTATTGGGTCAATGGTCCACTTGGGCCGTTACAGCGGAATCCATATTACCTAGCTGGATACTCTCTGTGACATTGCTTACTACATTGCTATAACTCATGATGCTCTCATTCTTATTGAAAAAGAGTAGTAATTGTTGTTTAAATGTTTTGCTTTTATAAATTTTTATTATTATTTTGCATTGGAAATTTTTTGTACTATGATTAATTTTGTATCTTATAATTGGGTGCAAGGTTGCAGGTATTGTGGAGAAGAAGAAAAGGAGGGCAGGAACCAAAGATATAGCAAGACTTGCTTTAGAAGATCTTGCCAAATACTTTGATCTTCCTATAGTGGAAGCCTCTAGAAATTTGAAAGTTGGTCTGACAGTACTCAAGAAGAAGTGTAGAGAATTTGGCATTCCTCGTTGGCCACATAGGAAGATCAAATCCCTTGACAGTCTCATTCGTGATCTCCAGGTATGTTCTCACACCCCAACCCATGCGACTCTCTTTCCTTTGAACACTATGTTTTGAGTTGTTTTTGATTAGTAACAAAACGTAATATATTAAACATGGAACATGACAACAGGAAAAGGGATGAGAAGTCCACCAAAAGAACAAAAAGAAACCAATGTTCTAAAAGAAGATAAATAACACAATATCCGATATAGAATTGATGTTCATGATCTTTTCTTAAAAAATCCTAGTGTCACGCTCCAAGCAAATAACCCCAAAAATTGTAAAAATGACACAGTTTCAGAGGACTTTGGCCTTCTTATTTGATCCAAAGCCTAGATCAATCAAAAACATTTATATACAACTTACCGGAGCCACCTAACAAGTATCTACCATGTGAAATAACCTCCTCCATAGAGAAAAGGTCAACGAATACTGCAAAAATATGTAGTCCAAGGATTCCTATACCCTTCTACACATAACACACCATTGCCATGCTTTTATTATTTTGGTAACTTTGCTAGATATTATTTTTTTAGGGATTTTCTTTCTTGGTTTCTCTTTGAAAAGAAAGTGGTTTCTAGGATTTTGCCTCCTAGATGCATTGCATGGGTGACTCTAGATCTAGGTAGATGTTAAGCAAAAACTTAATTTTAAATTACTTAACATAATTTCATTAATTCAAATTAGCCTTTATTATGTAGGTTGGACCCATTCTAGATAGAATATTTCTCTTAATTGCATCCCTTGTGTGAAGGAAAAATCCTTTGATTCCAATTATTTTATTTTAAGTGAATATTTGTGCTGATTTATAATTACAGCTGCATCTTTTTGAATTGGTTGCATACGTATCCATACCAGGTACGGGCCCAGATTAGAATCAAGCAAGTTGTAATTCTTATTTGATAATATATATATATATATATATATAGATAAACCTCGGTAGTTTATTTACTAATTTAAGAATTTAAAAATTATGACATCACTATAAGAAGAGTACATCCTAGCCACGTCATCACCTACTCCCTTAACAATCATTTGTCAATTCTAAATTATATTTTTTTGATGAGTGTAAAACTCATTTGGTTTTAGGATTTGATTTATTTTGAATTTTTATTTTGATAAATGTAAAAATTTAAGATTCACTTAAATTGTGATTATACTCTTGAGGGTTGCCTACGTATCTAATTGAGCACAGGGGCCGCCTTGGAATCAAGTCAAATGTAGTTCTGATATTTTTATTTTGGATTGAATTTTATTTTAATTATTGTAATTAAGTGAAAATCTAATAATTACCTAAATTGTGACTGTACCATGAGGGTTGCCTAGGTATCTAATTGAGCACGAAGTTATTTTAGAATCAAGTCAAACGTAGTTTGATATTTTATTTTGAATTTTATTTTATGAATTTTGATTTAAGTAAAAATTTAAGATTCACTTGGATTGTGACTGTACCCCTGAAGGTTACCTACATATCCAATTAAGCATGAGATCACATTGGAATCAAGTTAAACGTAGTTTAATAATTTATTTTAATTTAATTAATTTAATTAAGTGAAAATTTGAAATTTACCTAAATTGTGACTGTGCCCCTAAGGGCTGCCTATGTGTCCAATTGAGCACATGCACGTAGCTGTCTTGGAACAAAGTGAAACGTAGTTCGATATTTTATTTTAATTTAATTAAGAAAATTTGAGATTCACTTAAATTTTGACTGTATTCCCGAGAGTTGCCGGCCAATTAGGGACAGAGTCGCCTTAGAATCAAGTCAAATGTAGTTCAATAATTTATTTTATTTAATTTGTACTTAGAAAATTATGGACATGATTTTTTATTTATAACTTTAAAAGAGTAGTTATTGGATTTTAAGAGATTTAGGGTTTAAAAAAAAACTCAAAGTTGTATTTTTACTTGCTTGGGGTATTGAATCCCAAGAGTGTAAGTGGTAAAAATAATTATTATAGGAAAAAGATCCATACGATGAGGACTCAAATTCAATATATTTCGACTTCGACCGCAAATTGTTCAAGTTACATCTAAAGATTTTTAAGTCAGGTCAAAGCTTTTATGTTCACATTTGATGATAAACCAAAATTTTGGTACAATAATAGCCGATAGCGGCTAGATAAAATTAAAGTCGACATTAGCTAGATTATAAAAATATTTATTTATTTTTAAATGAAACCATTCAACGGTTTTTGTTGCAGTTGAATCAGATTCTAAAAAAATATATATTTTTAGCAAACTTAATAATATTTAGACTAGAACATTGTTCAACGGAATTTTTCATGGTTAAGTAGAAAATATTTTTAGCAAATTAATAATATTTAGAACATCCTTCGATACTTTTTATCATGGTTGAATAGTTTCTAAGAAATATATTTTTAGAAAGCCTAAAAATATTCACAGCACTGTCCAACAGTTTTTGTCAAGGCTGAAACGGATTATGAAATAACTTTTTTAGCAAACCCAAATATGGTTTAGGAAGGAGAGAGAAAGAGAGAAGGGAGAAGAATAGAGAGAGAGAGAGAGAGAGAGAGAAAAGATAGTGAAAGATAAAAAAAATAACCTTTCTCTCTCTAAAATGTACTCCTTTGATTCTCTTCCTACACGTAGACTTCTTCTTCTATCTTTTTTTTTTCCCTCTTTTCTCCGAATAGTAGGCTCCTTTTTTTTCCTGCAATAATATCCCCTTGAAGTAGAATGCCTCCTCATTGTTCCTCTGAACGCCCTTCCTTTGATTTCTGGACTTCTCTCCCAGATCAGTTATTTTTTTACCATTCCCGAATGGCTCCATCTCTCTCTCTCTCTCTCTCTCTCTCTCTATATATATATATATATATATATATATATATATATATATATAGACAGAATGAGCATGAGAAGCAACTATCCATGTTTTACAAGGTGGTTGCCAGCTTCCATGCTTATTCCATGGATTAGTGGGTGTGGAAATCCCCACATTTTTTTTCTTTCCCTTTTTTTTTTGTTTTAGGCATATTAATCCCCCATTTATTGGCACATATTATATACACACACACACCTCATTTTTTAGGAGACCCATTTAAAATATTATTATTTTTAACTAAGGATAAGAATTAAGCCAATTTTAAATATTAAAATTTTTTATTTCAACAGCTAAGATGGAATAGTTTGAGGTATCCACTTCGAGGCACCAAAGCATGAGTTTCATTGGAACTTGATGCAAAGCTTATGAGTCTTTCTTTTATGGAGCTTATGATTATCAAAAAGGTCAAAATGATAGTAAAGACACGACCCAGCATTGGTATATTAGTTTCGGAAGGCCTATGTTTGATTGGAAATGGCCCAATGAGCAAGATTCACTGCTTTGATGTGATAGAGGCGGCTTTTGGCCAAATTCCATCGCTGAGGCAATGGAAACCTAATTTTTCTATTTTAAGAAATTTGAGAAATGAATTTTTTTTATAGAAATATCATTTTTTAGTGCCACTTGTTTTGGCACGTTTCTAGTAGTCAAATTTGATTTAACTCAATTTTATCTTTTTTAGTAATGAAAAATAGTTTTTCCTTTTTAGTTTGATTTGCGCGTATAGATTAAGAGAAGAGTAAGGACAAACAAACCATGAACAATCACACAAGACACATGATTTTTACGTGGAAAACCCCGAAAGGGTAAAAACCACGAGACTTATCCAAGTTCGAAAAACAAACACTATATGAAAGTATTGGCTACAAGAAAATTTTTACAAAACCCAGTTGAATCCTCAATTTATTGCTACCAGTCTTCTTGCCGAATCCTCGTGCACCAAATCTGTGCTTGTCTGTCGTCGGAATCCGCCTTTGGTCTTCTTCACTTGAGAATCCTCTCAAGTCTTGAACGAGTTGTTGATTAAGTTTGCCTGAACAATCACTATAAAGCTTCTATGATCGCATTTGACAATCCGATAAGTTTTTTCAGGCCCAAGAACAATCATACAAGACACACGATTTTTACGTGAAAAATCCCGAAAGGGTAAAAACCACGTGACTTATCCAAGTCCGAAAAACAAACACTATATGGAAGTATTAGCTACAAGAAAATTTTTACAAAACCCAGTTGAATCCTCAACCTATTGCTACCAGTCTTCTTGCCGAATTCTCGTGCACCAAATCCGTGCTCGTCTATCGTCGGAATCCACCTTCGTTCTTCTTCACTTGAGAATCCTCTCAAGTCTTGAACGAGTTGTTGATTAAGTTTGCCTGAAGAATCACTGTAAAGCTTCTATGATGGCATTTGACGATCTGATAAGTTTTTTCAGGCCCAAGAACACAAAACAGCAGTCACCAAGTTCTATACCTTTGTCCCCTCATGATTGCCTAAAGAATAATAAAACATATGAATGCTGCCTAACCCTAATACACAATTAAAGATGTTTTCCACAAAAGACCGATCGAGTGGTTGTGAATAGCTTGCAGCCACTTGAAACTCTTGGAAACCTGTAGACTGCAATTTCATCAAAACCTCCTTCCACAAGCAAAATGAATTATATCTAGGAGCTAAAACTATTTATCACAAATTGCCAATACTTAAGAATAATCAAATATAAAGAAGAGGGAAGAATTGCCTAACAATCTCCTCCTTTTTGGCAATTCTATGACAAACAATCACTCAAGATTAAAAACACGATGACATTGAATGATGACAACATTCACAATGCAAATTGCAATGAGATATTCGCATCCATAGTTAACAGTAATCAAGAATGCAATGAAATAGATACATCAAAAGATATCATATCCATCCATCCATTCATACACCTATCAACAACTATGTTTATCATCATTCAATCCAAGAGTGCAATGAGATAGATACATCAAAAGATATCATATCCATCCATCCGTTCATTCACCATTAATAACTATGTATCATCATCCAATCCAACCCAAAACAGTCATAAGTCTCATCATCCATCTAACAAGTTAAAAAGTATCCAAATTTCTCTCCCTATTTGGCACTGACTTGCCAAAAAACAAAACAATATCACCTTAAAAAGATGATAGCATCCCAACAGAACAAAAACGATGTAAACAGCCAACCATAAGCTAGACAACAGCTCCTAAGAAGAAGGAAAACGAGAGTAGAAATATGAAAAGAACTCCTGCTGCTCCTTGCACAACGCCCGAACATCCTCTTGGAGTGCCTATTGCGCTGCATGCACATCTCAAACATCCACATGGAGAAGGCTAATTTTCTCCTCGATACGGGACAACCGTCCAGGTGGAAACTCCCCCTCAGGAAGGTCTGTGTTTGGATCCAAGCCAAGCTCAGCATCCTCAGCTGCTGGTGTGCCTGAGGAAATACCTGCCAAATTTATGGGTTTGGGGATGTGCGAATTACTTTGCTTGATAATGGTTTTAGAAATGGGCTTGGATAAAGGTTGGAAGGTGTCAATAAGATCACGAGACTCAAATTCAGAAACCTTGAGGGACCGGAGGACACGAGTGATAAGATAACCAAAAGGAAGGCTAAAAGTGGCCTTTCGCCAACAATGCGGGTCATGGCACGATAAATGAGGAGACTGACATCGACAACTTTACTGTTGGCAATCGCTTACATAAGACCCTTGCTGTTGGGAAATCTAAGATGTATGGCCTTTGGGATCAATATTTACACAAATAATTAGATTGAGGAGACGAAACTCAAGAAGCAAATCACTATGGGGAAGAAGAACACCCGCAAACTAGGTTCGATCCTGACCACAAAGGGCAAATGCAATAGGACCATAATCAAAAGAATCATATAAAAAGGATTAAGATCGAGGAAAATCAGGTAAGATGGGTCGAGGACGAAGATTGAGCCAAGGGGAGGAGATTCCACTTTAAACCCAATAAGGTAGAGATGATAGGGCTTTCAGGGAAGTCACTCAGGATGACATTCTGCTCAAGTTTAACCGGCCGAGATTTGAAGGACTAACGGAACCGTAGTTGGGCAACCTTATCCTTAAACATACGATGCGGGCCATGATAAGGACCAGAAGTGATGCGTTTAGCTCGCTTGGGTGCCATGAGAACGGTAGTGAAATGTTAGGGAAAACAAGACCAACCCAACAGGGGCACAGACCAAGAGACGCCTAAGGAGGATAGGGGGTACTCACTAAGGACAATCTAGGGCAAGGGGGAACCATGAGCAAGAATAAGAAGATGTGAGGAACAAATACACACACACACACACACACAACAAGAACAAACCGACTACGATTAAGCTAGGGAAACCAAAAAAAAAAAAAACTAATCTAGATCAAAGA
>JAOTRH010000018.1:5679338-5695105 GCA_034768845.1 Heliamphora exappendiculata | reverse complement strand
CCCTTCCCCGTCTCTCTCCCTTTCTTTCTTGATAGCTTTCAAAGCCAATTAAATCAACGCTGTGGTTGATTTCATGCTGAAATACTGTTCTGTTGGTGGTTTGTGGACCTTTTCATCTGTCATCTTGGACTGGTCGAGAGAATGTGCAGCAAGGTAACATCTTCTGTTCAAGTGGCACACCCCTCATTGATTTCTTTCTAGTTGTGACTCATCCTTTCTACTTTTCTCATAAATTCCTTTTTACTGGCTAGGCTCTGCCCCCAAAACACTGAAAACTGTTGGACCATGTCAGAATTTTGAAACACAAAAATATTGAGACATAATTTAACAGCCTCCAATACATTGGGACATATGGACAAAGATTTTCTTGGAATAGAGAATCCATTGCCATTTTTACTCCAATAATTATGGTGGGTGTGGCTCATGAGTCGTGAGTAGAGCGACTTTTAGTTCTAACAAATGATGAGCTATTATTAAACAAGGATGGTGTACCTCCACCAAGGAACAGGAACACGTCCTTCAATCACAAGATTTAATGGTACTTTTTGCTCTTTTGATTTTCTATTTTGTAAGTGCAAGGGGACACAACAATTGAATTTTAGCATACGAACATAACCAATGATGAGTAGTAAGAGTTATTTTTTGGTTGATTATGAGGATTTCTATATCCTTCTAGTGGTGGTCCAAAGTCATGTTTAGTATTTTCTTGTAAAGTTACATTTCTGTTGTACCCTCATCTTTTTTGGAAAATACCATAACTAATAGGGTGGCAGGGGAGTTCTAGGAAATTCCGAAATTCTGTGTTAGTCCTGCCGAAATTTGCTTAGAATGACCTATAATCTTCTCAATGGAACAACAAAAGGTCAGCCATACCGATATGCACAAAAGCTGAATAGTGCATCTGATTGCAAGGGCTGACCCTTGCACGTAACTTCAAAGTCGGGAAACTTGAAGTGGCGATGCTGGAAGAGTATTATTGAACTTATTGTTTGTAACCGAGGAGATAAAACTCATTTTGGTTCTCTTATATATGATTTGCAAGTAATTTATTTACGCTTTACGCACATGAGAGCCTAGCAAGTTGACGACGCGTATAAAGAAGTGGCTCGATTAGTGTCCAGATTCCCAGCCGCAGATGTCTGTAATGCTTCATTTGACTTGTGCTTCTATTGCTACTTGTATTAATTAACTGCCTCAAGTGGATTTTACAGGGGTCTTATACTACAATTGCCTTTGTAGTTGGTTCCTGCTGAAGCTTTTTGTAGCTGAAAAAGAAATGAAGCATCGTCCCCGGTATCAATTTCTTTGCAGAATTCTATTCTATGTCTATACAAGTTTATCATTTTCAATTTCTTGCCATTTTTACATCAAATGGATGGATCCCAAAAGTCATTTTTCATCCTTTAAGGCAGTGTTTGGATTATGGATTTGTAGAGGGATTTATGTGCTAAATTTATTCTTCCATAAATTCATGACCCCTACACAGCCTAAGAGGGTAAATTTAGGACATTTCATTAACCTGAATAGAAAAATTTAGTAGACCAGGCCATGAGGTTGGATGATGGACTATTTCCATTTTAAGACCTCAGTTGCTCAGCCCCATGGTCAAGCCTCAACTAAGCCCTGTTTGGCATCTCTAAAAAGTTATTTTTTTATTAAAAAAAAAGTCATTTTTAAGCCATTGTTTGGCATCTCTAAAAAGTCTACTAAATTTTTTAAACTTTCTTTTTTCAAGAAAAAAATGCATATACATATCTTAAACACTAACATTTTTTTTTGAAAAATGAAATAACTATAATACCCTCAATTAAAAAATCAACTCTACTCAAGATTTTTAAAAAATCGTATTATTATCTCAAACACTCTAATTTAAAGCAAATTAAGGATTGAAGTCAATGGGTTTACTTCTTCATTTGAAAAAAAGAACAAAACAGCCTTCAAGTTCTAGATTTTGAGGGTGTTGGTTAGAAATTAATTTTTAGCATTTAGCTTATAATTTAGTAAATGTTTAAAAAATCTAAATGTGTTTATAACTTTGTGTTTGTAATGTTTGTTTGTAACTTTTGATTCTAAATAAACAAATACAAATTTTACTACTTGAAATTATAAATTTATAATTGTAACACAAACATTTGTAATTTTTACTCAAAGTTATAATTATATTTTTTCAACTATACTTTCTGTTACACTGAACAACTTTATTATTTCAAACGCAGCATAATTCCTCTTTCGCTAATATAGAAGTAATTTTTGGGCAATTACTTTTTAGAGGGTGTGTTAAAAACTATCCTTTAGCTTTTAATTTATTATAGTTCAATAAAAAATTAAAATAATTCAAACAAATTTACATATAATCTTTTGATATTGTTTTGATTTTAAATTAGCAAATATTGTTATAAGTATACAGTTATAATAAATATTTCTAATTTTATTTGAAGTAATAATATTATTATTTTAATTATAATTTATAAATTTATAATTTAAATTAATCAAAGAGAAAAATTATGAATAATTTCACTGAAAACGATGGAACACTGACTGACCTAGTCAAACCCTCATTTGGGGATTAAACTCCAGTCTTGACCAACGATTGCCGTCGTCAACTCTTCAAGTTTTGAAGAAAAAAATTCTCATTATTATACTAATAATATTGTCAATTAAAATTATATAAATTTGACTTTTAAGATCTTTTGAAAATTATATTGGTTCTGGGCTATTTGGTTAAACTACTATTAATTTAAACTACTATTAATTACTATATTTTAATTTTTTATTATTAATTTTAGTTATAACTTATAAATTTTTTTAAATACTCACAATTTCTGTTATAAATTATAATATATAAACTAGTAGTTTTAACAATGTTAAACACCACCTATACATATACATGTCATATATTACTGTACGTCAGACTGATGTTTGAAGTGCTAAGTGAATTAATATAAACTAGCATTCGTAAGACTAATTATTTTAAGATATTAAATTTTTTAAATTAAATATTTTTATTTTATTTCGCTTTTGTGTTTAACTCTATGGATAAGTACTTATTATCTCATGGGACTTAATTCAACATTTTGTTTATTTTTATATGGATTAGATAGAAATAATGATATTACAACAAAAAAAAATTTATTTGTGAAATTTGACATTATTTTTATATTTAAGAATTTTTTGAATAAAAACTTAATATGCAGTATTTTGTTATAAAATCTGACTTAAAAAGCTATAAAAATGGCATCTACTTGGTGATCCCACAAGGCACAAGCAGACCAAGTTTGAAAACCAAGTGCCAATAATGCCCAAGTTTCATCTAATTCAATGCACGCACAAAACAAAGCAAGATAAGAAAAGAAAGAAAACAAAAGAAAAGAGAGAAGAGGAGAGAGGAGGAAGATTTGGGAAGACAAATACGCCGGGACTTAAATGCATGTTGACCTGCTTTATTGATGGAGAATTTTTGTTAAGAGAAAAAATAACAAATACCTCCGTAAATTATTAATATCAATTTAAGGTTTAAAATAGTAAGGAATCGTAAATTTGACCATTTGTGGTCAGTTTTTTTTTTTTTGGACACTATATACGTGGGAGTTTCATGCACTGAATTATTTTTTTAATTAAAGTTTCAAAATCTGCAAAGTGTCAAATTTACAATTCTTTACTATTTATCATAAATTTACTCTTTCATTTACGATCCACTTGCTCCCTTAATTTTTTTGGGTGAGAAATTATATTACTTCATTTTCTATGAGCATGAGTTCATATTATTTAACACACGTTACTATCTTACAGTCTGTTTAGTTATTAATAAAAGAAAATAAACGAAATAATTATGCTTTCGTTCCTTAAGTTACAAGTGAAAAGAAAAGAAGTGATCATGATTTTGCTTATTTTTGTTTGAATTAATTAGAGAGAAAAGAAAATGATTTATCTCCACTCTTATTTGGATAGATTATATAAAAGAAAAAAAAAAAAGAGTACTAGCTATTTTACAAAAATAACTTTATTTTTATCATTATTTTTTTTACTTTTTTTATTTTTAGATGGATAATTTTTGTATTATAAAAAATATTTAATCAACTTAATTCTTTTATCTGTAAATCTCTTCAATTTGAAGAGATTTAAAAAATAAATTTGAGAAGATAATTCTTTTTCTCAATTTATCCTCTATTTAATAAACCAAACAAGTGATAAAAAAAGAGAGAATTTTATTTTATTTTTCTCTCCAAATCATCTAAACCAAACGGAGTTTTAGGATTTCTCAATATTTGTGACCAAAGTTCAACCACAAATGCAACGATTTCGGATTCGATCCACCCGACCCAAGAAATGCCCGGCGGCTTCACTAAATGAAATTTCCACGAACGTTGGGTTGACCCAGTATTGAAAATGCAAATGCAAATGCAACGTATGATTCGCCCACAACTTTATAAAGGCTGGGAAAATAGTATGTGGGCAGACGTGTGGGATTTTATCTCAAATTCAAAATAAATATTTTAAATTTATTTATGTGTTATGCGTGTTACATTTTAAGTAAATTTAAATTATTAATTTTAAATAATTTTTTTAGATAACTTATATATGTAATATTATTGGATAAGACTGTATAGCTTATAATATTGTGAATTCTCTAACGAAGTGATTTGTACTTGATTCTTTGTAACTTTCTAAGCATGTAGTACCGCATAAGGCCGAGGGACTTGCATCATTATGAATTCTCTTACAAAATAGTTTGTACTCGATTTGGCTTAACTTTTCTAAGTACGTAGTACTACTGCATAAGGCAATAAGGCTTACAATATTGTGAATTCTCTTAAAGAGTGATTCATGACTAATTTTATGTAAATTTTTTAAGTACGTAATATTACTTCATAAGGCTGTGGGACTACCAACATTATGAATGCTCTTACTAAGTGGTCTGTACCGGCCGATTATGTGTAACTTTTCTAAGTATGTTTTCTTGGTATGTAGTATTGCATAAGACTATGGTTGTTAGACCTGCATTATTGTGAACTCTCTTAAGAAGTGGTATGTACCCAATTATATATAACTTTTTAAGGTAATTTTTCGAAATACGTAGTATCATTGCACAAGAATGTAGAACTTACATTATTGTGAATTCTCTTATAAAGTGGTCTGTATCAAAATTTTGGATAATCTTTCTAGGTAACTTTTCTATGTAACTTTATTGTGGGACTTACAATATTGTGAATTCGATTTGTATCTAGTTACGTATAACTTTTGTCGGTAACTTTTACTAGCATGTAGTATTGCATAAGGTTTAGGTTGTGAGATTTACATCAATATGAATTCTCTTAAGAAGTGGTCTGTACTCGATCATGTGTAACTTTGTTTATGTAAGTCTTCGGAGTATGTAGTATTGCTGCATAAGGCTGGAAGAACTATGGCATTGTGAATTCTCTTGTAAAGTGGTCTGTATTAGATTCTATGTAACTTTTCTAGGCAATTTTTATGAGTATGTAATAGTTCTATTTCATAAAGTTGTGGGATTTTTAACATTGTGAATCCTCTTATGAAGTGATTTGTATTTGATTCTATTTAACTTTTTTGAGTACGTAAATTTACGGCACGAGTTTGAATTCTCTTGCGAAGTTATCTCCGTACTCAATTTTGTGTAATTTCTCTAAGTAACTTTTCTGAGTATGTTGTATTATTGCATGAGGTTGTGGGACTTGCCGCATAATGAATTCTCTTACACTGTAGTCTGAACGCAATCTATGTTGTTGCATTTAGTTTTTTTCGTTGGCAATAATGGTGAAAGAGGTTTAAAATCCTTCTCTGTCTATAAACTACAAACCCGCGAAACAAGGACAGTCATTTTAGGGAAAGGCAGTAACTACTAATAATAAAAAACAAAACAATGGGTCCGATTCAAAAAGAAAGACCTTCTCCTCCCTAACTATCATATCAACTTCCCCTTCCCTTCCCCTTTCTCTCTCTTCTGCCCCTATGTGACCGTCAAGAAATGTTTGGGTCCAAACGATTTTGATGTTGTCGCTGCTATTGCCAAAATAGCATCAAGAGGAGGCCAATATGGGCAATTGCTTGAGACCCCAATCTTCTGATCCTAACCCAAGTAACACTTATCCCAGCACCGCCGCCGCCACCACCACTGCCGCCACCACCACAACTATTTTTTCCACTCCAGGTGCAACCCAGCAGCAAAATCTACAGATCTGTATCTATTTTATTGTTCCTGTATCTTCTGATTTACGTTTATCCTCTTCCCTTCTGGTTTGTTTATCTAGAAACTAAGATAGTAACAAAAGTTGGTTTCAATTTCATTGTTAGTTTTAGTAACCTTGTATTTTTTTGATTGGAAAATACATACATCCACTCCCATATTTCACTTGTCAAAGTTTGAACTCCTCGTCTCTTATTTGAAAAGGTAATATTCATTATATTGTGCCAAAGACCAGGTGAGTAATCTTGTATTTTTGTTTTCTTTTCATCTAAAGGGTTCGCTAAATTTGTATAATTTTTTTTTTAATTTTTGTTTGTTTTAACTTTGGTACAAATGGCTAATTTTGACACTTTTCTTAACAGTGCACATATTTAAAATACATAATTTATTATAAATCACTATTTTTTACCGATAAAATCATACTTTGTTTAGATAAATATATCATCTTATCAATAAAAAACACTAATTATCTAATAATTGAAATATTTGTACTGATTTTTTCTTTTCTTAATTCTCAGTTGAAACTAGCAAACCGAACCCACGGTCACGAACTGATCAATTGTTTATCCATATTCCTTTTAGGGACGTCGTCTAAAAGTTACAGCGACGGCGGCGGCGGTGGATTTTCCGCTACGAGCAGCAGTGCCGGCCTGAACCGGTCTTGGGCCGGCGCCTGCGACGACGCACGTTTGAATGGAGAGATATTGGCGACGCCGAACTTGAAGGTTTTCAGTTTTGAGGAATTGAAGATCGCGGCGCGGAATTTCAAGTTGGACACGGTTCTGGGAGTCGGTGGCTTTGGGACGGTGTTCAAGGGATGGGTGGATGAGAAGACGCTGGCGCCGTCAAAGTTCGGCACCGGAATGCCGGTCGCCATAAAGAAACTGAACGCTCAAAGTATGCAAGGCTTTCAGGAATGGCAGGTAAGGTCAGCAATTCAATAAGACTTTGTTTGGCTCTCTCTAAAACATTTGGCCCTGTTTGGGCTAAATTTTGTAACTTTAGCTTATTTTTGTCTCTAATGATTTTTTTCTAAAACTTCTTGACTAAAATTTTTAATTTTTTCAAATCGTTTCAATTAGATAAATAAAAAAATAAAAATTCTTGATTACATTTTTTTTACTAATAACAAAAATATGCAACATAAAATTTGATTTATTAATTTATTTGACTTATTTATGTCTTTTTACTTTTTTGAATAGAAGTTCTAATTTGAATAAAAAGTAAAAAATAATTTTTTACTTAAATACTTAATTTTTTAAAAAATAGTTTAAATATAAATTTATCAAATAATTTATTTTAAAGCAAAATTAATTTTTAACTAAAAATATAAAAAATTAAAAAATATTACTTTTTTAACTAATTGACAATCGGAAATGGTACAATATCTATTGTATTCACAATATAACCTTCTTAATTATACTAAACGTATTTTGGAATAAGAATTATAATTACATATATTTATAACTGATTTGGGGAATCTCATTTAATAAGGCTCCCTTTGGTAATATTTATTCTTTATTTTTACTATTATTTATTAAAATCTTCATAAACTATAAATAAAAAAATGTTTGATATAATTATTTTTAATTTCAAAAAAGGTAAATATTTATTCTTTAAAACTTACTAAATTTTTGTAAACATACAAAATGTGTTTTTTTACTTCTCTTGTAATTCTCATTTTCTTGTTTCTCTTCCACCATCTCTAATTATTTTTTAGCTCTTACTACAATCACTCACTGACAAATACTTTCGACTACATTTTTCATCTACCACCTCCCCCTACCACCTATCACCTCACTCTATGCTCGCCACCTCCAATTGCCAACATTCACCGGAAATTATTATTTGACTATTTGTTAAATGTATTTAGAAGTTTTCTTTGATGATTCACCATTTTGTGAGAAATGTAGGAAATTTGAGAGGATAAATATTATTTTTTTTAAAAATTAAAATAATCCAATCGAAATAAATATTAAAGATAAAAAAATTTAAGAACAAAAAAACATATCAATAGAGACGTGAGACATTTCACTATCTTTAAAAGTAAATTTTTATCTCTCGAAATATGTAATTTGGTATTTCAGATTATGGCGTGAGACATTTTGCTGTCTTTAAAAGTATGTAACTTTTAGACTTAAAAATCGACACTTAAAATAAACAAATTGGAGTTACATAAATTTGATAAAATACAATATTTTTAAGAGTAAACACCCAACCTTGATTCATGGAAATTTGGTGCTAATGGTCTATTTGTTTCTTCATTTGAAAACGCAGTCGGAAGTGCATTTTCTGGGACGCCTTTCTCATCCCAACTTGGTTATGCTGTTGGGGTACTGCTGGGAGGACCGAGAGCTGTTGCTTGTATATGAATTTATGCAAAAGGGAAGCTTAGAAAACCATCTTTTTCCACGTAAGTAAGAACTTCGGTGAAAATCAAGGTCTAATTTGTTTGTTTCAACGTAAAATATTTTTATTTATTTATTATTATTTAATTTAATAAAACTACTGTAAAATATTATTTTAATTAGTGAAAAAAAAAACCAAAACTAACTTTCAAAAAAATTTCAACATATCTTTTTTTTCTTTCTTGGTTGTGCAGGGAGTTCTACTATTGAACCACTTTCATGGGACTTGAGGCTCAAAATAGCCATTGGTGCAGCTCGGGGCCTTGCTTTCTTGCACAGCTCTGAGATGCAAGTCATTTACAGGGACTTCAAAGCCTCCAACATACTCCTTGATGGGGTGAGATTTTATATTATCACTGTTAATTAGAATTATAACAAATACTAAGTAGGATCGACGAGAATAATCGAATGCAGAGAGGAAAAGAATATAACAATAACAAAGTCAACAAACACATAAAATACATAGTTTACGTAATTTACCCTATAAAGGTTATGCTCGCAATTTCTGTATCGTTTCAATGTGATTGGGGAACGAAGAGTTACATCTTAATTGTTCTACGCTACAATATTTGAGTGATAAATTTTTAAAAATATCAAAAATACCTTAAGACACAAATTGCCTCCATGTTACTGCCCCCAAACGTTTATCTTTAAGGCAAGGAAATCTGTCCCTACAACCCTGTCAATTGAGTTGAATTGGCGCATGCATGACTCGTTATATGTTATATATATAATAGATACTTGGTAAAGCTACTAACAATAGCTTTTACCTTATTGCTATTAATTTTAGTTAGTTACAATTTTTTTAAAATACTTATAACTTTTGTTATAAATTATAACTATTTTTTTTAATTTCAGTTACGAGCAATATTTTTTTCCAAATATTCACAACATCTGTTACAAGTTATAATTTATAAACTACTAATTTCAACAATATCAAATACCACCATAGTACTAACATTTTCCGATTAAAACAAATATTTTCCAATTTTTTTTTGGAATTTTACAGGACTACAATGCGAAAATCTCAGATTTTGGCTTAGCAAAATTGGGGCCCACGGGTGAAAAATCTCATGTGTCGACGCGGGTTATGGGCACACATGGTTATGCTGCTCCAGAATACATTGCAACAGGTGAATATTTTTTCCCCTCTGTACTGAATGTGATCAGAATGCTATTCTGATGTTAATATTTTAGGATCCAGGATACAAGTATTTTATAATTCCATTTATTAAATAGTTAAATTAGTAAGTGGCATTTATTATATTTTATTTTAATTAAATATATTTTACGATACATATATAATACATAATGCGATATAAATAATGTATTAATATTTTGCAAAACTATTTTTTTTTTTGAAAAATCTTGCATTAAAAAGATGTTCAGAGTAATTTTTTTATTTTTTTGTCTTTATAAATATATACTCGCATAGTATTAAGTATCTTATGACATTATTTTTTTTTATCAGCACAACACACGTACACACACCCCCACTCTCAACTTATTCTTGGCAATATTTGATATTATTTTGGGGTAATTAATATTTGATATCTTTACCTTCCATTGGAGAATAAAAACTCGCACTATTAGGCCAAAAAGTACTTAGTCTTATGATATTAATTTGACCACTTAGGAAGGTAAAATTTTCTCCTATACATAACCTAATTCAAAACTTAAATATTGTTTACTTAAAATCTTGAAGTTTAAATGAAGTGTTAAGACATTAGAGAAAACATATTGGCCCTGTATTGGTAAATTTGTTTATTTATTTATTTAATTAAGTTAATTTTTTATTTTTAATTAAATTTTTTTTATTATTTAATCAAATTATTATACTTTTTAGACTTCTCTCATTGAAACGAGTCAGAAAAGTAAAATTTTTTAATTAAAATATAAAAAAATTTCAAAAAAAACTAAAATAAACAAAAATAAGCCAATCAACTAAATAAATAAATTTATAACAAAAATACATTAATAAGTCAATAAACAAGTTTACCTAAACAAACCCATTATATTAGACAAACTCAATTTGACCACCCACGCTGGTAAAATTTTCTCGTATGTTTGGTTTGGCTTTATAGTAGTTTTTTTTTTTTTTGTAGCTTTTTTCATCTTTTATAAATTTAAAAAAAAAATTTGTCAAATTCATCATGATGAAATAAATTTAAAAATACAATCATTCTAAAATTTTTTTAAAAAAAATTCAATAAAAACAAAAAAAATTGGCATAAAATTCTTAAAGTGGCTTTTTTCTTTTTATCTCAATCTTTTTTTTTTGTATTTTGATAATTTTTTTTATTTTTTTAATTTTTTTATAAAAAAAGACAAAAAAATTTATACAGTGATAGTTTGAATTAAGAATTTATTTTGTTAATAGTAACAAGCAAGTGTTATTTGGTTCAAGACGGTCGTGTATTAATGACATTAATAAATATTTTGATACCACAATTTAAACCGTGTGCGGGTGGGTGCACCGTTTCCGACAGGTCATTTATACGTGAAGAGTGACGTGTACGGATTCGGTGTTGTGCTCCTGGAGATGATGACGGGTCTACGGTCACTGGATTCGAAGCGGCCCAAAGCGCAGCATTATTTGGTAGAATGGGCAAAGCCACTTCTCTCTGACCAAAAGAAGCTTAATAAATCGCTAATGGATGTCCATATTAAAGGACAGTATTCTTCTGAGGCGGCTTTTCGCGCCGCTCAACTCGCTCTGAAATGCCTGAAACCCGATCCTAGGAAACGGGCCTCCATGAGAGAAGTCGTGGAGGCCTTGGAACGAATCGACGCCATGAAGATCAAACCCAGAGAGCCCAAAATCGTTGGCTCTGCGCGTTTTGCGGATGATCATCGCCGCCATGAAAACCGACCTGTTCAATCTTATTATAGGTGATCGTGGCTTGGTGCGACCCGTTTAAGTTGTACAACTTAATTCGGTCAACATGAGAATTGGACCAGTTTAGTAGCGTTTTTGTTTATTATTTTTTATTTATTTTTATATACGGTAATGGTCGCGTTTGATTATTACTTGCTTATTTACTTATTAATTTATTTGTTAATAAATAAATATGCAAAAAAGTATTTAAATCACTACGTTTGGTTACATTTGTTTATTTATTTATTTAGCTACTCAAACGAGCTTATTTGGCTACCCAAACGAGCTCGTTTGGCTTATAAGCCAGTTTATTTGCTTGTTTGGCTACCCAAATAAGCTTATTTGCTTATTTGCTTATTCGACTACCCAAACGAGTTTATTTACTTATTTAGTTTTTGGCTTATTTGGCTATCCTTATTTGTTAACTTATAAGCCAATAAGAAAATAAGCAAGATTACCCAAACGGGGCCAATGTGTGATAATTATTTTTGTTTTTTATAAAATATAAATTGGTTTCAAGATTTATTAAATTTTGTAAATAAAGAAAATGTGTTTTCATGTGTTTATAAACAAATTTTTATTCTATTTGATATCTCCACCACCTATAATCATTATTTTTTACTACAATCTCCGACCACCACTTCCTCCAACCACCACATTTAACTACCTCCTCCAACTACTCCCGACCACCATCTCTGATCACTGGTCTCGGCCATTACCTCCGATTATTATATTCAGCCACCACCATCGACCATCACATACGGTTATCACTTTCAACTACTATCTCCGACCACAATCGCTACTTCTTGTTATAATTACCAGCTAACACATTCGGTTGCCACTTCCGACCACTACTTTCCAAACATCTATGTGCCAATATGTTTTTGTTTTTACTTTTGTTTTTTCACACAAAAATAAACAAAAAATTATTTTTTGTTTATTGTAAATGAAAAATGAAAAATTGTAAACATTACCAAACAAGGCTAATGTTTTTGTTTATAGTTTGCTTGGGTGACGAATTTTTTAATTTTTTTTTTGACTTACATCAATTATCTCAATTTTGGGTCCAACTAATCCATTGGGTTACGGGTCTAGAGTATACCTACCCACACCACCAAGGTCAATCTAACTAATAAATATTTAATTTTTTAAATTTTTAAAATTTATTATGAGATTAGATTCCTTATTGATTTTGTACTTCCTTTTTGTTGTGAAAAATGATGCAATTTGAGTTTATGTATAATTTAAGACTAATAGCTCCCTTAAATTTTTGAAATTACACTTTCATCCCCAATCAGGATTGTCGGGTTAACCTTACCAATTTACTTTTATATGTAGATGAGATCATAAAAGGTTAGCTTCAGGTATTGCTGTGTATTTAAGGCCTAAGATCAATTTATTTCAATCATTGAATTTATTTATTTTACTGTTATCAATTTGTGGATCATTCATATAAAAAATCGAGTTCATTAAATATTACTAACTATCTCAACAAATTGCATTTTATCTTCAAAAAATTAATAAAATAATTTGATCATGTTACATTTCATCTTTAAAAACTAACACAGTGGCTTAGATCGCGATAGTTTTCGCACCAAAATGAATGTAATTTGATCATGTAAATATCGATATATTGTTTTACATAAATATTCTACACATTAATAGTAACAAAATAAACATGTAATTTGAAATAATTTTATTATTTTCCTTACTGTTTTTTCTATTATTTTATTAGGAGTAATACAGAAAATAAAAAAATTTAAAGATAAAATATGAATTAATAATATAACAATTGCTGATATCAGCAAAATTCGTTATATATTTTTTTTACAGTTAAATGACAAAGAGAAAAACTAATGCTACCGTATACCGACATAAACAGAGGGAAGAACATTATAATTTTAAAAATCTTAAAATAATTGTCAGTTTTTTCAATAAATCATAAAAGAAATAAATGTAATTTACCCTAATTTAATTAATAAATTCATGTTGTTTTGAGCGGTGAGATTGCGAAAATCATCCCGTTGGAGGAACTGATTCATCCGCTCAAAACCATCTTCTTCTTTTTTTTTTCTTTCTAAGTTCTACAGTTTTACTCTACATAAAAATAATTAACTTTTCCATTCGAACAGTAAAATGACTGTTTCATCCACAAAAAATGAGTAGAAACGATTACATGATTTGTTTTCCATTAATTAAGTAAATGTTAGTTTGGTTAAGTATGAGTAAATTAGCATACCAAAAAAAGTATAAGTAAATTAGATAATTGAGAGACGAATTAAATAAAATTAATAGTTAATGGATAAAATTTTAAAAAAATCATAATAATTTATGGAATAAAAATAAAATCTGCCCTTATTTGTTTCGTATAGTATGTTTCGATCATTTTCTGGGAATGATTTTCTTTCAAATTTTGATCTGGCACTGGGTTGCTTTTTGAAGTAAGCTAATTTATTTGGAATAATTGATTTTTTGAAAGCTTACATGTGTTTTCACTTATAATGGTTTTTTTTGGTTGGAAATGACTTCTCTCCCTTTTTTTTTTTTTTTGTAGGATTGGACCGGTTCAGTTAGATATTAATACAATGAGACTTGTTAAAACAGTTAACGATATTTGATCAATTTAATTTTTTATAGTAATAATAAATACACTTGAAATAATAAAATAAATAGTTAAAATAATCAAAATAGATATATTTTAAATCAAAAAATAGTTCGACTGACCGGTCCAAACAGTTTCAGAAGCACATGTACACATGGGTGTTGCTGCGCTCAATTCAAATATTGTGATCCGAAATTCAAGAGAGACCCGTCTGAGCAATTTTCTTCAATGGCTAACTGCGAACACTCTCTTGCTTTGTCCCCAGAGCTCAGTTTGTGGCATTTGGTGTGGGCAGTGTTAGAGTTCCAGCACAATTACTCATATTTGGAGAAGAAAAAGAAGCAGCTATGTATAAGTCACATTTTTTTTTATATCTGAGTGATTTATTTCTTGTGTTGCTTGGCTAAAGGTCTTTTCCAGGGTTCATAAAAGTTCATCCAAACATGTAAATTGATGCACTTACCGATCGCAATCTGTTAGTATTTCAGATAGGTTCAATATAGAAAGGGTATTCCGTCATTTTAGTTAAACCCATTACTGAGAGAAAGGAAAACTTAAATATTTTGATGAGTTTTACTTATTTTTTTTTTTTTTAAAAAAAGCTTCCAAACATTTTTATGGTAATTTGAACTTCAATAAATTTAAATAGCTAGTTAAGTAAATAATTAATGGTTAAGTACTTAATTAAATTTAGCTGGTTATAAATAACAATTTGGATGGGTAATACTTAGCTATTTTACCAAACCCAACTTAAGAAAACATTTCTTTGTGGAATTATATATATGTTTTTCATTTTAATTGTTTTGAAAATGACTCTATATGTTTGAGCGGCTAAAATATAGAGGAAAAATAAAAAAATAATAAAAATTATAATAAACAAGTGTAAGCAATTATCATTACAACAATAAAATTACACAGCAATGCATGAGGCAAAAATAATTACTTAGGTACATTTTTTTTTCTTAAAAAGACATAGACCTTAGCTTATGTTTGTTTTATATTTTTTATATTATTTTTCTTATTTTTTATTAAAAAGATATCTCTAATCCAAAGGACCATGTTTTTTTAGATCTTTAGTAATGATGAAAATAGATTAAAAAAATTAATAATAAAAAAAGATTAACTAAAACAAAAATAAATCACGATTTAGTAGTTTTTCATGTTTAATTAGCAATTTCCAACTTTTAACAGAAATATGTATAAATTTGTATCATCACAGGAAATAAAAAGAACAAAAATCTAAGTCACAAAATGGAAAAAAAAAAAACTATAAATGGCCAAAAATCCATAAATAAATTAGACCAGATACATATATAGGCTATGTCTAGATTAATGACTTATTTATTTATATTTTTTCGTTTTTTTTTATCTTAAAAAAATAAATTTTTTTAATTAAAATATTACAAATATATATATAATAGACCGAAACCAAAAAAAAAAAAATCTAAAAAGACAGGAAATTGCCAAACGGGAATATCCCGTGTAACAAATGTGACCACGCATTCTTGGCGTGAAGACATTGAATGAACAGTACCATCGAATGAAAAGACGATTTTGCCATTACTTATTTTGCCCTTCGTTCACGCCATTCTTACAAGCAGAGTAGGGTCATTTTTGACATTACATTTCTGTCATGAGACCAGCACTTCTCTCCCTCTCACACACCCAAATTGTCTG
>JAOTRH010000018.1:5667481-5679238 GCA_034768845.1 Heliamphora exappendiculata | reverse complement strand
ATCAAGGTAATTACCGAACACCCCCTTCAATCATTACTTCGAAAGGCTGACTTTTCAGGGAGAGTAGCAAGGTGGGCCGTGGAGCTCGGGGAGCACGATATCACTTTCTGCCCCAGGACAGCCATAAAGGGCCAAGTCTTGGCTGACTTCATCGCCGAATTCAGCTAGGAAGGAAGTTCGGCGGACACTGGGGGAAAACTAACACGCCAACAACTCTTGAAAATAAGGACTCAAAGGATGCCTGGAGACTTTACATGGATGGCTCTTCATGCAACAAGGGGGCTAGAGCAAGAATAGTACTGTATAGCCCTGAGAGAATCCTCATGGAAAGGGTTGTCCGGCTAGACTTCCAGGCCACCAACAATGAAGCCGAATATGAAGCCTTGCTAGCTGAGCTCAGAGATATCATAGAGCTGAAGGCAAAAAATGTCAAAGTATTCTGTGATTCACAGTTAGTGGTAAATCAATTCAATGGAGAGTACTTAGCCAAAGATGACAGAATGCAGGTGTACGTCCAATTAGCACAACAAATGGCCAAAGACATTCCATGTTTTGGCATCACCCAGCTCCCATCCCCAGAAAATAGCCACGCCGATTCCCTGGCTTGCCTAGCATAAGCTGTTAGTACTAGGGAAAAAAGGGTGATTTCGATGAAAGTTCTCCAACAGCCGAGCATTGTCAACCACGAAGAGAAGTTGGTCTACTGCTCGGAACTGGGTCCCAGCTAGATGGATCCCTTGAAAAAATACCTTGTGAAAGGTGAGCTACCAGCTGATCAGAACGAAGCTTAGTCTTTAAGAAGGAAGTCAGCAAGGTTCTGGGTCTCTAATTCGGGGGATCTGTACAAAAAGCCCTTTAGTGGGCCCTACCTCTTCTGTGTGCATCCGAACAAAGTCCAAGACCTCTTGTTCAAAATACACAAAGGAATTTGCGGCAGCTATACTGGGGGCGATCATTGGCTCACCGAGAAATCTCTCAGGGCTACTGGTGGCCCTACATGCAGAAGGGCACAGAGTAGTACGTCCAGAAGTGTGACAAGTTCCAGAGATTCAGCCCAGATATACACATCCCAGCCGGAGACCTGTCCCCACTCATAAGTCCTTGGCCTTTTGCCCAGTGGGGGTATGACATAATCAGCTCCTTCCCAAAGGTCACAGGTAACAGGAAATACATCCTTGTTGCCACTGACTACTTCACTAAATGGGTGGAGGATGAACCCTTGGCCAATATCCGAGACATTGATGTGAAGAGGTTCACGTGAAAGAACATCATCACCCAGTTTGGCATCCCCCGAGCCATTATCCCCGACAACGGTACTCAGTTCGATAGCTCTCTATTTAAAATTTTTTGTTCGGAGCTTGGGATTAAGAATTACTTCTCCACCCCGGCATACCCTCAAAGCAATGGACAAGCTGAAGCCACCAACAAGACTATCATTGACAGACTCAAGAAGAGACTTGATACTGCTAAAGGAAGATAGGTCGAAGAACTGCCCTCAGTTCTGTGTACTTACCGAACTACTCCAAGGAGGTCCACGGGTGAAATCCCATTTTCCCTAGCTTATAGGGTAGAGGTGGTTATACCAGAGGAGGTCGGATTACCGACAATTCGAACAGAGGCCAGTACCCCCGGAGCTAATGATAAGGCACTGGCCTTCGACCTTGATTTAGCCGAAGAGTGTAGGGCGATGGCCACCATTAAATTGGCAGCCTACCAGCAAACCCTTGCCAAAGGGTATAATAAGAGGGTGAAACACCGTGAGTTTGGCATGACAAAAACTTGGGGGGTATACACCGAATACGGCAAGGCAAGCACATGGCCAGCACAGCGAACTTCTTCAGCAGCCTAAGTTCGATGTTTATCCGAACAACTTATTCCCATAGTATGGACGTTAATCCCATACCAAGGATGATTAAGCCTAAAAAGACTAAGTTCGAAGTTTATCCGAACTCATCGATCCCTTAGTATGGATATTAATTTCATACTTAGGATGATTAAGCCTAAAAAGGTCAAGTTCGAAATTCATCCGAACTATTTATTCCCTTAGTATGGACGTTAATCCCATACTAAGGATGATTAAGCCTAAAAAGGCTAAGTTCAAAATTTATCCGAACTCATCGATCCCTTAGTATGGGTGTTAATCCTATACTTAGAATGATTAAGCCTAAAAATGCTAAGCTCAAAGTTTATCCGAACTCATCGATCCCTTAATATGGATGTTAATCCCATACTTAGGATGATTAAGCCTAAAAAGGCTAAGTTCGAAGTTTATCCGAACTATTTATTCCCTTATTATGGACGTTAATCCCATACTAAGAATGATTAAGCCTAAAAGGGTTAAGTTCGAAGTTTATCCGAACTCATCGATCCCTTAGTATGGATGTTAATCCCATACTTAGAATGATTAAGCCTAAAATGACTAAGTTCGAAGTTCATCCGAACTACTTAAGCCCCTAGTATGGATGATAATTACATACCTAGGATGTTTGAGCCTAAAAAGGCCAAGTTCGGAGTTCGTCCGAACTATTTAAGCCCTTAGTGTGAATGGTAATCCCATACCTAGGATGTTTGAGCCTAAAAAGGTCAGGTTCGAAGTCTATCCGAACTACTCAAGCCCTTAGTATGGATGGTAATCCCATACTTAGGAGGATTAAGCCTAAAAAGGCTAAGTTCGAAGTTCATCCGAACTACTTAAGCCCCTAGTATGGATGATGTTCATCCGAACTCATTTAGCCCCTAAGAATGAGAGTTGATCCCATTCTTATGATTCATGAGGGTACCTCAAGAGACCTGGGCAGTAGAACCATCACCCGGAGAACCGAATAGATGTCTCCGAACAACGCCGTACCCCTTGTAACCCTAGATACTCAGTACGTATCCCGAACTGAGTGGCTGGGTATTCACCGAGCAACCTAGGCTAACAATCAAGCAAGAATTCAAAGCTCTAGTTCATTGCTGAGCAGTATAACCGAACAATAACCAGAGCTGGGGGGCAGTTGAGGGTGGACAAAAGTATCGGGCCTAAGGCCCAAACCAAACAGTTGGGACCCAAGACCCAAAAAGGAAGACCAGTCCGAAACGAACTTGCCCAAGTGCTCGAAGAAGCCCGGACCCACTATTGTTCGGGCCTTGCTAGTCTGGCCCACCCTAGATAGGGTCAGCCCGGACCAGGGGAAGCCCATGCCGGCCCCTCAATAGGAAAGATATCTCAACAAGATACCTTCCTCAATACGGTTTTGGTCGGATGAAAAGGATAGAAGCAAATCAGAATCAAATCACATCAAGATAGGAAACAAATTCTAACTGGTAGGAGGCAGAATCCTAAGAGAATTTAGCCTCAACCAGTCTTGACCCATATATAAAGAGAGGCACCCCCAAACCACGAGGTAGGCAATTTTTAACCCCAAAACTCTTGATTAGAAACCTCTTAGAGAGATATCTAACTTGAGCGTCGGAGTGCCTCCCGGCCATAACCGGTCAGTAGGCGCTAACAGTGTTCTTGGTGGTTGTAGGCGTTCGGCGGCGGATAAAGGAGCATCCGGTGAGTTCGGAAGACAAGGAGTTCGGTCCATACTCTGTTCGGGATCATTAGTATTGGGCCAGTTTATCTGGTCTTGATTGTGCCGAGCAAGCCCAAACAGTTTGTAACGCGCAGAAGTATATATATATATATATATATGGTTAAAACTATCAAATGAAAATAAAAATTCAACTGAGTAAATTCCTATAAACGAAGGCAAAAAATTACACGGTAATGTATGAGGCAAAAATAATTGCTTAGATACATGTTTATTTTTTTAAAAAGACCTTAGCTTACGATTTTTTTTTATATTTTTATATTGTTTTTCTCATTTTTAATAAAAAAAATCTCTAATTCAAACGACCATGTTTTTTTTAGATCTCTCTAATAATTATGAAATAGATAAAAAAAATTAATAATAAAAAAAGTTCAACTAAAACAAAAATAAATCCCTTAATAGCCTTTTAGTAGTTTTTTCATGTTTAATCAGCAAATTTTCAACTTTTAACCCAAATATGTATAAATTTGTATCATCATAAGAAATTTAAAAAAAAATTCGAAGTCACAAAATGAAAAAAAAATTCATAAATGGCCCAAAATGGCTAAAAAAATTTAGACCAAACACAAAAATAGGCTCCGTACGAAATAATGACTTATTTTACTTGTATTTTTTCATTTTCTCTTATCAACTCAAGCCAATATATATATATATATATCAAAATATTAAAAAAATAAAAATATAATAGATCAAGCCGAGAAATTTTTTTTTTAAAAAGTCTAAAAAGTAAGAAAATTGCCAAACGAGAATTGCCCAAACTGGGCGTAACTAATGTGACCACGGACTCTCGCCGTGAGCACATCGAATAAACAGAACCATTTTTCGTCACCCGTGAAAAGATGATTTTGCCATTACTTACTTTGCCTTCGTTCTCGCCATTCTAACAAGCAGCGTAGGGATAATTCTGACATTATAATCTTTTCTGTGATGAGAACAGCCCCTCTCTCTCTCTCTCACTCGATCACAAATTGTCTGCGAAATCTGCCCCCATTGAAGAGTGAAGACCACCTCATTATTAAACCATGGAACAACCGAGCAAGCCATCAACAACGACCATAGCCTCCATCCCTTGTAATCCATTCCGAGCAAGCCATCCAAACAGAGGAAACCACAACCGCAGCGCCTCTCCGTCCTCCAACCATAGCGGAAGTAGTCGTAATCCATTACGCCACCACCATACGGCTCCCATTCCGCCACCACCGGCTCGTGTTACTTCTCCAAACTCCACCACAACACGGGTAATTTGATTTATCTCTGTCGATCTGTCTCTTTTGCCCCCAATTTTTAAACCCTAACATCTCGCCAAATCTAATATATATCTTATTGTGTTATTGCAAATGAAAAATGGATCCAAGATTTTAATTTAAGGGTGGCGAATATAATATATACTAAGAAAATTCTATAAAAAATTTATTGGTGGCTAGTCTATATAGTCCATAGATAATAATAATAATAAAAAATAGAATAGTAAAGGGCTTTTTTTTTTTAAATATCGTAAAGGTGGTCTTATCCCCTTCTATTTGCAAGTGATTAGATTAATTTCTAAGTAGAAAAAAGAATTAGATTTGAAAAAGCGAATGCAATCAATAGTGGATTTCAAGCCTTGGACTATCAAAATTCAAGGTATATTATACCTTATTTGTTAGTCAATTCTTTTATTTTTTAAACAATACATTTTTCTCTAACCTAACCTTCTTCAGATTAGCAAATAACAATGAGTTGTGTTTTATGTGCAAAGCTGATGAGAAGTGTTGTTGATTCTTTTAAAAAAATATTTAGCTATTACTAGTTACTACCGACAGTGCCTTATCTATCTTCATTTCAACATACCATTTTATTTTTTTCTCTCGCACAAAGAAATATTCAATAATTTAATATTAAATTACTTTGCTTTCTTTGATCTTGAAAATTTCCTTTGTAAACTATCCTTTTTTTGGGACAAATCTTGTTGGAAAAATTGTGACAACTAGATGAAATACTTGGAAAGTGAAAACTGTGAATTTGAATTCCACGATTGTTGGCACCAATTTGCTCATGATCATGAATTGACTCGAAACTTTCAACTGCTTTTCAATTATAAAATGCTAAGTGCACAGATTCGGACACAGAGCTGAACACACCCCTCTCGTGGGATGGGTCCCACAATTGTGTAGGAACCTCTCTATGCGAGATGGGTGTGTCCAGTGCCTGTGCATCTAGCAATACTTTTTCAAATATGAAAGTGGTTCAGTTTTTCATGTTTTGTATTTGATGAAAAAAATTGCTCTATAATCACTCATGGACACTTGGACTAGAACTAGAAGTTAAGTTGGGATATTGCTATTGCATCAAGCACATATAAAAAAATAACCGGTGTATGGATATTATTATGGTATTTTAATCGTTCAATATTCTGTAATGTGCTATTTGATATTGTTCAAGCTATTATTAAAGAAGATTTAGTGACAACATCACTTGTTTAAGAAGTTTTGAGCAACATCTATATAACTGATTCCAATGTTTAATATTCCATTTAATAACGTTTCGTAAGCATAGTAAACTTTGACCTTTTCCCTAATATCTTAGGCACAAGTAGCACAAATCTTTTCTTTTTGTTTCCATTGTGAACAAGACCTATTCAAACGGAGTGTTGCTATTATTTGACCACATGATACTTGAAAAAGAGTGCTCTATTTTATATGTCGAAATGTAATTTGAGCATCGTGGTGGATTTAATAAAAAATTAAGAATCGTGATGGCTTTAGCTTCACAAAAGGCATCACGACTCTTAATTTTTCATCCCGTTTCTTATTTCTATGTTTTAAGTTTCCTCATTTATATTGAATTATGATGTATAGTTTTCAATGCATGCTGCATGCAAAAATTCTAGGTTTAAAGATACCACCGATATAGATTAATATAATCAAGTGATACATTCGGATTTTGATTACATTGTTGTCAATAATGAAGGTATTTCTTCATTTTGGTTTTGGTAATGTAATAAAGTTCACAAACTCCAGTTTTGATGAATTGATATAGATTTGAGTAATGTAAATGTTGAGGGGTTGATTCACGAATGTAATTGATTATGGAATTTTACACATTTACACAGTTTTTTAGTACAATGGAAGACGTTCGAAACTTAATTTTAAATCAGATTTTTAACCTCTTTCAGATCGTTTGATGTGTTGATTATGTTCAATTTAGTTGATGGTATAGTAATGCATTGGAATTTGGAAACAGTAAAGTCTCTTTTTATAGAGTTCCACTTCAATTAATCTGTACTAGGTCAGATAATATATGTTCATTTTTATTTTCTGTTTTGTTCGAAATTGACAATATTTCTTACACAAGTAGTGCCAAGTGAGATCTTGAGAATGTGACTTTGTTTACTGAATAGGAAGATGCAATTGTATCTTAATATATTTCCTTCTATATTTAATTGTTTTAATTTTTTTATATGCTAAAAGTAATGGCATTTTTTTTGTAATTCCCCGTTCAACATTATAAATGTATCCAAAAATATTATAATTAAATCTTAGAGTTTCTAACGAGTGAAAAAGTTTTGGGTAAAGGGGGAGAGCCTAGAATTCCCGAACAACTTATTGGTACAAGAAATTAAAAGAACGGATTCTAGAAGAAATTTGCAAAAGTTACTGGCAATTTGTCTGAATGGTCATATCTAAATCCACGAAACGAGATGCAACCTTGTGTGCTTGCCAATTATTTGCCTCGGTCTTATGGTCAATTTATGCGATAACTTCAGTAGTTTAATAGAATTGCTTTCATGTATATTTTAGTCAGGCTTTCCAAGCTTTAGACATTCATTCATTCTTTCTTTTCAATTTTTATTTAAATTTTTTCCCTCCATAAGTAGATTTTCTTAAGTGAAACAATGACTCATAGGGTTAATTGAATTGTTCATTTATTATTGTGTCGGGCACTAGGTTGCACGCAATCAACTTTACTAGTAGTTTCTTAAAGAGCCCAAATAGGAGCTTCACATGTGTTTTGTTTAGCTTGTATATTAGTGACTTTTTGTTTTCCATTTTTTTGATATTTTTATAAAAAAAAATTGATCATTATTATTATTAACCAAATAAAACACGTAAATTATTTGGATTCATGTTTATAGAAATCTGACAGGTTTTTTGACGTACTGGCTGTCAGCTACTTAATACACAATTCACCTCATTTCTCCGAGCTTAGGATTGGCTCTATAAGATATAAGACTTTAAGCAATTTTATGATAAAAATATTAAAATGCTTTATTCATCTTTTTTATTTTTTGTCAATTCGTTATTTTTTAAAATTTCTTATAACGAAAAAATTAAAATGTTATGTTCATTTAAATAAAGTTATGATAAATTGTTTTTTTATAAAAACAGGCTTACAGAAGACCAATCCGCCATACATTTCTTGGTTTCTCTTTCGTATCTATGCTGTCCCTTCTTTATTTTTTGTACTAAGTCCTTTTGCTGTCCCTTCTTGTTTCTTTTTTGTACTAATTCCTTCTCTATGTCTCTTTCGTTCTCTCTCTGGTCATACCTACTCTCCCTCTCCCTCTCTTCTTTGGGAATTGGCTTTTTAGTCTTGTGTGGCAAATCATCAGCTTCAGCATTTATTGATATTAGCAGGCGAAGATCCTCATTTTCTGAAACTGCGCCCCCGCCCCCCCCTGTTAATTTGTTTCTAGGAGCATATATGTATATCTAAAATGTGCCCTCATGTAACTTCTTTTTTGCTTATATTCTTTGGTGTTCTTATACAGGGGATTGTGAAAGTTTTAACGGCATGTCAATAATTAGTAATCTCTCTCTAAATTGAGCATTTAAAATTTTAAACGGTTGTTACGAAGTTCACTAAAGACTGTAATCTAATTTTGAGATGTGGGTTTCTCGTAATTTGTGAATTAGTTGCCTAACTTTAGGTGACCCACACTTTCGTTTGATGAAATGCTCAAACCAACTTTTCGTTGTGTTTGTTGATGCTGGTGTTTGGCAAAGCTACTAGCAGTAGCCTTTAGCTTCTTGCTACTAATTTTAATTATAATTTACAATTTTTTCTAAGCACCCACAACTTTCGCTACAAATTATAACTATTTTTTCTTCTATTTCAGTTACAAATTATAATTTTTACTAAACAATTACAATTTCTGCTTTACATTACAATCTACAAGTTACTAGTTTTAGCAATGCCAAATACTATCGCTTTTATGCTTGTGGCTTTATAAAACACAATGCCTTGAACCTAACTAGAGTTAAGATTTCAATTATTACAATTTGTTTGAAAACTTCAGCTATCGCCCTGTGCGAGATTTGTGCTTAACTACGCAGTTGTTTAGAATGTTTAAAAAGTTTGACTTTTAAGAGATTTAACTTGTTTAGAACAAAGAGGAAGGAAAAAAGTTAATATTTGGCATAATTTGTTTAGGGTACCTTTTTTATTATTTTCTTTTTGTTTAAATGTTTAATTTGCCCTTATTTTTTGTTTTTAAGTCGTAATATTTGGAATATTGGCATTTTTTTTTATCATTGGGAGTAGTGTTGATTTTTTAATTGAGATTTTTATATTCAATTTTCTTTCTAAAAAAAAGTTAGTGTGTTTGGGATGTATATAGGCTTTTTTTTAAAAAAAAAATTAAAAAACAAGTTAAGTGGGCTTTTTATAAATATCAAACAATATAACTTACAAGCTGATTATTTTTTTAGGGGCTAAGTGGGTAAGAATCAATTGATCAAGGTGGCATACTTTACATAGTCCAAAAATCCTAAGAGAAGATAATAGGGAATTGATTAATTCAAAACATATACCTGTTGGGGCATTCTACTTTAACAGTGTTATTATTTGTAAACCCCTTATTGAGTTGGAAGGTTTTAACACTATATATCATTATGAGCCAAATGTCAAGTGGGTGGAGCTTGGTTTGCTGGGTGTCCATGTCCAATCCATGGCCCGACCCATTTTAGCTACAATTTTTGTGTGTGAGACTTAGTCCATTAGCACTTTGGCTCCGCCACTGCCTCTAGTTGGGGTATATATATTTGTTGTTTTTGACTAAGGTCTTGTATTCTCGTATTGTATTGCCTCCCTTTATACTGAAATTGCTTCAATTCCATGAAAGTAGTCCTAGTTTTCAATAAATCATGTAAATCTTGTATTTGTGTGTGATTATGTTCTTCTCTTTGTTATTGTAGTTTTTTGTTTTCTGCTATAACACTAAAAAGGTCCTATATTCCTTTTTGCCATGATATTTGAATTGCAGTGATTTGAGTTTGACGTGGGACTAGAAATGGGCGAAGAAAAAAGTAGTAGTAATAGTAGTACAAGCAAGCTGTTTCAGAACTTGGGGAGCTTTGTGCAAAAAAATGTATTTCGTATTCTCTCTGTTGGTCCCATCCCTGACCACATTGCCTTTATAATG
This sequence comes from Heliamphora exappendiculata, assembly GCA_034768845.1. Classification (NCBI taxonomy): domain Eukaryota; kingdom Viridiplantae; phylum Streptophyta; class Magnoliopsida; order Ericales; family Sarraceniaceae; genus Heliamphora; species Heliamphora exappendiculata. The sequence goes on along the minus strand of JAOTRH010000018.1, from coordinate 5,669,257 downwards.
GATGGAAACCGAAGGTATGCGAAGAGGAAAAACCTTGAAGAAGGGGCTGGCCATAAAGCTGGGTTTGCAACACTGATTTCTATGCTTAAGTACTGCTATGAATTGGGGGTGAAGTACACAACGATCTATGCATTCAGCATTGATAATTTCAAAAGGGCGCCGGAAGAGGTTCAACACGTCATGGATCTGATGCTGGAGAAAATTGAAGGGTTGCTCAAGGAAGAGAGCATCGTGAATCAATACGGAGTAAGGATGTATTTTATAGGAAACTTAAAACTTTTGAACAAGCCAGTCAGGGCTGCAGCTGAAAAGGCAATGATCGCCACGGCCAAAAACACCAAGTTCGTGCTATTAATCTGTGTGGCCTACACTTCGTCTGATGAGATGGTGAATGCGGTCCAAGAAACTTGCCGAGACAAATGGGATCAGATACGAGCATCATCAAATGTCGTGAAGAAAGGTAAACAGGACGAGATTCAAGCAATGAATGGTGTGGAGAGTGAAGGGAAGCACGAGGAACAATGTCGTGCTATGCAACTGTTAGATGTTGAGAAGCACATGTACATGGGTGTTGCGCCCGATCCAGATATTGTGATCCGAAGTTCAGGAGAGACCCGTCTGAGTAATTTTCTTCTATGGCAAACTACAAACACTCTCTTGCTTTGTCCAAGAGCTTTGTGGCCAGAGCTAGGTTTGTGGCATTTGGTGTGGGCAGTATTAAATTTCCAGCACAATTACTCATATTTGGAGAAGAAAAAGAAGCAGCTATAACACTTTTTTTTTTATTTCGCAGTGATTTATTTCTTGTGTTGATTGGCTAAACTTGTTTTCCCGGGTTCACAAAAGTTCATCCAAACATGTAACATGGTGCACTTTCCAATCGCAATCTGTGAGTATTTCAGATAGTTTCATATTGCATTATATAGCAGAATCTTTTGAAATTGTAAGCATGTTTGCTATTTATCATTGAAAAAGTTTTGGGTCTAGGTACTCATTTGAGAAGCAATGCAATCTTTTGTACTAACCAATTTGAATGTATACAAACAGTGATCTTTCTTTACACTCCTTTGGGCTACTTGTTCACCCTATTCCTATAGTGAATTTTTTAGGGAAGGATTTGGAGAAAAGCCTATAATATTGGCCCCCAGCCTTAGAATCTGTTTGGATTGAAGGGTTAGGAGGGAACGCGAAGGATTTGGAGAAAAATAATTAGTTATTAACATGTTTGGATTACTAATGAGGACTGAAAGAGCAACGCGTATGAAGTAGTTATGAGGGAGAAAGAGTACACACGTTATGAACACTTCTCTAACCCCTTCAAAATTGGGTTTTTCCTTGCACCTTTTTGTTATGGATTGAAAGTTGGTCTAAAACCAACACAAGTGTTAGCTACCGGTTGGCAGCTGCTTCCAATCAGCTAGGGGTGTTCACTGTCCAGTTTGGTTTCGTTTGGAACTAAACTGAGAACAAAATCATTTTGAACAGTTTTAATAATTTAATTTAAGAATCCGAACCAAATCAAACCAAACCGTTTGGTTTCGTTTGGAACTAAACTGAGAACAAAATCACTGAGAACAAAATCATTTTGAAAAGTTTTAATAATTTAATTTAAGAATCCGAACCAAATCAAACCAAACCGTTTGGTTTCGTTTGGAACTAAACTGAGAACAAAATCACTGAGAACAAAATCATTTTGAAAAGTTTTAATAATTTAATTTAAGAATCCGAACCAAATCAAACCAAACCGTTTGGTTTCGTTTGGAACTAAACTGAGAA
>JAOTRH010000018.1:5653540-5667381 GCA_034768845.1 Heliamphora exappendiculata | reverse complement strand
AATGGAAAGGTGGGGAATGTAGTGGATGCTTCAGCGAATATATTTATTCTATTGCAATGGAAAGGTGGGGAATGTAGTGGATGCTTCAGCGAATAAGGCAAACAGGGGAATAGAGATTATTGCTCCAGAAGTTGATGAAGAATGGCTAAAGCGCTGTCTGATTGGGATAGCAAAGGATTGGAGAACAGTTAATAGCATAGAGGATAATATGAGGGAAGAAAGAGTGTTTGATATTCAGATCAAACCCCTGGGAGGCACAGAGGTACTACTTCAGTTCACAACCGCAGAAGTGAAAATTTTCTATTACAAAGAGGCGAGACAATGGCTGGAATCTTGGTTTGAGATATTATACGACTGGCATTATAGAGAAACAAATTTTTGGAAGAACACCTGGCTATCAGTGGAAGGAGTCCTCCTCAATACATGGAGTGTAGCAACCTTCAACAAAATAGGTGAGGCATTCGGCTACGTACTGGCGGTGGACACTCATGCGGGGAAGAGAGAAGACCTCATCCAGGGAAGGGTCATGATTGCATCGGAAGAAAGAGTGCTCATAAATCAGGTATGCCATTTAAGAGTGGGAAAGTTTGTATGCCCTATCAGAGTGGTGGAAATGGCAGGCCATGGGAAATTTTTGGGAGGAATCCCCAAACCCAAGTGTATCAAAAAGGCCCAATACCCAGACCCAGATAACTCGTTGAAGACAACCCATGGAGATGCAAGTCCCAGGTCTCATCGCAGTGGTGACGAAGGGTCCTCGCCGGAGCACCTGTGGCTGGAGGTAGGTGGGGGGGGGGGGAAAGTGATATGAACTCTGTTGTCGAGGAGTCAGAGATGGATTCAAACAAAAAAGGTAAGTGTAAAGGGAAGCTGGAATCACAACCAGTGGGCCTTAGCATAGGAGGAAGTGGGAAAGAAGGATTGCGCAAGATCAGTGGTCTATCAGGGACGAGGGCGGATAGTTCAAATGTTATAGCCCTGGAAAATGAAGCTGAGTCACCATCAGGTCCTGAGGCAGAGGCCACATGTCATCCTATAAATGGGGCAAACAACTCTGAAACAAATAGAAGGAAAGGTCAACAAAAGCCAGTCCCTAAGGAAACAGAACAACAGGCTGAAGAATCAGAACTTCAGACATCAGGGGGCATGCATGTCGATGGCAAAACTTCGGAGTGTGTGGAAGAAGGTAAGCTCAGCCAGATGATAGCTTTGGGAGGAAACAAAAAGAAGAAAAAGCTTCTGATTGATTTAGGTATTCTCAGCATGAAAGGAAAAGGAAAAGGAGGTAAAAATTCAAAAATTAACAAAAGGGTTAGTAAAGGTGGTAATAACTCTGGGGAACAGTCATCTCTATCAACTCAAGATTTCCTTAATCGCAACAGGATTATCAGAGCTGAAGATGAGAAGGTCTTCGAAACATGTAGCATGATGGGTATTAATTTTGTGGAAGGGAAGGATAAGTCTATCAAGAGAATTATGGACCTTGAGGAAACTGATGTCAACCAATTAAGGGGGGTATGAGTGTAACAATGAGAATCCTCTCATGGAATTGATGAGTTCCTCTACCGAATTGAGGCTGTTAAAAGGCTAAAATGGCAATTGTAGTGGAAATGGGACTGTGTGCGTGCTCAGAAGTGGCTACTAGGAGTGGTGCCCTGCTGTTTTCTTAAGCTCTTTTATGTTATGTGTTACTTATAGTTAATTGGAGCTGGTTGCTTGATGGTTGGTCACTGAGGGGCTGAATGGTGTGGAGCTTGCTGTTGGGAGTAGTGTTGGTGTCCTATTTTGAGTGCTCTGTCATATGGGTTTGGTGTGCTCAACATTTTGCTTTTGAACCCCTGTTGTATGAGTGTAGTGCAGATGTGTTTTGGTTTTGTGCTTGGCTGGTTAAGGGGTTTGTTCTGCTGTTTTTGGTGTTATACTTGGTGATGCAGTGCTGCTCGATCTGGTGCTACTGAGTTTTCTTTTGGCTGAGGTTTTGGCATTCCTCTTTGCTGTGGTTAGGTGGTGGTGATGCATTTCCCTTTGCACTTTTTGCATCTTTTGGGTTGTGTTATTTTGAAGCTCTGCTGTGCTTTGGTTTTGGAGCTTTTCTGTGGAGATGAGGTTATACTCTATTTGGTTGGGGATTCTGGAGGTGCTAATGCTTTTGCTGCTGGGAGGTGATAAAGAAAATAAAAGTGCTCTGTGTTTCTGGTTTTCGTGTTGCACTAGGATTGCTTTTCTTTTCTTCCTTCTCTTTTGTGTGCCTCCTTCTTTGGATTGACTTCTGGTCAACTGTATCTTGTTTGGATTTTTGTCTGGCTCCCTTGGAGTTCTAGTCTTAAGCTATTTTTGTTTAGATGGTGGCTATAATACTTTTCTTTACCGATCAAAAAAAAAGAAGATGGAAGCAAGGATGGCAACCCAACTTCAACCAACAGCAGCAGCAACAACAGTAGGGGCAATGACAGCTAGGAGAAGAAAAGGAGGAAGAGGAAGAGTGAGAAGAAGAAAAGGATGAAGGGGAAAAGGAAGAACAATGATAGTGAGGAGAAGAAAAGGAGGAAGAGGAAGAACAAGAAGGAGAAGCAAATTCCATTAGAGGAAGCATGGTTTGTGTAAGTAAAGATGGGGTTTATAGTCTTGGTTTGATGTTGAGATCTTTTTTTTAATAGTAGTTTTCTCACGCAGAAAATTGTTCTCAATTTCTAATACCTACATCTATAAATTGTCACGACAGCTTTTTCTTTGGGTGTCACTCTTGTTCTTTGTCCAAAAGTACATACGCTAAAATATGTTAACTTTTGAAGTCCTAGCATCAAAAAGGTGGACACGAAGGGTGCGGGTGTCTATCCCGAGCTGTTCTGGACCGTGGACACGTGTGGACAGAACCTCCACGGGATTGAGGTCCCTCGGCCAATCACGCAGGAAATTCTTCTTCTGTCGGGCACCGAGCAGGTTCAATACCTTTCCCTTTTCATTCATCCCATCATTGCTTTTTGTATTTTCTGTTCATGTTGACATCTTTTCTTTTTTTTCTTTTTTTTGTGTGGCTAGTTTTCCCGGAGTGGGCGGAGCAGTGCATCCGTATCATGATCGGAATGATGGTGTTGATTGTTGGCAAGACAGCACCTTCAGATATCTCAGGATTCATCCTCTTTCTCGGGGTGGGACCGCTATGGTACGTATTCATTTCTCCTCCCCTTTAGTTTCATTACTGTCCTTTGCATTGCTGTATATATATGTTCTGATATTTGTGCTTCTTGCAGCGTGATAGGGGTCGTGGCCTGAAGATACGTGGTGGATGATCCAGATTTGCTGCCTCTTCTGCTCGGGCTTCTGCTTCCTCATCCCCAGCTAGGTCTGGTACTCCCATGCATACGGTGGAGAGCTTGAAAGAGGAGGAGACTGACTCTACTGTAGGAGGCTCTTCCTCCCAAGATGCATACGAGCTCCGGCGAACGAGACCCCAGCGAGACTAAGGACCCCCACTCTCCTTTCTTTTTGATTCTTGTATATCTACTTTTGTTGGGCATGGATGCCCGTTGGTACATACTATAATACACTATATACATTTTTTGATTGGGATAGGCCTCGAGCTTTTAGTTTCACTTTTTTTTTCTCGGTAGTTCTTTTTGTCTTTCTTTGTGTGTTTTTTTTTTCTTGTTACTGGTGACCGACCAACTACTTTTTACCGGCAACAAATTTTGGTACTTTTGACGTTGAAGTGAAAACGTTACTTTGTTACCATCTTCTTTGATTTAGTTTCAAATTTGCCTGCAGACTATAATTTGCGTAATTTATTGAGTGTTATCATGTTGGGTCACCATTTCTGGTTAAAAAATATCAATCTGATAAAGCAGAGATAGAGGTAAGGGTTATTTTGAGGAAGGTTGCTAAGTAATATCATATGAGATATTTTTTTACTATTTTTTTGTTTTATGTAATGTTGGGTTCTTTTTTTATACGAGTTTGTGTTCTCTTGCGTTGAAATTTTATGTTTTTTCTTTATGAAGGTTATTTCTCCATCTATTTTAAGGATTTTTCTCTTTTTTAGAGCCATTTTCTTTCTATCAATGTAATCTTTTATTTGATTTATTGTCTTTTTTTTCTCTTTTTTTGAGTTATTTTATTTCTATCGATATAATCTTTTGTTTGATTTATTGTCTGTTTAAAATATATTTAGGTCTAATGTTTCTTTTCCAATAAAAAAATACACCACAAAAATTCTTAATACACACATTAACTAAACACACTGATCTTTGAAATTTCCAAAATTGTCCCTTATCTTACCCAATCCTTACTCCGGAATCAAACATGGTCTTGAATTAGCAATGAAAATGTTTTAGCAACTTTGTGTTAATTGAACAATTGCCATTGAGCATAAACCCAATATCATAATAGGCAGAAAAATTTATAAATCCATAGTTTTACACATGCCACTTTAGTGAGATTAATGGTAACGAGCTCCAATTCCACAAGCAAAAATGATGCGTAGCAAAAGAAAAAATACTAAAGACTAAAATTAAAAAAAATAACTTCTCATCTTATTTTAGCTATTTTTTGTTCTCTGAACTTTTTTCATATTTCGACATTTTATTTTATTTTTTCAGCTTGTTTCAATGAAAAAAATCTGAAAAACATAAACGTTTTATAAAATGATCAAAATATTTCACTAAAGACAAAATAAATAACTATGCCAAATGATGGTCAAAATCCTCCCCCATCCAAGAAGAACAGGACGAGATACAACAATAATTATCAGAATTTACTCCACCCAACGTAGGGTAAAAAAAGTACAATTGCCCCCAAAAATTGGGGAAATTGTATTACATAAACACTTTATGAGATACAAATGTACATATCACTTGCCCCTTCAACTCTCCCAGGTGGGGAATAGGAGAGCGTATTCCCATAGCATACCCTATGTCAAGAAGTTCAAAGCTCTCGTCATATTTTGAAAATACTTATTTATAGTTTGACAATACCTCCGAACTCCAGTCCAAACCAACCAATTTCATCAGTCTCAACTTACTATATATGGTCATGACGACGACTTGAATAGTAACAACAATCATAATCTATTGACCGGGGTTCCCCAAAAGCCGCTCCACCGCAGCATGAACATTCCCAGCAGCAGCTATCAGTGCCCGTATATTCTCTTGGGTATCAAAGAATCCCATTTCTTGTAGCTGTGAGAGCTGAGCAGCATACAGTTCTTCCGGAGGCACTGAAAAGGAACAGAAAGTAAACCATGGGCAAATAGACGGTAAAACATCAATTGATGGGAACAAGGGAAAAGGGCATGGTAGTCACCATCCGATCTGGTAGGGCCTCCCGTCCCAAGTCCCCCAAACATGTTCATCAACATCTCCAACCCCATGTTGTCAAGTGTTCCTGCAATAGGGAAAACAACGACATGCCCATTGTGAGATAAAATAACAAATAATCTTTTTTAAAAGAAACGAAAAATTTCATATATTGACTTCCTTTTTTTGTCTTGTTTATTCAGTTTTCCTTTTTGGGGGAAAATTACTTTTATGGGTTCCATGGGGTGACATCAACAGAGATTTCGGATAGCCGGATAGGTGTGCTATGCATATTTGACGCTTGACAGACAATTTCGATAACCTTGACATCCAACAAAGTATAAGCACACCAACAGTCTTCAAGCTCTTAGGGGTACTCTATTGTAGACCTACCATCAACAAGTTCCAACCATCGTCGTAAAGAATATTATACTTGAGCTAGATGTGGCAAGAGTTCACCAAGGAACTGAGTAACTTTGTTTTGATGCCTAGTGGGGTGGAATGGGTCTTTGAAAATGTGGTGGTTGGGGTCTTATCGAGTTGAAGGGGAGGAAGAGCTCCAAGGAGTAGAAGAAAGGCGCAGTCGTTAATCCTTCTGAGTTTGATGTGAATTTTATCAAGTTCTTCGTAATTTTTAGTTGGTTGTTCAATTGAGGAGTCCCTTTAGTTAGTTACGGAGACATGAATTCCCAGTCATTGTCTCTGTGAGTTTTTGTAGTCTACCCTTTATGAGAGTTAGTCTTCCCTGATATTTTTTTGTGGAGGTTGGTAACTTGGTATAGACCTCTTTTCGTGGGAGTTTTTGTTTTCTCTCCTTTGCCCTTTTTTATAAAACTGCTCTAACTTATTAAAAAAATAATGATAATATCTTGATGACATGTAGTTCCATCTGTTCATTGGAGGCATTGTGGGACCAAGGAATAGAAAGTTGGATTTGAGACTCCTTGAACTAATGATAAAATATGCAGGTAGAATTTCAAGGTCCAGAGATAAGTACCTGTTCCCCCAACAGTTTGACCTGCTTCCCTGCACGAATGCAATTTGGTTTAAACAAACCAAGAACATAAATGGGGGTTAATATGACTATTACAAAGGTCTATTAAGCCAGAGAATATGGATCAAAAAGGGCAAAACATGGCCACATTGATTATGTCAAAAATTACATATTGGCTTCCACTATATGATAAAAAAGGGTACATTGATAAACAAAATGTTAATGATAAGATTGCCAGGCTTGAAGCTAGCTTCCAGTACCAAATAAATTTAGAAGCAACTCACCTGGATGAACGTTGCTGACCAAGCTGAGACAGAAGAGTTCTCTGTAAAGTCAAGAGTTGCTGAAACAGGGAAAAAATTAACTTACTAAAGAGAGGGAAGGAAGAAACAAACAAACAAACCCAAACACATGTTAAAAAAAAAAAAAGAAGAGAGTATCGCACATGTACATGAATATAGAGATTAAAGCGACATTGTCTTTTACTATGTCTATACACATGCATGCATGTCTACCTTTTAGAAGGCAAGATGGACTTCCTTATTTCATCTATGCGTGTGATGCTGAATAGTTTCCGACAAAAAAAGAAGTCCCCCTCCCTAGATTCAAATAAGATGTGAGTACAACATGTTTGTTTGCCAATCTGTTCTTTTCTTTTCCCGCTTCATTCATATTATTCTTCGTTTTCCTCGTGGTATTCACATCACCAATGCCAGGTCCAAAAAGTAATGAAATAGAACGAAAAAGGGCCATCGAATAGATTCCAAGTTTGAAAGAACATTTCTACTGAAGCATTTTGGCAACTTTTATATTCATGGATAAAAGTTCAAAATTTATTTGATGCAGTTAACTTGCAAAATGAAATAACAGAAACCAACCGTTCAGGTCTCAATTACAGATTTTACTATCAAGCCTAAACGCATGTCACAAAATTCCTGCCATAGCTTCTTGCACATAGCTAAAAGTTGACAATCTCTCTACTTCTATTAACAACAAGTTCAATTGCCTTATTTCTCCTATCTTCTGCAGCATTTACCTCCAACCTGCTTGCTTTACACACCAACTTTAATTTTTCTAATGTACAACTGACATTTTGTGATAATGTGATATCACAAACAAGCCACCAGTGCTTTGACCATTATGCCAACAGGCCTTGTCCGTTTAGAGTACGACTCCTCTGCAGTTTTTGGTTCAGTAAAATGCAACATAAACCGTTCATTGGACCATGTATCACACATGGAAACAATTTTCAGATCGCTCTCCCTGTCCAGGTTTTTCCTCTTCAAAATTCATTCATTAATTGGGATATTGCAAAATGTATCTCTACATTTCTTCTCTGATCTGGTTGCCAAACTTTTTTTAAAATTTAGTTTGGTGAAAGGGTAGGTGGTAGAGCCCACATAGTCAACCAATATGATTTCACGTGACCCTACAAAAATGCAAAGGAAAGCATGCAAATGCGATCGACGAAGGAGAATTAATATATATTTAATATCACAATCAGTGGTAGAGCGATATGAAATAGAGGAGGCGGATTTTGATGCTGACATCGATGGAAGCCAATGGAGGAGACAATGGAAGAGGTCAAGAGAACTGTCCCTTTCTCTCATTTGGTGATAGAGTTGCCAACAGTAATGATGGTGATACTAGCAATGTGGAAGCAAATGGAAGGGAAAATGAAAGAGAGAAAAAATGATATGTCCCTTTGTCTAAACCTGCGGTGGAGTTGAATGATGATGATGTATCACCTGGATATAATGTTAATTCCAACGATGAAGGAGGCTATAGTATATGATGCTGGAGATCAAACAAGGAGATCATAGATATGGGCATCTGTGCTGGTAGGTTATAGAGCTCAGAAATCCTGTTTGGTCAGTTTGGCAAAGATGCCGGCCATTGGCAGTGACAATAGAGAAACTCAACCGAGCAATGATCCCAGTGAGGAGATTGGCATTTATGATCTACATTTGATAGAAGTTTAAATCAATTATTGAGATAATATATCTTACCTTGTGAACATACAACAAACAAACAAATGGCATGCAATGCAGTGCAAATAGGGCCCAACTTATTACCTACAGGAGGCTAGTTATGTATTAATATAGTTCAAAAAATACTAAGTTTTCCTAAACAAGACTCCCATTAGGGTTATTCCTGAACTTAGAACACACCTTACCAGACCCAGTTAATTGGTTTGCAGCGCTATGTTGCTCGGTCTGTGCTGCAACGATTAAATTGTATCTCATTTTCATTATTGCTCCAGATTCTAGTAGTTTTTCTTCTTTATTTATGACATAATGCTTACCCAGATCAATTCCTTTTCTTAAGAAAAAAAAAGGAAAATGAAAAATGAAACAAAATTATGTTCAGGTATGGAGTGACAATAATTTCCATGTTTGTTGCGTGGGTTGAGAATATGGCCATGTTTGTATTGGAGAATAGGATTAGAGGGGATTTAGTTTCCCATCACTAATAGTTCTATGATTGAATATCCATTATCCATTGCATTGTTTATCCCTTTTTTAGTCCACCATGTGTTGTCAGCTTGTAACATGGAAAGACAAGGATTATGCATATCATCAAGCTTTTATTGAAATATAGTAGACAAATATAGAATCCTAAATAAAGTTTTCATAAACTGGAAAGACAAGACAATAAGATGCTAATAAGCAAGTAAGCAACCAAACATATTTTATTTAGGGGCCTGTCATGGCAGCCCTACAGTCTTTTAATTAAAGCAATAGCCGTAATATGCAGGTCTCCTTTTTTTTTATACATATAGGGAGAATCATGAGGTAGAGACATTTTTCAAAGTACTGTACCTGCATTGTTTCAGGGGAAGTCAATTGACGAATGAATTCTGGATTTTGCAGCATCTCTCTAAGTTGGGAATTGGAATCCAGTATATTGCGCGGCTGGGGATTCAGACCGAGAATCTACGGATGAAATACATCAGAGAACAAGAAATTCACATTCAAATGAACCATATTACATGACAAATAAAATTAACTACCTGATTCATGTGCTGAGGGTTGGAGAGGAGACTTTGCATCATCTGTGATACAGCTGGGTTTTGCATAAACTGACTTAATGAAGCTGTATCCTGTGTGGAACTAAACATGCGCTCAAACTCTGAGAGACCAAGACCACTTAGCCCCCCAAGTGCTGGTGGCCTAGCATCCCCAGCAGGATTCGATCTTGTAGTGGAGTTTGTTTGGGCACCTCCAGCTGCAAGATTCACAAATTAACATAATATTAGTAACAATCAACTTTAAATAATGAATTACTGGGAAAAGGGCGGCACCTTTCAACATTGAGCAGGGATAGCAAAGGGAGCGAGAAGAATCTGAAAGTAGGATTAATTTGTAAGTGATATTATGAGATGTATGTATATTATATCTATAGATAAACCCGTTAGCTATAAAGGGCCCATTAGAGTTTTGTTGTATCCTTGTAATTATTATATATAGTGGGCCGCTCTAATTAAGAGGTTAAGCCTTCTGATAATCAATTATTCTCTTATTACATGGTATCAGAGCAAGGTTAAGCAAAGCCCTAAATTGTTTTGTAGTTCTGACGTCGGCAAGCTCTGTTCTTCCTGTTTCGGTGGTCGGCAAGTCTTGTTCTTGCTGTTCCGGCATCGGCAAGCCCTGTCCTTGGGGTTTCGGTGGTCGGCAAGGGTTCGGCTGGAGTTTTCTGTTGTCTGCGAGGGTTCGGCTACAGTTTTCGTGGTTGGCAAAGGGGTCGACGAGAGCTTTCATCAACGGCAAGGGTCGATGCACCCTCTGGTCTTCTCGAAAAGGATTGTCGGCGGCTAGGGTTTGGTCCAGAAGGGTCAACGCACCCTCTGGTTTGCTCAGACAAGGTTGACAGCGGCTAGGGTTTGGTCTAATAGGGTTGACGACACCTAGGGTTTGGTCCAAGAGGGTTGACGACACCTAGGGTTTGGTTCAGGAGGGTCGGCGGTGCCTAGGGTTTGGTCCAGAGGGGTCGGCGATGGGGTTGCTGCCTTCTATTGGCTACTGTTCCCTTGGCTGGTATCAATTTGCTATTGCTGTTGGCTACTGTTCCCTTGGTGGTGAACCCGACGTGAATCAGAGACCTTATTTCTTGATTTCCTTTTGGCAACTGTTCACTTGGTGGTTACTGTTCCTTATTTCTTTATTTCTTTATTGATTCTTGTAACGTATTGCAATAACTGAGGGAACCCCATCCAGTGGATCTAGCCCCTCTAAAGGCTCACAGAGCAGTGTTACGGAGATTATTTCTTCATCCTCACGAATTTTGGATGAAAAACTTGATGGTATTAACTTTCCAATGTGGCGAAAGACGGTCTTAATGATACTTAGGGGCCAAGAGAATGAGAGGCTCTTGAAGAATGACCCCCCAGATTCTAAATCTGTAGATTTTGATAGCTGGTTACAGGAGAACGTAAGGATTTTTTCCCACCTCCTTAATTCCATGGATCACAAAGTCAAAGTATTGGTAAGCAATGCCAATATTGTCAAGGAGTTATGGGACTATGTGGATCTCTTATACTCGAACACCAATAACTTCTCTCACTTGTTTGATGTTCTGAAAGGCTTCTTCAAACTCAATCAACAGGGGCGCTCTCTAAACGATTACTTTGCTGAATTCAAGACCCTTTACGATGAGTTTACTACTCTTATGCCCTTAACTACTGATGTGAGGAAGATACAGGAGCACAGGGCGCAACTTGGTGTTATTTGGTTTCTTGCAGGCTTAGATCCTGAACTCTCATCCGCTTGCTCACAGATCCTTGCCAGTCCTGAGGTTCCCACAATCTCGGACGCGTTTTGACGAGTTTTACGGGTTACTCGTAAGGACACCACCCGAGCTCCATCATCTAACCTCGCTGATAAATCTGCTCTTATGACTACTACCGGCAGTCGTGGGCGAGGGGGAGGTAGACGTGGTGGTCGTGGTTCTGGCCGTGATGGTGGGCGTGATACAAGAGTGTGTCACCACTGTGGAGCTACAGGTCATATTCAAAGGAACTATTGGAAGTTAAAAGGCGGACCAGGATCTGGGTCGTCTTATGCTGCTAATGCTTCCACTGACTCGGTAACCGTTCACCAACCAGAAAAAAAAGTTATAGAGATGACGGATGAGGAATATGCACGCTTTACTCAGTTTCAGTTGATTGATCCATGACCACATCCCACAGCCACATTTGGCCAAACAGGTAACCCTGCAGCATTCGCTGCCACTTCTACTCCCACCTAGGTCATCGACTCTGGTGCATCCAATCACATGACTGGTACTGCAGGTATTTTATCTTCTTATCAGTCCTTTGGTAATTCCACTTCAGTCACTATGGCTAATGGATCATCTGTTATGATTAAAGGTCGTGGTTCAATAAACCCCACACCTCTGCTTCCTCTCACTTCAGTTCTGCACATCTCGAATTCACCTTTCAATTTAATGTCTGTTAGCCAGATTACTAAGAATTTGCAATGCTCGGTCTCATTTTATCCTGATTATTGTGTGTTTCAGGATCTTACGACGAGGAAGACTATTGGTAGGGGTCGCGTGGAAGGAGGAGTCTACATCTTGGATGAGGTTCCTGGCCCTGTAGCTTGCTCTAGTATACCTACGTCTTATTTTGATGTTCATTGTCGCCTTGGTCATCCCTCAGTGTCTAGTCTTCGTGTTTTGTGTCCAAATTTAAAGTCTACTTCCCCATTTAATTGTGAGTTGTGTCAGTTTGCAAAGCACCTGCGTGTGCCATATTACCTGAGAATCAATAAAAGAGCTAGTTCACCTTTTGAGATTGTTCATTCAGATGTGTGGGGTCTATGTCCTGTTATTTCAAACTTGGGCTTTCGTTACTTTGTAACTTTTGTGGATGATTATTCGAGAGTTACCTATTTATATTTAATGAAGCACAAGTCTGAATTATGCTCCCTCTTTACACCATTCTGTGCAAAAGTGAAGACTCAATTTAATACTACCATCCGATGCCTACGCAGTGACAACGGTGGAGAATACTTTTCCAATCAGCTGCCCACATTTCTTATACAGCACGGTATCATTCATCAGTCCTTCTGCCCCGATACACCACAACAGAATGGTGTTGCAGAAAGGAAGAACCGTCACCTTCTCGAGGTGACTCGTGCCATTATGTTCCATATGCAGGTCCCGAAGCCATTCTGGAGTGAAGCTAGACTCAAGGCCTGTTACCTCATCAATCGGATGCCGTCCACTATTCTCCAAGATCAGACCCCACACTCAGTCCTTTTTCCCAATCGGTGTCTCTTTTCCCTTCCCCTTTAGGCATTTGGTTGTGTCTGTTATGTTCGTGACACTCGACCCTCAATTTCAAAATTAGATACTCGAGTTTTGAAGTGTATCTTCCTTGGGTATTCTCGAACTCAGAAGGGCTATCGTTGTTATTCTCCTGATCTTGATCGATTTGTGGTGTCATGTGACGTTACCTTCATCGAGTCACAATCTTACTATTCGTCTTCTATCCAGTCAAATCATGCTCCATCCCCTGTGGATGCTGATTTCTTATTATATCGTATTACTTCAGTGCAGGCTCCAGCTCCTAGTCCAGGACCTTTACCAGATGGTGAGCCTACTTCTGCGGCCTCTACCGAGCCAGTCATCCCGTCACCAGATCCTAGCTCATCCTCTCCTGAGACTGTAAGTACTGCTCTTATTACTCATCGTAAAAGTTATCGCCAATGTCGTGACACTCCTCTTTATGTGCAATCCTATAAGGGGCTTTCTACTTCTACTCAGTGCTTGATTTTCACTCTAAATTCTGTCTCTCTTCCCAGCACACTACAAGAGGCAGTCACTGATTCTGGATGGTGCCGGGCTATAGAAGAAGAAATGGCAGCTTTGGAATATAATCAAACTTTAGAGCTCGTTCTCCTTCCTCCCCATAAGCGCGCTATTGGCTGCAAGTTGATATACACTATTAAGGTCAACCCTGATGGTTCGTTGGCCCAGTTGAAGGCTCGCTTGGGGGCCAAGGGTTATGCTCAGACTTATGGCGTGGATTACTTTGATACATTCTCGCCCGTGGCTAAGATGGCGTCTGTCCGCTTACTCATTTCTTTAACTGCTACTTGCGGGTGGCCCTTGCATCAACTCGACGTCAAAAATGCTTTCTTACATGGCGATCTACAAGAGGAAATTTACATGGAGCAACCTCCGGGGTTTGTTACTTAGGAGGAGAATGAGAAAGTCTGTCGCCTAAAACGCTCCCTTTATGGCCTTAAACAGTCACCACGGGCTTGGTTTGGTCGATTCAGTTCGGCGGTTCAAACGTTTGGCTTACACCAACGTGGGAAAGACCCAAGTATCTTTTACCGTCGCTCGGGACATAAATTTCTTATGCTAGTTGTTTATGTTGATGGCATTGTGATTACCGGAGATGACACTGCTGGGATCAGTAATCTGAAGATCTTCCTACAGAACCAGTTCCAAACCAAAGATTTGGAGGCACTAAAGTACTTTCTTGGCATGGAAGTGGCACAGAAGAAAGATGGTATCTTTCTCTCCCAACGGAAATATGTGTTTGA
>JAOTRH010000018.1:5636494-5653440 GCA_034768845.1 Heliamphora exappendiculata | reverse complement strand
CCCCCCCCCCCCCCCCCCCCAAATATATATATATTTTCAAATTGATTCCATGCTAAAAATTTTGCATGTAATCAAAACATCAACTCGTTGCCTCAATAATTTTAAAGATAACTCCTAGCTGTTTTCAAGATGAGCGACCAACATCTTGCAACAGGAGGATGTCACTCTCCTTGTTAAACTCACAAATAAGATGATTAACGGCACACAATCTGCTACAAAAACGGACAAGGTAAAACATACCTGGATGTATGTCAACTCCAAAAACCTAGATAAAGATAAAGTAGCCACATCAGAAGTAACTGAAATAATGTCTCTACATAGAGATTAGAATCTAGTAGTGATGCTCAACCAGGGATTATAAAGACAAAAAGTACCTCACTAATTCGACTTTGTAATGCCAACGCCAACAATTTGCGTCCCTGGTTCCACAAAGCATGTGCTACACGATATGTTTGCAAAGAATGGTAACCCTATAAAAAATAGTATAATTTGGTACTAAGTGGATCCCTATCAGTTTCAAATGCTTTACACTGAAATGAGCACAGAAGCTGGAACAATAACCGAAGATTACAGATATAATGCTACTTCCCTTCACTAGTTGTGTTGAATGAAACAATCAAATCATACCGATCCACAAAGTGAAAAGGGTGAAAAAGAAGCACCTTAAGGTACAAGAGAGCCGAGCAATACGACAAGCAAGCAGGGTCCCTGTCTTTAAATGCCTACAAAAGTAAAAGTGGGCATTAAAATAGGATTCACCTGCGACCCTAATAACAAACCTCCATAGGACCCACATAATTTTGCATAAGGCCAACGAATTACCTGCACATCAAGGCGAATTGAACGCTGAATGGCTCGATCATCCACAATAATGTTGCAGAAGATGTCCATTAGCTGAGTTGCAAGAAGCGTAGGACTTTGGAGTCGATTGGCAAGGACAAAGCCCAATGCCTGTTCCAGACAATCGTGTGACAAAATACTGGCATACAAGAAGCTGCTTAAAATTGGCTCCTTCTCTGCCTGAAATGTTGCATTGCACCAAACACTCTCGTCATTACCAAAAAACACTGTTTTACTATAAAAAGGATAACCCCGTTTTGGGCCTTCCAAATTTTCAGTGACTTACAGGCTAAATGTGAAACCTCAAACCTATTTGATTTTTCTTATATTAATGGCAAGACATAGATGCATCCGAATACCATTTGTTATGGCAAAAAACAGAAGGCAACAACAAAGAGAAAAAAAAACAATAAAACACAAATACAAAATTTACTTGGTTTATCTAAAACTAGAGTTAAGTTGTGGCGATTACGAGTTATAAGGGGGAAAACAGATCCAAAAATCCAGGATCAACCCTCCGCTCTATGGTCTAAGCCTCGTAATATATATATTAACTATAGCACCTCCGAAACGGATTGGGTCACTAGTTGGACCCCCGCAAAATAACTAAACCCACACGCCTAACACCATTTTCATAATATTTGGAGGAGGAGTGGGACAAAAAAAGGCATTCGGGTAGGATGAGGCGAGCCACAACCCAAGGCCGAGACCCGGGCTACTGGGCCAAGTGGCACCCATGGGCGAGAGTGGAGCCCGGCCCATAGGGGAGGGAGTTTGGCCCAAGCCAGTGCGGCCACAGCTCGGGTACGGATGACGCAATAAATGCGATGTCACCGAGGGAAATACAACATTTAATGCGACATGGTTTAACAAGACAGGCATTAAATGCGATTGACCTAATGTTACTCACCAAGGGAACTCGGCCCAAAGGACGAGCCGAGGTATGAGAATTCAAGGCAACGTGACAGCGAATGGACCGCCAACGCCGCTAAACGCAGTGGCGGGATTGGCCAGAGTTGCAGGTGGACATGTCAGAGAATAGCAAGTAGACATGTCAGATCAAGTAATCATGAAGAGAGAGAAAAGAGGGTATTCACAACTATAAAAGAGAGAAGCACAAAGCACAAGAGGCAAGGTGTGAGTTTTGGTCTAAGTTTCAGTATGATCATACACAGTCACTAACTTCATCATCGGAGAGGCACCCGGTAACCCGTCGCCGGTTAACTCATGTTTGTTTATCTTTGCAGGAGTTGATCTGTTGGCAGGATCGATCGGGCAAAATCCAATCTTTAAAATAAATTCAATCTACGGGTCGTTCCCGTTACATTTGGCGCCGTCTGTGGGAATCCAGTTAACAACAGATTGTTAAACTGCTAATGGTGACACCTTCAAAGATACCCGCGGTTCTAGATGAACAAGCCTCGCCCGACTCTGAAAATGGGCGAAGAATGCAGAGAAAGAAGGATAAGAGGCCAGCTAGTGGGGCAGTTAGGTCTCTGGAGTACGAATTCGACAATGAATCAGCACTCCACACGATGGGGGAGGAAATACTGAGACTTTGTGCCTCTTTGAGGATCCACGAGCGAAACCCACAAGTCCAAGTAGGAAGCTCACATACAGGAGACCGTAAGTACTCGGGGACTAGGGAAAGAGTGGAGGCGCATGGGATTCATCCAAAGCTAGCTAGGACAAATTCTTAGAGAGATCGCTAAGCAAAAGAGATCCCGGAAAAACAAAAATCGGTGCATGGGAGGAGGCAATTACCACACCATTCGCCGAGCATATAGATGGGGAGTAACCCCCAAGAAGTTTCTTCGTTCCCAGGTTCAAGTCATACGATGGCCGTTCCGATCCAAACACGCATATCAGCCACTATAGGCAGATGATGACGTTGTGGAACAGCAACGACGCGCTCATGTGTAAAGTATTCCCGTCCAGTTTGGGTGAGGCCGGACTGAGATGGTTTAATCGACTGCTGCCACGATCGATTACGAGCAGGAGGGATCTGTCAAATGGATTTGTAGCACGCTTCGTCACAAACACCAAGATCCCAATGGAAATCAATTCCCTAATGGCGCTCCGAAGGGGGAAAAAGGAGTCCTTTAGTACGAGGAAGTATTGGGAGGTGTATAATGATATCGAAAACTGTAACGAGGAGTTGGCCGTGGCATCATTCAAACATGGGCTTCAGCCTATGGGGAAATTGAGAGCCTCCCTCACAAAGAAGCCTCCCCAAAGCATCTCTGCACTGATGAGCCGAGTGGAGCAATATGTAGGCTGGAGGAGGGGGAAAGCCGAGGAAGAAGTGAAGCCGAAGGAGCGAAGGACGAGCCTAGACAGACGAGGAAAGGTTAGTTCGGGGCAAACGAGTGCGAGTCCACCGAGGCCAAACAAGAGGCCAAGGGGAGAGCTGACGGGATCCCAAATCACGCTAGGAGCGAATTATGGTAGAAGGGAGGTCAACACAGTTTTCAAATAGTCGATTCATAAAATTCTACCTCAAATCAAGGATAGACCCTATTTCGTGTGGCCACCGAGGCTGCCCGACTCGGTCGTGCAGGTGGCTGTAGAAAAAGGAGTACGGTGGAGATGTTCCTATCATAGGGAAAAAAGCCATAGGACGGAGGACTGTCGAACCTTCAAAAAGCACTTGGAAGACTTAGTCCAGCAAGAACATCTGAAGGAATTCCTGGATGAGGGAACAGAGCAACGGGTGCCCACGCCCGCAAAGCGGGAAGAGCAATCCGCCAGACCCGTCAGTCACGGGACTATCCACATAATCCACGGAGTTGCAGAGCAGGAACAGACAATCTCAATGCGAGGGCAGATGCGGAGGCTTAGCCATATAGTCGAAGTAATTAGAGTACAAACAATAGCCGGGAAGAGGACGAGGTTGGAGGGACGCGGAGAAGGCATCACGTTCACAGAAGAAGATACCGAAAGGGTACAACATCCTCACAATGATGCGTTAGTAGTGTCCCTCAATCTCGCCGAATTTGACGAAAAGCGGGTGTTAATCGACCAGAGGAGCTTGGTCAAGGTAATGCATAATGATCTCTACAAAAAGCTCATTCTTCACACCCAAGACTTGACCTCATCCTGAAACCCCCTGGGATTCAATTCTCAACCGGTATGGCCTATTGGGAGAGCCACTATCCCAGTCAGGGTGGGAACGGTAGAGTTCCTAACTAACTTCCTCGTGGTGGATGTTCCCTCTGCCTACAATGCCATCATGGGGCGGACATGGTCGTACGAGCTAAGGGCCGTTCCATCTACATATTATCAAATGATGAAATTTCCCACCGATAACGAAGTGGAAGTTGTCTACGGAGATCAGGCCCCCTCCAAAAGTTGTTTCGTAGCAGCCTTGAGAGCAGAGATCAACACTAAGGAAATCAAAACGATCAAAACTCTTGATGGGGCCGTCTTGGAGGACGTCAGAGTAGAAGCCAAAGACAAAGCCGTAGAGGAACTGGAAACAGTCTTGATCAATCGAAGCAACCCCAAGAAGTTCTTCCTCCTCGATTCCACCCTGGCCGAACAACCAAGACGAGAATTGCTTCAACTGTTAAAGCATAACGTCGAGGCATTTGCATAGACACCCTATGAGATGCTAGGAGTAGATTCGGCCTACATTTGTCATTCGTTGAACGTTAGCGTGGCTTCAAAACCGATAAGGCAGAAGGGGTGCCGCTTCACGCCTCACCACACCGAGGCTGTGGCCGAGAAGGTGGGGAAGTTATTGAAGGCTGGGGCAATAAGGGAGGTTCAGTATCCGAAATGGCTATCTAATAAGGTGGTCATCAAGAAGAAAGACGGCAGGTGGAGAGTATGTGTGGACTTCACCAACGTCAATAAAGCCTGCCCAGAGGATAGTTTCCCCCTCCCCAAGATTGACCAGCTCGTAGATGCCACGGCGGGGCATTAACGCATGAGTTTCCTAGACGCATACAGGGGATACCATCAAATCGCCATAATAGACCGAGATCAGGAGAAGACATCCTTCATTACTCCGCGCGGGACCTATTGTTACAAAATTATGCCATTCGGTCTCAAAAACACCGGGGCAACCTTCTAGAGAATGGTAACCAAGATGTTCACCAAAGTACTCGGGAAGACGATGGAAACCTATATAGACGACATGGTGGTGAAATCTAGAAGAGAAGAGGACCACCTGACCGATCTCCAAAATGTGTTTGATATTCTCAAAACCCATCGCCTCCGCCTCAATGCGGCTAAATGCGCGTTTAGAGTCGGTTCAGGGAAATTCTTTGGTTTTCTAGTTACCAACCGGGGAATCGAAGCCAGCCCGGATCAAATCAAAGCCATCTTTGAGGTAAGAACACCATGCATTGTCAAAGACGTACAGAGGCTAACAGGGATGACAACGGCCTTGAATAGGTTTATAAGTCGATCAGTAGATAAGTGTCGTGCACTTTTCCTAACTGTGAGGAAGGGAGAGCGGTTCTGCTGGAACGAGAACTGCGAGCAAGCACTCCAGGCCCTAAAAACATACATGTCATCTCCGCCTTTGCTCTCAACTCCAAAAGATGGAGATATGATATTCTTGTACCTAACAATCTCCTCACACACCGTAAGTGTTGTTCTTGTTAGAGAGGAAGAGAAGCAGCAGATGCCAGTCTATTACGTTGGCCACACTCTCACCGGATTTGAGACAAGGTATTTGCCGTTGGAAAAGTTGGCTTATGCGTTGGTTATAGCGTTACGCAAGTTGCAGCACTATTTCCAAGCGCATGCTATCACCGTACTCACCAAGTATCCTTTAAGGGTTGTATTCGCAAAGGCAGATTTGACTGGACGGATGACCAAATGGGTCGTCGAGCTGGGGGAGCATGATATCAGCTTCAGACCCAGGACCGCCATCAAGGCCCAGGTATTGGCCGACTTTGTTGCCGAAATTTTCCTGAACCACCCTGGGCATGGAAGAGGAAAAAGTGGACGAACTCGCCCTTCTGCCGAGCTCACAAGGGGTTTGGAGGCTCCATGTAGACGGGGCGTCAAACAACAAAGGCGCAAGGGTAGGAGCGGTCCTCACATCTCCCGACGGCACAGTCTTGGAACAAGCCTTGCAGTTAAGATTCCACACCTCGAACAACAAGGCTGAATACGAGGCACTGCTAGCGGGATTGGAAACCGCTACCAAGCTTGATATAGCCAATCTGGAGGTTTTCAGTGACTCCCAGATGGTAGTCAACCAGTTAACATGAAAGTACGAGGCCAGGGATGACCGCATGACCAGGTATATCTCCAAAAAGCCACGATAGCAATGAGCCGGTTTTCAACAA
Organism: Heliamphora exappendiculata; assembly: GCA_034768845.1. Taxonomy (NCBI): domain Eukaryota; kingdom Viridiplantae; phylum Streptophyta; class Magnoliopsida; order Ericales; family Sarraceniaceae; genus Heliamphora; species Heliamphora exappendiculata. Next base: position 5,647,294 of record JAOTRH010000018.1, on the reverse strand, counting down.
TCAAAGTTGAGCGAGCTGAGCTATCAACAGCCACGCTGATTCACTGGCCAGACTCACCTCGGCAGTCTCGGTAACAGCAGAGAGGGCAGTGGTGGTGAAAATCCTCCCGAGGTCGAGCATAGAGGCCGCTCAGAGCACACAAGAGGTCCTACCGACCAAACAAACTCCCTCATAGATGGATCCCATCGTATCATTCCTAAGAAGCGGAGTCCTGCCCACCGAGAAGAATGAAGCACATAAAGTCAGATTAAAAGCCGCCAAATTATGGTTAAGTCAAATCGAGAAGCTATATCGCTGCTCTTACACGGGACCATACCGCATGTGCGTACACCCCAGTTTGGTGAAGGACCTCCTTTATGAAATTCACGATGGGATTTGCAGAAGCCACACGGGTGGGCGATCTCTCATCCACCAAGCTATCACCCATGGGTATTGGTGGCTCTACATGCAGAAGGATGCCCAACAGTACGCAAGAAAATGCGAGAAGTGCCCAGCAATACTGTTTTGTCAATTTTGTGCCAACCTCAACATAAAATTCTATAATTCCACCCCGGTGTATCCCCAGTGCAATGGAAAGGCGGAAGCCTCAAACAAAACCATCTTGGCTAGAATAAAGAAGAGGCTGGAAAAGGCAAAGGGAAGATGGGCAGACGAGCTACCCCATGTCTTATGGGCCTATCGCACTACGCCTTGACGCTCTATCGGAGAGACTCCTTACTCGATGGATTACGGTACCGAGCCAGTGATACCTCTCAAAATAGGTCTCCCAACTATGAGATTTGATGAATTTGATCCCGCGCGGAATGGGGCACTGCTAGCCAAAGATCTAGATTTGATAGAAGAACGAAAAGAGGAAGCACTCCTAAGGATTAATTCTTACAAGCAAGAGATGAGCAGAGAATACAACAAGAAAGTCCGACCCAAGGAGTTCGCCCCCGGAGACCTGATTTTGAGGAAAGTAATGGGCAATACGAAAGTACTGGGGGAGGGAAAACTGGGGCCAAATTGGGAGGGACCATATGTAGTTAAATCAATTGTCGGACCTGGGGTTTATTACCTCAAGGGAGCATACGGAAGGGACGTCCCCAGGCCATGGAATTCGACCAACCTAAGGGTGTTTTACCATTGAACGACTTGTAACCCCTCCCCCCCCATTTTGTCAACATATTTTGTCAACATCAATGAAGAATCGTCTTCCTTTGTATTTACGTATCGCAATTCCCAAATTTGCAGGGTTTCTAATAACCCCTCGTGGAAGAAGGCCAATTCGGCATGAGGAGAGAATATCCTCTCAAGAGTTCTCCAACTCTCAGGGTTTCTAACAACCCCCCGAGGAAGGAGGCCAATTCGGCATGAGGAGAGAATATCCTCTCAAGAGTTCTCCAACTCTCAGGGTTTCTAACAACCCCTCGTGGAAGGAAGCCAGTTTGGCCTGAGGATAGAATATTCTCTCAAGAGTTTTCCAACTCAATTTCTAACAACCCCCCGTGAAAGGAGGCTAGGTCGGCCTGATGATAGAATATCCTCTCAAAAGTTCTCGAACTCTCGAGATTTCTAACAACCCCCGTGGAAGGAGCCCAGTTCGGCCCGAGGATAGAATATCCTCTCAAGAGTTCTCCAACTCTCAGGGTTTCTAACAACCCCTTGTGGAAGGAGGCCAGTTTGGCCTGAGGATAGACTATCCTCTCAAGAGTTTTCCAACTCAAGGTTCCTAACAACCCCTCGTGAGGAGGCCAGTTTGGCCTGGGGATAGAACATCCTCTCTGAGGTAACGATAAATACCAATGAAGACAAGCAAGCAAACGCGCAAGCAAAGATACCAAACAAAAGGAAGTTACCATTTCATTTCCAAAGTTTTGCATTACAAAAATGTCTAAATCATGGCGAGCACCGGGCTCAAGATTGGGCAAGGTCTTCATTCACCACCTCGGGCCTCTCTCCGTTGCCTCCTTCCTCATTGCCATCGTCTGGAATCTCCACCACGTCAGCACTGTCGAAGGAACGACGGCTGGTGGCGGTGTCTTGGATATCTCCCGGGCGAGGAAGTGGGAGCTCGGGAGGAGCCTCAAGGTCGGTCGGCACGGTCTCAGCAACGTGCTCCTCGGCGGCAGCAGCGGCATCCTCGAGGGTTGGAGGCTCGCTCCACATGGTTGAATCCACGGGGACTCCAGCCCTCTCCAGGCCTTTCTTGTAATCCATGGCTAAAAGCTCGACCCGGATGCCAACAATCTCTTTGGCCAGATGCCCCCCCCCGCATTCATCCCAGCCTTGTTGCCAGGCCTGGTCCATTCGGTCTGCATGGACTCGAGATCAGCAGCAATCTTCTTCTGTGTCTCCGCCTCGGCTTGGGCCGTGGCAAGGAGATTTATGAGCTCGTTGATTGTAGCCGCCGCCTCCCCCTTGGACTTCTTGGAATCTTCCTCAGAGGACTTCAATCGAGCCTCTAACCCTTGAAAGGCCGAGGCAAATATAACTTGTTCGGCCTCTAGGTCCTTGATGCGCTGCCTGGCCTGGAGGAGAGATTTGCTCACCCGCTCGGTCTCGCGGGATACCTCGGCGAATAGGTCGTGAAGGACGGTCACGGCCTGAAGTTACTGCATGAGTGAAAACAAGGGTAAGTTAGAGGCAAAGCAGAAATAAGGAGATGAACAGAAGGAAAGCAATGGGAACGAGGGACAAGGGGACTCACCTCAACGCCAAGCTGAAAGACCCTCTCAAACAACGCTGGAAGTGAGAAGGAAGAGTGGTCTGCAACATCTAGGGGTAAGGCGAGCCCACGTGCAAGGCATTGAGCAACTCCCCCTGATTTGGAGGAATCACTGACATTGACCAGACAGCCGGAGATGTTGAACTCATGCAGCCAGGGGACGGGCACCTCGGACTCCCTCCTGGGGTCGGCTGCAAAGGCAAGAGTATTGTCGCCTCAAACCAGACGTCGACGCTGCAAAGGCCGTGCTTCAAGAGGGGATGGCAGCTCAGTCCCCTCGGAGCGCCGGATGCTGGGATGGGGAGCGGGGCAGGAGGTGACTGCGGAGGGAGAATCTGGGCAGCAGGCTCTTGTTGGCTGGGAGGTGGAGCCGAGATCCTAATAGCGGGGGTGGCCGAAGTGCTTGCGGCGTTTCGGCCTAACACGGCCGACCTCGGATCGAAAGTCCTCTGGCGCGACATGTTCTCTTCGACGCCTTCGGTCTCTGCTTGAGGGGGTGATGGATGCGGAGGCAGAGAGCCCGATTCCTGTTGTAGCAGGGGGACCGGATCTTGTTGCGGAGCCTCTCTGTGTCGGATTACCCGGCAGTAGCCTAGTATGTAATCGAGCAAATCCGAAGCAGATCGGGTCTCTCTGATGTGCAGGCAGCGCTGCACCTCAACGAAGTTAGCCTGTCTCTTTTTTTGTTTAGCAAGAGAGGCCGTTGCACAGAGAAGCAAAACATAAGTAACGCAGGTAAAACAAAAAACGATGTAAAGTACAAACAAATGAATGTAAAAGCCGAACCGACCTGGACTCCCTGGAACCCTTTGAATGGAGCAACCAACAAGTCCAGCATGGCCGGGCTAGAACTCGAAGTCTCCCCCCACCATGACGCAATCATCGCCGTGCTTATCGGAATCAGGGAGGTCGTGCACCATCTGCTCGGCAACGCTCCTCTGGCGAAGATAGTATGTGTGATCGTTGCGTGCGATGGTGTAGCTGTGGAATATCTCGAGTATGCCAAGGTTCAAACTGTAACGACGGTTTATGGCGGCCACCCCCATTACAACCCAAATGAAATTTATGAAAACCTGACGGGGAATGAGACGGTAGGTGGCCAGCATTTCCCTCAAAAGGGGGTCGATGGGAAAGCGCACCCCAGCCCCCATGATGGAGGCAATGGGAAAGGCCACCTCGTTCCCCCTGGGAAGGAACGGAGAACCAGAAACATCAGGATCGTAATAGTGAAGCGTGACGGAGGGAGAGATACGGTACCTAGACCTAAAGGAGGCAAGGGCAGCGGGAGAGTTCACCTCTTTGACAAACTTCCCTAGTTCACCTCTTTGACAAACTTCCCTTTCTTTGCCATGGCTTAAGGAGGAGAGGTAATAAAAACATAAACAAACGGGATATAAGGAAAAGCGAGGCGAGGAACTTACAATACAAGTTCGTGGGACAAAAATGCGAGGTCGAAGAACGAAAACCCAGAAAGCCCCAAGACCCAGGAAAGAGGGAGAAAAAGGGAAAGGAACTTACACGAATATGAGTTTTGTCACACAATCAAAGTCGTGGGTCCTGGAGAGGCTGTGGATGCCGGGGATTTCTTGCCAATCACCGTTGAGATCGCCGGAAGCGAGGGAGGAAGTTTAAGTCGAGAGAGTTCTAGGGAAGTAATGGATTTGCGAGAAGAAGAAAAGGAGGCCAGTGGCCCAATTTATAGTTGTTACGTTTTCTCTCCAAAACACTTAAGAGCGTCAACAGTCGCCTCGAGGGGGAAAGGCGGCGCCTGCCCAACATCGGGAATATGCGAAACGCCCCCGTACGGTCCACTCAGGCAAGGACATGTGGCAAGGCATTTATAACGTCACCGACTATTAAAAACGACGGCGGTGGCGCAATAAGTATGGCCGAGCTGGAGCTAAAAGGAGGAATCAACTTCCCTCATGCCGAGCCAGAGGAAAGCTGAGGGGCAAATGAAGGGGGAGTGGGGCAACAAAAGGCATTCGGGTAGAATGAGGCAAGCCACAACCCGAGGCCGAGACCCGGGCTACTGGGCCAAGTGGCACCCATGGGCGAGAGTAGAGCCCGGCCCATAGGGGAGGGGGTTCAGTCCAAGCTAGTGCGACCACAGCTCAGGTACGAATGACGCAATAAATGCGATGTGACCGAGGGAAGTACAACATTTAATTCGACATGGTCTGACAAGACAGGCATTAAATGCGATTGACCTAATATTTCCCACTCACCAAGAAAGCTCGGCCCAAAAGACGAGCCAAGGTATGAGAATTCAAGGCGATGTGAAAGCGAATGGACCGCCAACGCCTCTAAACGCAGCGGCGGGATTAGCCAAAGTTGCAGGTGGGCATGTCAGAGGATAGCAGGTAGGCATGTCAAATGAAGTAATCATGAAGAGAGAGAAAAGAGGGTATTCGCAGCTATAAAAGGGAGAAGCACAAAGCACAAGAGGCAATGTATGAGTTTTGGTCTAAGTTTCAGTATGATCATACACAGTCACTAACTTCATCATCGGAGGGGCACCCGGTAACCCGCCGCCGGTTAGCTCATGTTTGTTTATCTTTGCGAGAGTTGATCTGTTGGCAGGATCGATCAGTCTGGATCCAATCTTTGAAATAAATTTAATCTATGGGTCGTCTCCATACAATATTCTAAGAAAAGTTAGACAGCAACCAAACTACAAATAGATAACTTTCTAATAAAAAGTACAAACTCAACAATATGTAGCCAGTTTTAATTCTTTTTGATTGAGAGGAAAACCATCAGTTAATTGTTTCTCCTTTTTGTTTCCTTATTGGTTCAGTTCAGTACAACTACTTAACCAGTCATGCGATATTTTACAATCTTTTCCCTCCATTTTTCACGGCAACCAAACAATAGACATTTGTTGGGATTTAATCACCAAATCCCAAACGCAAACGGAACACAACCAGATACACACCAAAGAAAACATCACACAAAGATTTATATGGTTTGTCACAACCTACCTAAAATCCATTGATGAGAGAGCAAATCCACTATAACCGTAACGTATATAATCATGAAGTCAAAAACATCCCAAAATTTGGCACCCACATACTGAAACTTGAAACAAATCTCCTTTTCCCACTAAAGAGTCACCCCAATGCTATCAGTATTTTTTCGTCCTTCCTCACATATCTATTCATTTGATTTAACTCTCTACAAATTTATTAAAATTATAAATTTTCTATTTATAATAATAATAAAATCTCTAAAACCTTAATGGTCGTATAATTATAAACCTATAATCTTGTACAATTATAAAATCCTAATTATATGGGTTCGCTTGGACACACCAACAATAATCACATCTCCAAAATAAAAGGTAAAAAAAAAAATCCTTCTAATTACAATCATTCTTCCATCAATACAAGCTTAATAAGAAGTAAGAACGGTGGGCTACCTCTAGCTTGGCCTCTTCTCTCACAGCGTCCCAAATGGGATCATCGACGGCAGTGCTGGAACTGACGACGGGCACCGGTGGAGTCGGATTGGGCTTCGAGAGCCCCATTGCATAAACCGGGAAAACCTTCTCCAACCTGTACTCCATCAACTTCGAGTCCGGCAGGGCCGCCGGAGTCGCCGGGGCCGCCTCTTCTTCGATAAGTGCTCGCCTGGAAAGCATGTTGGAGACGGAGAACCAAGTGGCGTCGCTCAAACAAGCCATTCAATGAGCCCTAAGGTTTCATTTCATAACGGAGCGAATTGCAGAAACTCTGATGATGAGCGAGAAAATTGTGGGGAAGAATGAAAGAGATAGAGAAAGAGAAAGAAAACAACAAAAAAGGTAAGTGGCGGCTTTTTGCAGCAGATGTGGAGCTTCGGGTGCTTTGCCGACGTCAGTTTCTAGTACTTTAGCAGTCTAGCACTTAAATAATTTGGCGATTGCTTCTCCCGGGACTGGACCACTTACGTTGTATATTGGCCATGGGTAATTTACGTGGTTTATTGGTTTATGTATGGTTTATTGGTTTATTTAGTTTATAAATTAATAAATAAGTTATATTATTTGAATAATTAAATAAGTTAAATTTTAAATTAATAAGTCAAATAAATTAAAAATAAGCTAAACAAAGTGATTTATTTAATCAAATAAGCTAAAATAAACCAAACAAGTCAAAAATAAATCAAACAAAGTGACTTAAATATGTAAATAAGTCAATTGTCATTCAAATAAAGTGACTTATTTGTATTTTGACTTATTTGCTAATCATCAAATGAGCTTGTCACCCAAACAGGGCCATTAATTGGGTCTAAAATGAGCTTATCTTAATAATTTGAGCTCTTTATTTTAAAATTAATGAAATTTTAGTTCCCTTTTAAAAATATGTGAGAGTTTTAGTTTTAAATTATTTTGTGTATTGGATTTAATTCTTTTTTAAAAATTTAATGAATTTTGGGTTTATTATACTCTTTAGTAATCGGTGCATCATTTCTGTTTTAAATCATTTGATTCTATGATGTATTAAACTATAAGATATTGACCTATTTGAAAGTCACGTTGTATATAAAAGATTTTCTAATTTCCCGTGACTCCAAGTGGAAGTTACACACATCTTGCGGCTGGCAGATATCTTCCATTCGGATGTGCTACAAATTTACTTTGACATTGGAAATGAACTCATTTCCTAGTTTTGAATATATTTGAACACATTTTATGGTTTTTTCTTTGCCATTTGCTTCTCTTGAAAAGATTCTTCACATTTGAACACTTTTTATGTGTTTGTAATTGCAAAATTGTCAAAAAAAAATTTGTTGGTTATGTTATTGCAAATATGTGTATACTTATTTTTTTATTTAATAGTTGGAATATATATTTTGCTTTAATCAAACGTTGTTTCAAAGTATCCAGTTTTACTATCTATTCCTTATTTTAAACAATTTTGAAATATTTTGATTTTTCATGAATCAATTAATCTTCACCGTGCATTCTCAACATGCTGCAGCACACCAGTAACTGATACATGTATTTGGTTCACCATGTATCAGTTACTATTCACTGTACATTTCTCAAGATTCTAAGGCATAGCAGCAACCGATACATGTATTCGGTTCAGTAACCGATATTGCACTGGATACAAAATTGATATATGTATCAGTTGTATCCATGTCTCGGTGTATTGCACTGGATGTATAATAGATACATGTATCAGTTGTATACAAGCCTCGATATATTGCATTTGACTCATAATTGATACATGTATCAATCGAATATTAGTCTCAGCATATTGCACTTGATGCATAACTGATACATGTATCAATTGATTCATAGTCTAGGCATATTGCATTGAACTCAAAACTAATACATGTATTAGTTGAATCTTAGTTTTGACATATTGCATTGAATGCAAAGTTGATACATGTATCAATCGTGTCTATGTCTCACCAATACTGCAATGACTGTAGAACCGTTACATGTAATAGTTGTCAAGAAGCACCAACACTGATCACTTATTGCTCATTTTTAAGCAAGCATTACTTAAGTTCCATTAACCAACAATCATGAAGCCAGAATGATCAAAAAGGTAATTTAATTCGTCAATTATACACACAAGAAATTGGACAAGATTTTCAAGCTAAAAAAAAACCCTAGACAAATATGAAATCTAGTAGTGAAGTCGAGCATGGTAACAACTTTCAACACATTTACAAGCTGAACAACAGGAATAAGCAAAATGGAGTTTTTGTAGTGCTGTGAGGTGATGTTCTATAAGCTTAGATAACTTCAACAAGTGTATAACGGAGTGCATATTGCAACGGTAGTTTAGGTTTAGGGGATGCAGTTGTGGGGTTTGCTATTTTTGCATTTGTTTGGGAAGATTTCCCCGTCGCAACTTTCTTAGCAAACAGTTGTGTTTTGTGGGCTATCCCATGAAATTTGCTTGACAATGCCACCTTTTTGCTCATTCCCACATAGAGAGATGACTATATCAGTTGCATATAAATAAATCAATAAAGCTATACATAAGTGATGCATGTCTCTATCTAAACACTTTAATCACATTATGGTGTTGTAGCAGCAGTTTTGAACTGATACATGTGTATCATTTAGCCTTTATTGTACATAATATATCCGACATGTGTATTAAAACCGATACATGTATCATTTGAAACACATGAGTGATACATGTATTAGATGTCAAATGTACCAAATTGATACATGTAATAGTACTGACCACACAACTAGACAACCACATTTCATTAGATCAAAAAATGTATAATTACCAGTTGATATAACAAATGGTACAACCACATTTCATTAGATCAAAAAACGTACAATTACTAGTTGATATAACAAATGGTACGTGAAGCAATTCATATTCAACAAAACGAGATTTCATTATATAAAAAATGAAAATATTTTGGAAAACATCAGCAATTACCTTCTAACTAAGTGCTACTACGAAACTCAGTACTTTGTTCTAAGATGTATCAATTGATACGAGGACCAAGATACTTCGTACTCAGAACTAGTCACATTAATGGCGAAAATCGATAAAGAATAAATTTCACAAATAAATTTGAATCCCAAAGTGGAGCTTGAAATAACAAAACCCTAAATACGTCTTCATTAATGAGTGAATGAAATTAGGAATAATGTATTTTGTATATTATAACTGTTATGATATGATATAGGTTATCAATTAGAGAAGACAACATGTTAAAAATCGAAATGATGCACCACGCCGTAGTTGGCTTCAAACGGAGGTTTGGGTCGTCGACTTCTTCCGTACAAGATCGTAGTCACCTTCAAAGTGTGGTTGTAGTCGTCGTATTCTTCGTTGCCTTCAATGCGTGAATAACAAACTCCCAAAATCAATATTGGTTTCTGAAGATTAGGGAAGATAGGGGAACTTAATTATAAAGCGGGAAAACTAGGGAGTGGGGATCTATACTAATCGTGCAATGCTCAGGATTGAATGGGTGTGTTGCGCAATGGTAAGAATGATTTTGGAAGGTATATGCCAATTTCAAAAAAGCATGTACCACGTGGATTGGGGTAATTTTGAAAACTAATGTTGGAAAATAGTGGGTTTTGAATACTTTGTTGAACATGATTTTAGCTAATTTTGAAACTAAATAACTTTAAATTTGATTAATCTTTTTTGATGATTCCAAATTCTAATATGTTCATCTCCATAAGTAGTTTAATCATGTATTTTGTGGCGTTCAAAACCGTTAACGGGTGAATGAAAAATTGACTCTAAAAATGTGCTATAAAAATTGGCAAAATGATAGTAACTATATCCCATCTCACATTGGTTGGGAAAGGAAATGGTGAGTGTCCAAGTGGGTATAAATATATTTTTAATCCCACATTGGTTGGGAGAAACATGGGTCAATGGCTTTTGTAAGCCAAGTTGGGCCTAAGGGGTGTGCTCCTTAGGAGTACCCAATTTTGTGGACGGGAGAGGACCTACCAAACGGTGGGTTTGACCCAAATTCCACACGCACATGCCGCCGCCACCCATCCAATCGACCGGCAGGCCGTGCCAAGCCGGGTCGGGCTCAAGCTTAGGTTCGTGGTCCGTGGGTCGCATGTCGCGGGTTGCGGGCCAGGTTGGATCAACCATTATCTTTTTGCTGAAAATTTATTTATTTAAAATTTTGAATTTAAATATTAATTATCAGTTACCGAACCGTTCGGTTCGAGGTCATTGGAGTCTGAACGGGTTCACGCATGTTAGGCGGTCCAATCGCCAGGCGAACCGATTTCATGCCTGTTCGGTCAAACCGAACAGACACCTTTAGAGCCTATTTAAAGGCTGGTTGCTACCTGGTTTAAAAAAAATAAAAAACGATTCTGAAATCCCTCTTCTCGTGTGCTTCTGTTATTGCGTTTATGCATATTTTAGGTGTTTTGTAAGAGAGAGTTTTCGAACACAGTTTGTGTTCGTCGAAGCAACAGATTGATGTGCTGCTTTTGTTGTTTGAAGATTGTTGTATCCTGGAATACGGTTGCTGCCTGTTGGAATCTGTGAATTTCATTGGCCATGAAAATCCAAATTTCAATAGCTGGATCAATTACAATTGGATTGGCCATTCAATTGCAATTGAAGCCTGGAAACCAAAGC
>JAOTRH010000018.1:5593911-5636394 GCA_034768845.1 Heliamphora exappendiculata | reverse complement strand
CGATGTTCCTCTCCATTATTGCCTCAACTTTTCTGATAAAAGGATGTCTCTGTGCCAGATCCCAAGACAATGATCTTACCTGCCAAAATTGTAGGAAAAAATTAAGTTCATAGAATCAGTTTGGTGACCCACACGTTTGGAAATAATGTAAAGAGATAGAATTTTACATTATCCGGTAAAGAACTTTCAACTCACTTTATAAGGTGTGCTACACTCTTAATCGACAAAGAGGTCTTTTTCTAATAGAAAAACAAAATCGTGTGTTTACAAGTGATAAAAATTGAACAATATTTTGGTGCGAGATTTAGCAGAAGGGTGATCCCTTCAATTGATGCCGTATGTGAGCACCTTAATTCCACCACGTGGACCTACACGCTGGGGGTAGTGTAAGGAGATAGAATCCCACATTACTCGACTATGAGCTTTCAACTCACCTTATAAGGTGTGCTACACCCTCAACTCACCAAGAGACTTTTTTCTAATAAGAAAAACAAAATCGTGTGTACCCAAGTGGCGAAAATCGGACAATATCTTAGTGCGGGTTTCAGCAGAGGGGTGGTCCCTTCAATTGGAGCCGTCTGTGGGAACCCTAGTTCCACCACGTGGACGCACACGCTGGGGGGTAATGTAAGGAGATAGAATCTCACATTTTCCAGTTAGGGGCTCTCAACTCATCTTATAAGGTGTGCTACTCCCTCAACCCACCAAGAGGCCTTTTCCTAAGAAGAAGAACAAAATCATGTGTGCCCAAGTGGCAAAAATCGGATAATATCTTGATGCGAGATCCAGTAGAGGGGTGGTTACTTTAATTGGCGCCGTCTGTGGGAACCCTAGTTCCACCACGTGGACCCACACGCTGGGGGATAATGTAAGGGGATAGAATTCCACATTGCTCGGTTAGGGGCTCTCAACTTACCTTATAAGGTGTGCTACACCCTCAACCCACCAAGAGGTCTTTTCCTAATAGAAAAAACAAAATCGTGTGTGCCTAAGTGGCAAAAATCGAACAATATCTTGGTTCGGGATCCAACAGAGGGGTGGTCCCTTCAATTGGCGTCGTCTGTGGGAACACTAGTTCCACCACGTGAACCCACACGCTGGGGGGTAATGTAAGGGGATAGAATTCCATATTGCCTGGCTAGAGGCTCTCAACTCACCTTATAAGGTGTGCTACACTCTCAACCGACAAAGAGGTCTTTTTCTAATAGGAAAAACAAAATCGTGTGTTCCCAAGTGGCAAAAATCAGACAATATCTTGGTGCAGGATCCAGTAGATGGGTGGTCCCTTCAATTGATGCCGTCTGTAGGAACCCTAGTTCCACCACGTGGACCCACACGCTGAGGGGTAATGTAAAGAGATAGAATCCCACATTGCCCGGCTAGAAGCTCTCAACTCACCTTATAAGGTGTGCTATACCCTCAACCCACAAAGAGGCCTTTTTCTAATAAGAAAAACAAAATCGTGTGTGCCCAAGTGGCAAAACTCGGGCAATATCTTAGTGCGGGATCTAGCGGAGAGGTGGCCCCTTTAATTGGAGCTATATTTGGGAACCCTAGTTCCACCACGTGGACCCACACGCTGAGGGGTAATGTAAGGGGATAGAATCCCACATTGCCCGGCTAGGGGCTCTCAACTCACCTTATAAGTTGTGTTACACCCTCAACCCACCAAGATGTCTTTTCTTAAGAGGAAAAACAAAATTGTGTGTGCCCAAGTGGCAAAAATTGGACAATATCTTGGTGCGAAATCCAGCATAGGGGTGGCCACTTCAATGTAAGGGGATAGAATCCTACATTGCTCGGCTAGGGGCTCTAAACTCACCTTATAAGGTGCGCGTGTGTACACGCTCAACCCACCAAGAGGCATTTTTCTAAGAGAAAAAACAAAATCGTGTGTGCCCAAGTGGCGAAAATTGCACTAAGATATTATCCGATTTTCGTCACTTGGGCACACGATTTGTTAATCCTCTTAGAAAAAGGTCTCTTGGTGAGTTGAGGGCGTAGCACACCTTATAAAGTGAGTTGAGAGCATCTAGCCAAAAAATGTGGGATTCTATCCCTTTACATTACCCCCCAGCGTGTCGGTTCACGTGGTGGAACTAGGAGGGTTCTCACATACGACGCCAATTGAAGGAACCACCCCTCTGCTGGATACCGCACCAAGATATTGTTCGATTTTCGCCACTTGGGCACACACGATTTTGTTCTTTCTATTAGAAAAAAATCTCTTGGTGAGTTGAGAGTGTAGAACACCTTATAATGTAAGTTGAGATCTCCTAACCGGGCAACGTGGAATTCTATCCCCTTACACCTACTTAAATTGAATATTTCGTTTTATATTAACTTTTTGTAAGTTTTGATTAAAATATTTTACTTTTCTGTTATATCGTAACGGGAAGTATCTAGAAAATAGACTCATTTGAGTTAATTTTGAAAAACTCACTAGAAATGAAAAAAAAAAATTAGCCCAACCACATGCCAATCTCAATTTTGTAAAAATTGAGATACAAAGTGTTTAAAGAAATTTTTGCTTTTAAATAATTGAAATAAAAAAATACATATAATTTAATTAATTAAGTTAATTAAAATTAAGAATTTTTTATTTTTTTAATCATATTTTATATATGGTTGGTAAGTGGAATATTGTAATGTCAATTGTGGCCTAAATATTTTCATATTACTTTTTATATTTTTTGTTAGATTTTTTTATTTGTCTTACTTGCTTTAATGAAAAAAAAATAAAAGTAAATTTTCTTAATTAAATTTTTTAAAAATCATTAAATATAAACGTAAGTAACACAAAAATTTTAAAAATAAATTTTCTAACTCGTCTAAAAATGAGAAGTTCAAAAATTAAATACGATAGTTAGATTAAATAATAAAAAATTACTAAAAATAAATAAATAAACCATTATACAAAATTAAAACTTTGTATTTGTTTCATAAGTAAAAATCTCTTATGCAAACGTAAATCTTAAGATCAGAATCTGATCATGATTAAAGCATATCGTTAAATTATGTAAATATATAATTTTAAATTTTATTTTTATATTTTTACGATCTAATTTAAAATTATGAGTATAAATATACTAAAATCTTAAAAATATAAGTATAAGCCTTCAAAATTAAAAATTATATTTTTAAAATTATATTTCAAATTTTAATTTGTATAAACATACATGAGCAATATGAGAGCTTAAATACTGTAGTTAAATTAAACAATAAAAAATTATTATAAATAAATAAATAAACCATTATACAAAATTAAAATTTTGTATTTGTTTCGTAAGTAAAAGTCTCTTATGCAAATGTAAATCTTATGGTTGGAACATCATTATCATTAAGGCATATCGTTAAATCACGTAAATATATTATTTTTAATTTTATTTTTATATTTTTACGATCTAACTTAAATTTAAAATTATAAGTATAAATATACTAAAATATTAAAAATATAAATATAAGTTTTCAAAACTAAAAATTATATTTTTAAAAATATGTTTCAAATTTTAATTTGTATGCACTTACATGAGAAAAATGAGTGTAGCTGAACATGATTGATTTGTTAACAATAAATTATGTAATTTTATTATAAGATGTTTTAATGATGAAATTAATTTTTGTTGCCTAAGGAAAAAATGAGGGTGGGAACTTGAAGATACTCGTCGCAAATTTTATTTCATGTCATTAGCGACGAAATTATGGCGTCGTAGAAAATATAATACAATTTGCGACGAAAAAGTATTTTTGTAGCCAAAAATTATTTATTTAAAGACGAAATAGAATCATTAGCGACGAACATATTGATCTCAGTGAAAACGTAACACAATTGGCGACTAGAAAGTATTTTTCTTTCTAAAACTCTTTTATTTAGCGACGAAATATGAATTTTCTCGCATTTAACTTACATTAACGGCGAAATATATTTTTATCGCTAGATTTTGTCGCCAAATACTCATATTTTTGTAGTGATACTGATTTTGAACTCTTCTAAGTCTAGAACTCCAAGTGAGAAAAGATTCTTCTTCAAGTTTAGTACATACCGAAGTTTTGAAATAACTTTTGTAGTTCCATCATACTGTTTTAAACGGATGCTTTTTATCATTAGAATTTTACAGGCATTATCATTGCCCATAAACACTGCTCCACTATCTATATTTGTGAAGTTAGAAAATTAATCTCGATTGAGACACATATGATAGGAACATCAAGAATATAAAATTCATTCATCAGATTGGCAGACAAATAGTGAACTCGTCAAGCCAACATCAGAATTTTCATCCTCACTGACAGTATTAGCTATGAAATTTTTGTCTTTCTTCTGTTTGTTCAGTTTCAGACAATCTTTTTTCTAGTGCCTCGAATTGTGGCAGTAGACACATTCATCTTCAGTGATCCTCCTCAATTCAGATAAATTACCACTTGATTTTGACCAAAATTTTTTCTTCTTTTCAAAGTGCTTTGAACTAGATTTTACTAAGAAGACTTCATTGGATGTATCATAGTGGACCTACTTGTCTTTCCAGCGGTACTCGTTGTTTATTAAAACACTGGTTACATCACTAAATTGGATCTTTTTCTTTCCGTACAAAAGTGTGATAATCAAATGTTCATATGAATCAGGTAAAGAATTCAACAACAACAAAGCTTGTCGTCGTCTTGGATCTCGACATCCAAGTTCTACAAATCAGTAAGAATCTCATTATAATTATTCAAATGTTCGGACATAGAAGTATCTTCTTGAAACTGAAATGAAAGAATTTTTTCTTCAAATAGAGATGGCTCTCTATGCTTTTCGATAAGTATTTCTCTTCTAATTTTTTTTAAAGATTTTTTGTTTTTGATTCTTTCACCACAAAATATTTTTGATATTTAGCAAAACATAAACGGATTGTGCTACAAACTTGTCATTTAACTTGTTTCGTTCTCTGTCTGACATATCATTTGGCTTATCTTTCAAAGTAAAATCTAACTCTTGATGAATCAAAACATCTATTACCTCGCATTGCTACATACTAAAATTGTTGGTTCCATTAAATTTTTCAACTTCAAATTTTACATTCGACACCATAATTTTTTTTGCAAGTAATTACTCAAACCCTCTAATTTTTTTCTTTAGCAGATTCGGCAATCTGAATGCTTAAGTTCCACCACAAACAATATTCGACGCTTAAATAAGACTAAAAATATATATTTTTTAAATATAAAAAAATTAAATTTTAAAAAAAATTATACAAATTAAATCTAATGTTACGATTAAATTGAATTTGAGCTAAAATTCCAAATAAAAACTCCATCATCCCATTCATATGCTATTGTGTGTATTTGTTCTAACTGTACCTATGCATTCATATGCTATTGTGTGTATTTGTGTGTGTATTTGTTCTAACTGTACCTATGCATTCATATGCTATTGTGTGTATTTGTTCTAACTGTACCTATGCTAAAAATAAATGATCAAAAATCATAATTTAAAAGTATCAAAATACTGTTTTTAAAAATTAATTTCTAAAGTTATTTGTGGCTGATACGAAAATAATAATAATAATAAAAAAAAGCATCAGCTGTAAGAAAATTCGGCCATCTTCCAAATTCTCACAACAATATCTGACGAGCAGACAAATTTGACAAAGGCTTCAAATTATTACAGACGTGTTTGAATTATAATTTTTGGCGAGACATTGAACCAGAAAAAATTAATCATCAAATAAAGAAGTCAGTTTTTTGGTAGATAATTTTCACGAGAATAATTTTATCGCGATCACACTTAGTGATCACAAAATATAATATTTTATGTGCGTTGTTTATGTTATATTTTAAATTTATTATTTATTTTTAAATATATATAATACACGATATGTAATATTTAAATATAATCACAAAAATATGACCTCAATAATATTATTGTTTATACAACCTTAATTGTTACCTTAGTCTTTGTAGAAAACGTTTTGGACTCAAATTTTTGTGAAGTTTTTCTATTAATCAGAATATTTGTGAAGTTAAAATTCAGGGTTTGCAAGCTTTGGACGGTCAGCGGTTACTCAAATCTTCTCCGTATTCACTGACGTAGGTTTGGAATTTAGTCAACTAAGATTTCTATGCTTTCTTTTACAATCTTATTTTAAATGGGTGCTTTAAAGAGTTTAATGAATTTTAAATAATAATTTAGTAGATATAAATTTTTTTAATATTAATATATTTTTTTGGTGTGAAATTTTTTTTTGTTTTATAGACATCGATACACTTTGTACATATATCTATACATTATATACCTCTTTACTATAGTTCAATAGGTTTTGATTATTATTTTCTATTTTAAATTAGTGAACCGTTGGTTGGTTGGTTTGTATTACTCAATTTTTATCATATTTATTCAGGCTTTTTTTTAAATAATGATTTATTATTTATTTAGTTTCATTAGTTTTATTTTTACTGTTTTTTAAAATATTTTAGTCAAAAAAAAATTCAAGCTTTTATCAAGATAGATCAGAGAAATTGAAAAAGAAATAAGAAGAGAAAAATAAGTCGACAAGGTATATTTATTTTGTAAAAAAAAATGTAAAAATTGAAAAACAAAAGTTTTTAAAAACTAAAAAGTAAAAATTCAAAAAAAAATAGACTAACGTGTCCATGAGTGAAGACTTATTTTGTGTTTTTTAGTGTATTTTTTTTATATTTGATTAAATATTTTAAATTTTCAGTTCTTCTCATCATCAGCAGAAATTTTAAAAGTAAAATTTAACTAATAAAAAGTCAAAAAAAAAGAAGAAAAAACCAAATCAGTGTGCGATAAAGTATCATTGAAGATTTTAGAATCAAGATCCTCGATCATGCTTTTTTTTTTGTGCAATGCATTATTTAACAGTTTGTAATTTTTGTATCACGCAATCTTTTGTGCAATATATTTTTAGTCGCTAGATAATTTATTACAGAACTCCGCATGGATATGCAGTGCTTAAAATTATATATCTTATACAATTGGTCCTAAACTCAAAGAACAAAAATAGTTGTGCGTTGGATAGCTAATAGTTAGCACGTTAAAAAATTTGCATACCAACGTTAAAGCGTCGCCCTTAAGTGATGCGTTGTGGTTGTCTTGGCTTCAAATGTTTGAAAAATAAACACCTAGGTAGTGGAATAAGAGTATGGGTGCAAAAATAGTCTGAGGCTAACCTCGGTCCGTTATTGTAGTGGTCCGATCCAAATTCAACCATTGTCCGACCTTGAGCTTAAACTTTATTTTTGGAACCCGTGGGCAGGATCAGTCCGAACTTTAGTGCCAAAGCCCAAAAGTAGCCTGGCTCGAGATTCAATCTTGAGTTTTTTTAATATTTTATTATATACAAAGAAGTAAATATATAAAAATAAAATAACAGTAAAAATGATAATTATTAGAAATTTATATTTATAAGTTAAAATAAATATAAAAAAACCATTGTTTATTAAATTACATGCTAGTTTACAAATATAAAGTTATAATAATAAATTATAAGCTAGTTTATAAATATAAAGTTATAATAATTCATTATTCATTATATTATAAATACCCATTGTATTTTGAATTATTATATAAAAGCAATTAAAATTAAATATTATTATAAGTTAGTTTATAAACTAAGATTTATATAAGAAACACATAAACATAGTTTTTTAAAGTAATTTTTAAAAATATAACAAGCTAAGGCCTTCCCATTCAAAAAAGGGTCGACTCAAAATTTAGCAGAAGCTCTACGGGCTTGGCTAGGCTTAAGTCGGGTCGAAAGAGTGGGAGATCGGGCCGGACTGAACTAATTTTATATTCCTAAATAAGAGTAATATGAAATAGAAATAGGATAATTTTAATTAAACTCGTGATTGGAAGAATTATAATTAATATGATTAGTGCCTACACACCTCATGTAGAATTAAATAAAAATATTAAATGATAATTTCAAGAACACGTGGATGAAATGATACAAAAAACACTAGCGAATAATATAATTATAAGTGAAGATTTTAATAGGTACGTAAAAAACAAGAAACAAAGTTATGAGAAAGCTCATGGAGGATTTGATTTTAGTTATCGATCGAAATGAGGCTAAAAAAAAAATTATAAATTTTATAGTAGCATTTTATATCAACTAACACTTTTTTTTAAAGAAAAAGAGAAGAAAGCTTAAAAACCAATTATTAATACTATGTTTAGACTAGCTTTTTGGCTTAAAAGCCTCTAAAAAAATCTACTTATTTGGTCTCAACTGGTTTTTTCTATATATTTTTTACATATGTTTTTTTATAAAAAAAACTAAAAAATCAAAAAACCTACAAAAAAAAAAAAATAGTCTAAATATAAGCTAAGAGTGGCTCTCATAAAAGTTATATATAGATTATTTTTTTTATTAAAAATGTAAACTGTCTAATATATAAAAACTGCAATGTCATTACTAAAAAAAAGTTTTACCTACAACATACATTTATAGTTCAAAAATTCTATTGATTCCCATGATACGTTTTCACATGACAAAGTCAATCGCGTTAGTCCAACTTAAAGTTTATCCAAGAGCGCAGACGCGTTGACCTTTCTCGTTTGGTTCAACAAAGGTTGGGACGATGAAAAATGAAAGTTTCGTTGGTGCCGATGGACAACTTGATGAGTGAAGTTAGGGTATCTTTGATTCAAATAAATGACCCATAATAAATTTCGAACTTGAACTAGGGATTGAAATTAAAATTTCATGATTCTCATATTTTTTAACAAAATCTCTGAGTTCTTTTAAAAGTTTCAAAATAATCAATGCAGAAAAAGAATGACTTCGAAACTTTCTTTAGAGCGATAGTCAAGAAGCTCATGGGATTCAAGCAAAAAGGATTAATGATGAAAGTGACGTTAAATATTTTGTGTTCAGTTATTTATAAATTTTAGTTGATTGCACATTTAAAGATATCATTTGTAAATTCATTTAATTGAGTTAAAGAGATTAAACCTAATAAATGAGGGGTATTATTATAGCATATTTTGTAAAAATATCAACAAAGAACTAAGGCAGTTAACAAATTATGAGATATGACATATTATGATTTTTCTCAAATTAAAAAGATTCTGTTGAGGAAACAATCAACAAATTAAGACAAATTCATTTAAAATGAGACATTTGATAGTAAACTACCAGAAGAAAGAGAAAAAGAAAAGCGTAACCATCCACTAAAAACATCTAACCGTTATGCATTCTCACTCAGTGGGACAATTGAAAATGGTTACCAAAAATTCAAAAGACAAGTAGTTAGTCTTTTAAATTTTAAGAGGAAAAGGTTTTCAAGACCTATAAATAGATTTGGTTGTATAATTAAACTATGAATTCATTAAACAACTTAACTCCTAACACAAATTTTACGATTATTTTAATTTCAAAATATAATAACAAATTAATTTTTGAACAATTATAAAAATTTTACATTTAACGTATTTGTCGAACATAAAAAATATTCAAAGTCCTAACAAATAGTTTGATTTAAAAAAAAGTATAACAAAAATATAAATAAATACATAAATTATTATTCCAAACCGGGGCGTTGAGGCTAAAAAGAAACCCAATTGTTCTAACTTAGGGTTTAAGAAGAAGAAACGCTTGTCGTTTTTTAAGATTTTTTATCGGTATTGGCAACAGCAGGATGTTGAGTCAGATTGAGACGAGTGATGTACGGATTTACTAAGGAACCGCAGTATAAGTAGTTCCCAATCTTGACCCCACCAGTGACCAACGACAAACCAAGATCGCAATAGCGGGCCATCGGATTTCCTTCTAAATCAACGGCCACAACCCCCGCATTTTTCCCCATGTGGAGCCTTCCTACGTACCTCATCATTATTGCGAAACCCTTTCTGATAAAAGGATACTTTTGTGTCAGATCCCAAGCAAATGTTCTTTCCTGTAAAATTTACAATTAAAGTAAAAAGATTAGATAAAGCTTCTCTTGAAAAAGTAATAAGATTTTAAAATATTTTTAAGGCTCAATTAACAATTAATTTAAATTTTATTTTTTTTATTTTTTGTATTTTTAATCAAAAATAAATAAATAAATTTAGTTTAAAATAGTTTGTTCAATAACTTAACTTGTAAGTTGGTTTTTATTTTTTTTTAAATAAATAATTTTATATTTCTATATATTTGATATTAATAATTATATGTAATTAGTAGTGATAGTAAATAAGTTATGAATAAAAAATATTATTGTATTTTAAAAATAATGAGAGTTTAAATTGAATATTTTGAAATTTTGCATTTTAGTTTAATTTTTTTTATTTTGTAAATTTTTATTTTTTTTACCAAACGATTAATCTTTACTTTTTGACATTTTTTTTCCAAAAAGCAAAAGTTGTCAATCTGGCCTTAATAATTTTTTTTTAATTCTAATTCAAACAGACAAGACTTTAAAATTTTTCTTACCACGAATAAACAGGACTCTAAAATAAAAATTTTCGAAAAAGCCAAGTAAAAAAAGTCAATGCATGTTCTCTGCTACATGATCCACTTGCTTCCTTTTTATGTTGTTTTTATGATATCTAATTTTCTCATATCTAGTAATTTTTTTCAGCTTTTTATTAAAATTTGTTAACTTTTTTTTTCTTCGTTCTTAGATGAACCAAAAAAGTCTACCACAAATAAAAATAGACTAAAAAGACGGAAAAAAATTAGCTTAATTTTTACCTTCCGTAATTTTATTTTTTCATATTTAATTAATTTTATTTTTCTAGTTTTTTAGAATATAAGGATCTAGACATAAAAATAGCACCAATTTTTCTTTTTAAAAAAAAAAAAAAAGTAAAGCTAACTATCAACAAAAAAATCGTGAAGTACTAACACAATATAAATTTTAGATAATCTTAAAAATGATGCACGATTGTCAATTAAAAATACTAACAAAAGTATTTTTCTCAATATACCCAATCTAGCCATGACTATGGCAATTGTAACAAATGTAGAAACCATTAAATAATAGATTTTGGAACATTAAAAGGAGAAGAAATATAACTTCATGGAGCAAAAAGTAAGGGAAACTAATAAAGACTAGAAATTATAAGAAAAAAATATGTTAAAATTTTAATGAAGAAACTAAAATAAATAACAATGGCGAGTTGGGAAAAAAATAACAAAAGCCATAAAAACAATAAGCAAGACAAAACAGATATTGACCGGGCTTCAAAAGTTGAATAGGTGAGAGCATAAAGTAGAAAATTATGATAAGATGTCGAAACTTTCAATAACAATGACTAGCATGTTAAATTCAAAATCAAGGCCATTTAAAATAGCAATAACTAGATTTTTATTAAAAACATGCTCACTAATGGAAGTTAGGGCATCGATTATAGTTTTGATTTTTTAAAGAAAGAGATAAAATGAGTCCCATATGATAAGCCACTGAGACATTTGCGATAAAATAAAGAGTTAGCAACAGAGTTTTTAAAAAAAATGCTCTTGAATGAGAGATTAGATATTAGTAGAGGTTTTATAACTAATAACCGAGGCAAGTATAAGCTCAGAAAGCGTTGCAAAAATAATCTTGACGAGAGTTTTGTTAATTTAAAATCAAAAAGAACGGTTAGAGTTGGGATGAATAGTAAAACAAAAAAGTGAGCCTTCAACAAATTGCAGTAAGTTTTAACCATAAAAAATGCATCAATTTAATGAGACCAAAGAAGAAAGTTATCGTTTGCAAACTTGATGGTAAATAAATTTGTGATGGGAGAATAGAGAGGGTAGCAGGGGTGGTAGAAAAGATAGTTAATATAGTTATTAACGTGGTGGGGAGGGAAGAAACAAGTAATAGACCAAGTTTTGTACCAAAAAAAATAATAATAATAACATAAGAAGATAAGAGGAAGGACCATAAATTAGGATGATACCATCAAAATGTAAATATTTTTTTGTATATTCTTCTCTCTCAATTGGAGTGACTATTTATATGCATATGACAGAAGAAAAAAAAACTTATAAATGAATAAAATTTAAGCCTAAAGATAAGTTTAGGAATATTTACAACAAAGTCCAAATAAAATATTTTGTATACATAAAATAAATTTAAGAATCTTTACGATAAACACTAAATAAAATCAATTCGATTTGTTATACACACAATAAATTTTAAAAATATATTATACAATAAATATAAAATTAAGATGGTTTAAGATTTTTTTTTCTCAATCCAACCAAACCCAATTCATGCACACCCCTAAGTAGGTTTTGACAGCATTGTGTTGTCCCTCCCTGTGGGCATGCAGTTGGTTTCAAATTTATTTTTATAATTGGAAGGTTGATCTTATAGGGCGTGAAAATTTAAGATTGATAAGATATAATAGTTAAGAAATTGAATCACGGTTATTTAATTATTTATTTTTAAAATTATATTTTTTGTTTATTATTTTTTATAAATACAAATAGATCACATTATTATTGATATTTAATAAATTTATATTTTCACATAAATGATTTATTCGACAAATTTTCTCAAATAAGCAGTTCAAAATATAAAATAGCTCCAAATTAACTAATTCCAATCGGGATCAAAACAGTGCTCAAAATTCTTGATTTGCATTATAGGCCTTGGTTACTAGTTTAAATATATATATATATATATATATATTAAATTTTTTAATTTTCTTAACTAATAAATTTATTTGAATTAAAAGTATATCATTTGGTTTTTTGTTTTTGAAGCTAATATCTTTTAAATTAATTTATCAGATAAGAGGTATATATATTTTTTCTCAAACTAGAAATTACTGTCCTTCTATATAGTTAACTATAATAATTACATATTATTAGTATGAGTAATAAGTAAGTTATCAAGTAAAAAATTATTATTTTTCCGAAATGAGTAGGAATTTAAGTAGGATGTTTTAAGAATTGATGTAATTAATAATTTGATGATTTTTTTTCTTTTTTTTTTGTTTGTTAAACTGACGAAATTGGAAAAAAATAAATAAAAGAAGAAGGAGACGAAGAATCTTGATTACCGTGGCTAACGCAATCCAGAATAAGCCTTCTCCATCATACCGTATATTGTCGGGCGCGCCGGGCAAATCAACAAATATATCAACGGAACCTTTCTTTTCACCTTGGATGTAGTATCTTTTACACCTCCACCTGCAAATAATCGATTTAATTCAATCGAACAGTGCAAATTCCAACAGTTGATAATAATTGATGATATAGTCGATTCATAGTAGAAATTAACCAGATTCAAACCAAAATTTGCGAACATTTTGTGGCTCAGGATGGAATTAATCAAAATCAGAACCTACATTAGGGTTTCGCAGAAGACGACGAAGCTCTGATCCGGCGAGATTGCAACTCCATTCGCAAAGTAGATGTCTCGGACCAGTACTTTGGTCCGCCGAGTCGACGGATCGTAACTCATGAATCTGCCGTAAGGCCTTCCCTCTAGCGAGTCCCATACGAACTCACTTAACGTGTACTTGCTCGATGCATCCGTAAAATAGATCACTCCGTCGTCCGCGACGTCGACGCCGTCTGTTAATTTGAACTTCACGTCCTCTGCCTCGTCTGTTAGGAGCTCAACCTCGCCGTCTTTGGTAACTTTCAGTAGTCCCTGCGCCACAAAATTCTCTTTAAAATACTTGTTCGGATTCATCACATGATTTGACCAACCATTCACTTATTTAATCATTTTAAATTGCTTAGTTTTATTTTAGTGACTATTTATTTATTTTATTAAATTTCTTATTTTATGAAACAAAATTTACTTTTTCATATTTCTCTCATTAAAACGCAAGTAAAACAAAAGAAATAGTCCAGAAATATTTTTAAAAATAAAATAACAGTAATTCTAAGGGCCCAAAAAAAAAATCTAAAAAATTACTCCGAATTCTAAATAAAAAATTTAAATTTAGTTGAGTATTGTGTGGATCATACTACAAACAAATTTAAATAATTGATTTTGAATTCTGAATAAATTTCTCAAAATATTTTCTGAGTTTATAATATTATTGATAAAATAAACAAAAATTCAAATTTCTAACCCTTAATTAATTTTTGTGGCCTTTACCTCTTTTTAAAATTTTGATACGAAAGTTTTTTTCAATTACCTTATCTAAGAGGAATTAAAAAATTTGAAAAAATGAAAAAAAAAAAACGTTATACTGTGGTTATTCAATATGGTGCTGATATATATATATATATATATAAAATAAAGTGTAGGGGTTATAATTTAGGAATGAGGGTGCATGCAGTGTTCCTTAAGGGACTCGATTTTTAAATATATTTTTATGATTAAATTTGTCTATTATGTAAAAATTGTTTAGTTTATTGCTCATACAAAAATAAAATTAATCCAATTTATTTATGTAGCTGTGTGGTCAGAAAAATTTATTTATGTAACTGTGTGGTCAGAAAAACTTATTGAGTTGGTTGAATTTTAGTTCAATTTTAAAAGTATGTATGAGTTTTAGTTCTACTAAATTTTTTTTATTGAATTTAGTTATTTTTTTAAAATTCTAGAATTTTTGGGTTTAACATGTCCTTTGCCAACTAGTAATATATTTTTTCTTTAAATATAATTGTATTAGCCGAAAATTCGTTTAATTTAAGGGATACGTCATCTTTAAAAAAGTTCGGAGAGAGAGAGAGAGAAAATTTGCTTGATTTAAGAAATACGCAATCTTTAAAAAAAATTTGAAAAAATTTCAAATTAAAAGAGAGAGAGAGAGATGCTGCTTGATTTAAAAGATATGTTATCTTTGAAAAAATTTTAAAAAAATTTCAAATTAAGAGAAATAATATCTTTAATAGGGATATATTAGATATAATAAAATAATTTTAAATCTGATTGGATTTATTCTATTAAAAAAAAGTACTGAGACTAAATCTAGCATTACAATAAAAAACAAGACTAAAATCCAAAATTTTTCAAATTTATTTAACTAATTTTTTAAAATAACATTTTACATTTGTTATTATAATATTTTTATTTTTTTTATTATTTAGTAAAATTATTATACTTTTTAAATTTCTTTCAATGAAACAAGTTGAAAAAGTAAAAAAATTTGATCAAAATTTTAAAAATAAGTAAAAATAAGCCAATAAATAAAATTCTATGAGTTTTAAGCTAAAATAAATAAAAATAAATCAATAAATCAATAAAAAAAACATTTGCCCAAACAGGGCCAAATTCTAAAGAGCTCCAAATTGTGAGTTTTCCAACTTTTGAAGTTTTAACCGTGGTCGCATCCAAAGATGACAAAATACACTAAAATTGTAGACACCTCCAAACTGTGAGTCAAATTTGTTGGGTCTGCCATGATAATTTATTTTGCACATGGGAAACAGATTTCAGAAAACCAAAGAGGGTTCTATGTCTTGCCTTGTGTTGCTCTTAATCCATGTCCATGTGACTGTGTTTGAGCACATTAATATTAGTTCATGAATTACCTAATATGGGTACAATTTATGGCTGTACTGAGCTTAACCTTGACGTACCTTGGCGGGTTCATACAATAATTCCTTAAATATTTATCTTGTCCTACATCCCACCCAGCCCAACTAATCAGGTTTCTTCTGTAACTTTAGAATTCTTCGAGATTTAGTTAAATACAATATGACCTATTCGTTAGAAGAGTTGTTTATTTGTGCTAAATAAGTTAGCAGTGACATACAAGGTCCATTGCATTCACATTAGAAGGGAATGGAATAATCTGATTTACTTACTAAATCCAAGTATTGTATGTAATTTTCTCTAGAAAAGGATGGATACATTCTTATGATGCCTCCCACACCCCCTACCAAGGAGGCATTGGATACTCATTCCTAGGTTTAAAAGATTTCTGCCCTAGAAAATACATTCATATTTCTAAAGATTTATTTTCTCTCCACTAATACAATTTAGAAAGAGGACTTGAAGATCAATTCAAATTTAAATTTTCCGATCCAAAATTCACTTTTTAAAAAGTATTTTTTCTCTTATTTTTAACTTATTTGGGACAGATTAACTTAAATTAATTTAAATATTATTAAAAAGCTCACATTTAAAAATAATTAATTAATAATGAGCATTAACTCGTCATAAAAAAAAAATAGAGCTAATATTGATTTTATTATTTTTAATTCCTCTTTATTCGTCGTTCCCTCTATTTCTGTCTTGGCAGAGCCAACAAATTGGGAGCCACCAAGCAACCCTAACTTTGTGTTTCCGTTTCTTTGACACTGAACCCCATCTGCACCCTTCATTTATCGTTTGTTTTAGTTTAATAAAATAAATATAATTTATTCAGTTATTTAGTTATATCTATGTAATTTAATTTTTCAAATAAAAAATCTATACAAAAAAATAATAAACGATTCAAATAATCGGCAAATAGAACTATCCAATTTCTTTTGGGACCGAACAGAAACTGTTTCCAAATTCCAAACTAAAAAAATTGACATCTTTTCAAAGCTAGATAGATGATCTTGTTAGGCCAATTGTGATCCCAAATTGATCATTTCGAGAATTTAAATTATTTATTATAATAATATAAATTATTTATATAAAAAATTAAATTAATTAAACATAATGAAATATTTAAGCAAATTATATATTTTTTTATAAAAATTAATTGTCAAACAAAAGAAATGGAAATAAGGGCTTGTTGCTGGCTGCGGATGTGGTTGTGGACTTGCGGCAGGGGATATGGAAGAAGAAAGGGGGGATGGTGTAACAGGTCAAAAATACACTTTTGTTCGATTTAAGATGAAAAACAATTATTTTAAAGTTATTATAAGATTATTTTTCTGTCTTTAATAATGTTTTTCTATTTTAGTTAAAATTTCTAAATTTTTAGATTCGTTTTATAGAAAAAATTATACAAAAAACGCAAAAAAAAAAAGTTCAAAAAAAAAAACACAATAAAAAACCAACAACAAGCTATCCCAAACAGACCGTTAGATTAATACGAGTAATAATTCCAACCTTATCGGCGTCGGCAACGATAACTTCATTGTTGTGTCCAAGAACGAGTCCCAGAGGCCGACCACCGGTGTTAACCCAGTTTTCCACCACAACGTCCGCCGCAGACTCGTTCACCACGACTCGCTTGATCCACCCATCAAGACAACCCGTGTATATGACTCGTGAATACGAGTCGTAAGCAAAATCTTCGGGTCCTAACAGCTGGCCAACACCAACCATCTCCGCACCCTGAAGCATACGAGAGTTTTGCAAAGGAAAGACCATGGGCTTCCTCGACAACTCGTGAGTGGGCAGAGGTGCCGGGTCGAACGAGTCTAGTTGGTAAAGCAGCACTCCGGCGATTACCGGCACCAGAACCGCCATTAGAGAACTGTAGGACCACATGATAGACATGTTTTTCTTTGAAGAAGCGTCGGAGGGGTACTGGTGGGTTGAGAGAGACGAGTCGCGAGGCCTTGGTTCAGCCACTGGTTTTGTGCCAAATGAATGACATGGGGTGGAGCAAGGACGGACGGTGGAGGTTTATTCAAATCTTTGACATTTAAGTAATGTGATATTTATAAGTTTTAGTTTAAATGACAATGAACGGAAAATCAATTACTGCTTGACACATTCAACAAACATTTAATGAGCATATCAACAATTATTTGATATCAATGGAAATTTTTTAATTTAGCTGAAAATTAATTGCCGCTTGAAAACTCACTTTTTAAGCTAAAAACTAAATTTAATTCAAATATTAAATGTAATAAAAAATAAAATATAAGCTTAATTCAAATAGTAATTAAGTTGGACCAAAAACAAAAATATGATTTTAATTCCTACAGCAAATGGAACTAAAAATAAAATGTATATGTCATTACTTTTGCTAATTAGTTCAGAATTTACCTACAAAAGAAATTAAAAATTACATTCTCAATCAAACTCGAACAACAACAGCTATGTCTTTAATTAAGAAATTGTGCTATAATTATAATGCCTAACTGGTCTAATAAATTTCATGTTCATTTGCATCTTCATATTAGTTGACTTCATAAAATTTTTATTTATATTTTGTTACGTGTTGTTCTCAATAGATACTACAAAAAGAATAATTAGTAAGATCTTAATTTTAGAAATTCTATAAAGTTATAAATTTTAAAAAATAACTAAATAAACTATAAAATTCATACTAGAAAAATACAATTCATGAGATCTTGGGATAGAGAAAATGAAGCATACATGCATTTAAATAGTGTTAATGCAAATTTGTCATCTATAATTTTAAATTTGGCTAAAAATTCAATATATTATCAAGTAATTCTAAATATTTTTATAAATTTATCACTTGTTATATGTGATTGATTACATATTCATTTGAGTTTTTTTTGTTGTGGTTTGAGTTTGATTAAGAATGTAATTTTTTATTTCTTTTATCGTTAAATTTTAAACTAATTAGCAATAGTAATATTATATGTATTTTATTTGTAGTTCCATTTGTTATAGGAATTAAAATTATATTTTTGTTTTTGGTTTTATTTAATTACTATTTGAATTAAGATTATATTTTATTTTTTATTATATTTAATATTTGAATTAAATTTAGTTTTTAACTTAAAAAGTGAGTTTTCAAGCGGCAAATAATTTTCAGCTGAATTAAACAGAATGAGTTTTTCATTGATATCAAGTAATTGTTGAGATGCGCATTAAATGCTTGTTGAATGTGTCAGGCGGTAATTGATTTTCCGTTCATTGCCATTTACACGGTCTCTCCGTGTAAAATTTAAATATATTATTGACTTAAATTAAAAATTTTGAACGGTATTATTAAGATTTTTTTTGTTTAAATTATTAGATTAATAGTTTAGTTAGAAATAATATTAGAGTAACTCTCATCCTCATGCAAGATTTCATAGTAGTGTAGATAAAGGATTTCATAGTGGTGTAGATAAAGGAGTATAGACTTCGAAACAAAATAAAAATTTCAAATTTATATATCTTGTGCACGTTTATGGGGTTACTATTTTTTATATTAATGGGATGCTATCTACATTCAAACCAAGAAAGAATTTAGACTACACGATAAGAGCGTCGCATATTTGAGTAAAAAATATATTATAATATTTCTTCTCACATCGGTGATAAATAAAAATTATGTTCGGTATATAAAGAAATTTATGAACTGCTACTAATAACTTAAACTTATATTTTAGAGTCACGTTGCTAAACTCCTCATTTAAGTTATTAGGCCAATAATTAACTTAAATAGTTATAAATAATATATCATTTAAAAAATAAAAGTTTATAAAGTATCTAAATATGATCGTTAAATATCATTCTCGTAGCATTATTCATAATTTAAATACATTTAAGAGAATGGCCCATTAAAGTTTATAAGTTATATCACTCAAACGAACCAAATAAGTTAAAATTTAAGCCAATAAACAAATAAACTAAATAAATTAAAAATTATCAAATCAAAGTAACTTATTTAAGTCAATATGCCAAAATAAGGCAAATAAATCAAAAATAAGCCAAACAAAATAATTTAAACGAAATAGCTTATTTGTGCCACGTAAACAAAGTAACTTATTTGTGTTTTGACATATTTATTAATAAAATAAAAAAACAAATAAGTTGACCACCCAAACATAACCAAAATTTGGAAACTTGGCCCATTTTATTAAACTCATTAAGAATAACTGTATTAAAAACAGTAATATTTAGAAAAAATACTAACTTGTTGCAATTGGTTATTTATCAAAAAATAACCATATCTCATAGTAAAAATTATAAATATTTAAAAAAATAATATTTATTGTTAAAATTAATAGTAAAAAATTATAAATGATGAGATTAAGCAATGTCACACACCAACATTGTCATAGGAGAGAGTGGGGAGCTGCTTTTGCGGAGGGAAGAGGAGACGGCGGAGAAGGATAAGAAGGAAAAGAAGAATATATCAATCCGGCATAAGTAATTTGGGGCCTTAGACACATATTTTAAAAGAGGACTTAACACAATTTAAATTCTTCATTTATTTTTTATTACTAGAAAATTTCTCGAGACTATCCACTTGAGACTGAATTAGTTTTTTCACTTTTCACCTTCTTTTTTTTTTAGATCCGAATTAATACTTTTTAGGTGGCATTTTATAAAGTTCTTCAAATCAAATGCATAACATAAAAGAAAGTAATCAATATTAAAAATTAGAAATGCCCACAAATGAGATAATTCATATAATAACTGTGTAAATTAAAAAACATAACAGGTAGACAGATATAGATTAGATGCATAATGCATACAAATATAAAAAATAAAATTAGAACAAACAGTAGATTAGGAAGAAAAAAAAACTTGGTTAGGTTGGGCCATTTAGTTTTAATAGGTCTTTAACTTAATAATTTTACATAAGATCTAATAAGAAATATTAGAAATATGGGATTTATTTTTTTATTAATAAAAAATTTGGGAACCCCATGTGGCCTTGTGGTCTTAGCCTAAGGGCTGCATCAGCAGAGGAGATATGAGGCAACAATTATTTGAAAGAAGTTTTGACAAACACTACCTATATGAGGTGTACGCTCTTTAGCATTTTTTCTGGAAGTTTAAAAATGCATGAGCAAAATGTTATATTAATTGTCTTAGAAAATTTGAAATAAAAATATTACCATAAACCAAAAATGTTTTGAGCAGAAAATTTTTTTTGTAACAAAACTAAGAACAACAGTATATAATAGAGTAAACTTTGTTTTAAACGTGTAACATTGTATCTGTTTTGACATAAAATGGAAAAGAAACGGGAAAAAAATAACTTTTTTTAAACTCTTACAATATTGCAGTAGAAAATAACAAATTTGTGATGGAATTTAACATTGGACATTGTGTTCTTAAGACATAATTCACTCTTGTTTCGGTGCTTGCGAACGATAGACATTTGTCTCTTAGGATAAATCGATTACCGCATACAAGAGAAGCACTACAAACTGCACACACTATGAACCGACTATACCTTGCATTCTCGGTTTATAACACAAGAAGAAGAAGAAGTTTGAATACTTTGGGTGGAGGGAAACTAATGAGGGGATTGGCTTTAAATAGCCAAGTAGGCAAAAAAGAAATTAGTTACAAAGCTAGAACATCAGTATATCAAATAGTAAACTTGGTTCTAAACAAAGGACATTGTATCTGTTTTGGCAGTAAACGGAAAAGAAATAGGGAATAAAAGAAGTTATAATAAACTCCTATTGCGAAAAAGAACAAATTTATGAGGGGGTTCAACTCCTCAAAACGAATGGTGGACGTTCCTAAGATAAAATTCGTCATCGCCCTCACCTCGATGCTTGTGAATGGTAGACATCTATCTCTCTGGATAAAACGATCGCCATGTGCAAGAGAAGTATTGCAGACTACACGCACTATGAACCGACTATGCCTTGCACTCTTTCTATAATAGGAGCAACACAAAAAAAGAAGAAAGTTTGGGATCTTTCGATGGATTGAAACTGCGAAGGAGCTAGCTTTAAATAGCCGAATATGAGACTGTTCGGAGAAGGTGAACAAGCATAGGAGGCACCGTTTACCAAGTCGGTCGCACCCGATTGACCCGAACCAGTGCACAGGTTTAAACCAAACCAACGCATTTCAAAATCCGCAATTCCAAAGGAAAAATTTATAGGAAAAAGTTAAATAAATAAATTATTTAATTATCAAAATGGATCTGATTTAAAAAATGTAGATGGACCGATTCATGAATCGACACTCACACCCACACCCACACCCGAGCATAGGAGGCGCACCATTCACCAAGTCGATCACACCCAGTTGACCCTAACCAGTGCGAACGTTTAAACCAAACCAACGTATTACAGTACCCGCGATTCTCGAGAAAAAATTTAGAGGAAAAAATTAAATAAATAAATTATTTAATTATCAAAATAGACCTAATCCAAAAAATATAGATGGACCGATTCATGAGTCGACACTCACACCCACACTTGGGCCAGTACACCAATGGGATAGTGGCAGCGGCATATGCACGAGTGTTTTGCTAGGTTAGGCCCAAACTCATATTTGGATAGGTCCTCTTTTATTTACAAAATTGGTACCCTTTGAGTACAAATCAAAATGCAATTTTGAGTTTTATAAACTCTAAGCAATGAGGGACGAACCTTCCCAATTTCTACTTTTTTAACTTCAAGCTATCATTCTTAGAGTTAAATTTCATTCACTTCAAAATAGTTTTGCCAATTTGATTATATATACTTAAAACTCACATATAATTGTACATTTTTTTAAAAAATTCTTGACGTAAAATTAATTGTAGAATCCACCTTTAATTTGTCTCAAAAATAGCTTAAAAATGCTATTTTTCAACACAAAACACTTATTATTCCCAAGGTTTTATTTGTCACATATATTATTCATAAATTGAGAATCTTTGGTATTTAGTCACCTCTTTTAAATTCCTGCTTAAAATTTTTTACTTTTAATTTATCTTGACCTGAGTAACTTAAAATAAAAAATAAAAAACTGTCATAAACTTGAGGCCTATAAGTCATATCATCCTCTTAATTAATAATGTAGCATCTCAAAAAATAGAATGATTTATTTTAAATAAAAAACTAAAACCTTAGGCCATGTTTGTCTTGAGAAAAAGAATTATGAGGTATTTAGTATCTCCTCACTAATAATCTTAGAATAGTATATCCAATGCATTGTTAATTCCTCTTTTTATGCATTCCTATGTTTGGTTATTTTATGGGATATGAAAAATTAAAAAACAAGTCATACGCATAAATGGCAGTAATATCCGACCTTAATTAAAATTCTTGCTATTGAAAATAATCATGAGAGTTTAATCTAGCTAAATTTCACTCGACAAAATAAAGGCCAGACATGTTGGCGCATAAAAAAAAATTTTTAGGCAAAATATGTTGTCCGAACCCCTAAGACTTCTGGGACATTGGATTTCTAGGACCACTGACCCTCAAATTCCCGGGACCTCAAGACCCCAGACCTCTGGGACCCGAAGACCCAAGAGCTCTAGACCTCTAAACCCTGGGACTCCGTAGTGCCGGACCCCCAGGACCCCTAGGACCCCCAAATCCTTAGGAATCCCAAACCCTCGGGATCCCCAAACCCCCGAGACTCAAAGCCCCCAAATCACGGGGACCCCAAGACCCAGGAACTCTAGACCCCGAGACTCCAGACCCTAAGACCTTAAGACTCCCAGACACCCGGATCCCCGAACCCCCAAGACCCCGGGAGCTTGAATCCCAAGGACCCTAGCTAGAACCTTAAACCCCTAGGATCCCAGGACCTTGGGACCCCTCTTGGACCCCAGACCTCGAACCGTGAACCCCCAGGACCCCAAGACCCCTGGACCCCCAAGAGCCTAGAACCCCCAGGACCCCAGGACCTTAGAACCTCTAGATCCTGAAACCCCCGGAACCCCGGACCCTGGGAGCTCAAAGCCCTAGGATTCTATAGTCTCAAACCCCTCGGGACCCCAAACCATCAGACCCATAAGACCCCAGACTCTCCAAACCTCTTCGAGTGCCCGAACCCTCAAAACTCCAAGACCTTGGGACTTCATAGTCTCAGACTCCCAGGACCTTCAGGACCCCAAGACCTCAGATCCCCGATACCTTAGGACCTTGAACCGTCAAAGCCTTTAGGACCCTAAAACCCCAAATCATCGAGACCCCAAAACTTAAGAGCTCTAAACCCCTAGACCCCCGGGAACCTCCGATCCCTGGGACCCTCTGACCCCTAAACCTCCGGGACTCCAAGACCTTAGAGTAATAATCCTAGGATAATATCGTCTAAATTAAGAATCAGATAATATTTTTAAAAAATTAAATCAATAGTTGATAATATTTATATTCAATGGTATAATAGTCATTTCTTGGTCTTAGAATTTGACCTCCAATCCTTGAATAATGTGTCCCACCCCCTTCATGGGATTGGGTTCTCCCTTATTAGTGGGATTGTGAATTCGTTTGAAATTGTTTGTCTACCTCTCATTTTTACATCCAAACATAGAATAGAATTTTTACTAAGAATTGTCAATCCAATCCTAACCTTGAGTCTTTCAAAACAAACACAGCTTTAAAGTATTGGACCAACTTCACCTTAGCCCTAAAATTGTTGGGCTACCCACGGCCCCCATAACCCATGCTTTTGATGGTTATCTTGCTGCAAGTCTGGCCTCCTTGAGGGTAATTGGCTATTAATCCCTTTTAGGATTTGCAAGTAGGGTCTTTTTGTGATAGCCCTATTTTGTGAATTTACTTTTAGTTAAGTTTGTCTTTGGACTAAATTTTTTTATGATTTTTTTTTATTTTTAGTGAATTTTTTCTAGTATTAGCCAAATGAGTTTATTTTCTATATTCCTCCCGCCATAGGGAAATAGAAAAGTAAATTTTTTTATCAAAACCTAAAAAAAGTCCATATAAAATGAAAAAAGCCAACTTAACTTAAGTAGGCTTTTTGACTTTTTTCTAATTTTTTTTCATTTTTAGTGAATTTTTTACAAATTTGATTATAGTGGATATATTTTTTAAAATCCTCTCATCACAAGTAACCAAAAAAATAAAAAATTTAAATCAAAAAATAAAAAAAATTCAGAAAAAATAAAAAAAAACTCCAAAAAAAGTCACTTGGCTTTTTAGTCCAAACATAGGCTAAGTAAATGTGTAAGAACATGATATACTAAAAGGTCCTATACAATCATTTATTTTAAAATTATTAGTGTGCATCATTGTTCTCGCAAGTTTTTAAATACACTCCCTAAATTCTTTTCTACACCCACAAAGACACAAATATTTCAATTCATGAGTCTGTGTGGAAGACACCATTAATAACACAATGAGGCTTGTCTAATGATAGTGGCCCTTGAGTCAACTTCTCTTTGATTTTGGTTTCTCTTATTTGGATCCATCTTAGATGCTTCTAAATTGCTATTGCAAACTTGCAAGTAAAGTGTTTGAAGTTTCATCACATCTCTTTCTCTATCTAATAAATCTATCGTCCTCTCTCTAAATTTTTTGTTAAATCTCAATTCTCCTTCCAACATGCCGAACAATTCTATCTCCTTTAATACTACTGTTACCAACCTTCTCTGAAAAAGAATGAAATCACATCGATTGAAAAGGTAAAGAGTGTTAGAATTTATGAATTTATTGGCCATTAAATTTCAAAATTCAATAGCAGAATTCAATTGCAATTGAATTGACCATTCAATTAGCAATTGAATCCAGAAAATCAATACCATTCATGGCTATTGATTTTTCTGTAACCCATTCCATGATGGAATGCCTATATATGCTGTCATCTCATTCAGAGAAAAAGGAGCAGAGAAGGCAGAAAAGAAGAGACAGAACAGAGAAAAAAGGAAGAAGACACTAGAGGTGAGAAAGGAAATATACAACTCAGATTATATTGCAAACTGTAAGAGAAAAAGACAGACGGAGTACGTTCGTAGCCGATCCTTAGTGATGTTCCAACAATCGTGTAGCTGTTTTATCCTGGGAGAGTGACGCCGGTGGAAAACCTACAACACCTTCGGTAGGCGGTGAATCATTCTTAAAGAAACTGCCATTGTAGGATTCGGTTTGCAAATTCTATTCCTGTAATTTCAGATTATTGTAATTGTTGAAAGTTAATAAAGATGTATTTTCTGGATCACCGACCATGTATATATTTTTTGGCGTTGGATTGTCTCTCAACAAAGAGTCCCCGAAAGGTGTGGATGATTGCTGAGATGGTAGAAGGAATTGAACACATATTCTTGAGTGGTTTTCCGCACAATTGTAGATTTCCAAAATATGACTTCACCTCTTGGTTTAGAAAAACACTACTTTTCGGGATAAGAAAGATCTAGAGAACAGAGGAGGCACGAAGAGCATAATCAAGCGCTACCCACCAACCAATTGTTCTCCTTCATGTTTCTCATGTTTCGTGGAATCCACCGAGATGATCATGTGCGTCAGCAATTGCCTCAATAACAATCTGGGGTTCGAAGGGAGTTATGTTGCCAAGTTTCTCGGTAGATTTTCGTTCCAACCTTTCAAGGAGAACCCTCTCTTTGACTCCTCTTATTCTCTCTCGTGCGTACTTTGCCTATTCTGAAATAAAACAGGAACTACTTATAACTCGAATTTTAAAGATTATAACTACTTGTGGTTGTTAGAGAGGGTATTTTAGGTAATTGAAAATGTCACAAAAGAGGTTTTACTAAATTCATGAATTTCCTTATATAATAGAATAGATACACACACACACTAATATAAAAAAAGAGAGTTCCCATTTGATGTCACCCTTAAAGTGAAGCTATATAGATATTTAGTTTTCAAAAATACCCTTAATTGTGTTTTCTCTAAAATACCCATCAAACTTTCTTCCATCACTTAATTTTAAAATTATAACTACTTATTTTACTATTTAATTTTTTAAAATTATTTTAATTCTTGAATATACACTTGCGCACGCATACGTGTGCCAACCGCTAGTATATATAAAAGAAGAGTACCTATTTGGTATTATGAAACTGTGTGAATTTTTTATATACCAAAAATGACATTGGTTAATTTTTTTAATACCAAAACTTCATTTGGTTTATCCACTAAACTTTTCCTCCATCACCTAATTAAAAAATTATAACGCTTCACAATTTTAAAATTAAATTATTTTACTAACTATTATTTTAATTTATTTTAATTTTTAAATACACAATTACACAAGTATGCGTGTGTTCGTCGCTAGTATAAATAAAATTTCACAAAAATACGATTGTGTGAATTAAGACGAACACTATGAAATTAGTATGCCCCTTCTCATAGAGACGAAAATCCAACTCTATCCTAACAAAATTTTGTGCAAGTTTTCTATACAAAAAAATGCAAGACAACAAACAACACTTGAAGGGTAATAACGTATTATACTCTCAACTCTATCCCAACAAAATTGTGTGCATGCTTTCTATTAAAAAAAACAGAAAAAAAACATAAAAACAAAAACAAAAAAACAAAAACAAACGCAAGACAATAAACAACACCTGAGGGGTAATAACTTATTTTATTTCAAAAACAAAACTTAATACATTAAAAACTTATAGTAGTACTTGACAGATACGTATCTAAAATAAGACCAATAAGTAAATTTTTCTTAGAAAATGTAACCACCGTCTATTGAGCGGTGATTAAGGAATATATAATGTATAGATATTTATATAAAGTATATTGATATCTGTAAAAGTAATAAGTCACACACTAAAAAGTATATTAATATTAAAAAAAATTTATTTTTAATAAACTATTAACCATCGTCCAATAGAAAGTAGTTCAGCACTACCCATTTTCCTTTATCATTCTCCTCTTGTTTTTTTAGCTCCTACTTCTGACTGATACAGTATGGTATCAAGAAAGAAAAAAATTAACCAGGAGGCATTGGGCCGCTAAAGTGCGTAAAAGACAACTAGGCCCAAATTTAATGGCCCAAGCCTAAATTCATTGAATCCTTTCCTCTGACAAACGCCACCTTTTTTTTTCTCACGTGTCAAATCGATTAACGGCTCTTTTTTCCACTTCCCTTCAACGATGCAAGAGATTTCAGAAGCGCACAAAGCAGCCGCTTCACTCACTCACTGATCGTCCGCTGTCCGCCCGTCCATCATCGTAGCATCAGACCGTTACACTTCATAAATCCCCCCTCTCTCTCTCCCTCTCTTTCTAGAATCGTTGGGAAGACATGACTGCCGTAAGTGTAGCCACCAGCCATTGTAAGAAAGCAATGAAGTTAGGACTCTCTATCTTCCGCAGAGGCTTCAACTCCACCAAATGGTTTCTCTATCTAACCTCTTCTTCTTCTTTTTTTTCTCCCCCACAAGCATGTCTTACCAAAACCCTAATTTTTCCTTTTCCTTTCTTGAATTTTCTGAACTTATGGTTATATATGTGTGTGTGTGTGTGTGTGTGTGTGTGTGTGTGTGTGGTTTCTCTATCTAACCTCTTCTTCTTCTTTTTTTTCCCCACAAGCATGTCTTACCAAAACCCTAATTTTTCCTTTTCCTTTCTTGAATTTTCTGAACCTATGGTTATGTGTGTGTGTGTGTGTGTGTGTGTGTGTGTGTATAAACAGCAAGACAATGGCTAAGATGTCAGTGGCGAGGATAAAGCTGCTGAGGAACAAGAGAGAGGCGGTGATCAAGCAGATGAGGCGTGATATCGCTTTGCTTCTGCGCTCTGGTCAGGATGCCACTGCTCGCATTCGGGTAATTCTTAGTTTTTCCCTTCATTTTTCTGCACATCACATTTTCCCCTCATTTTCCTTCGCTTATTCGATTTAGTTTTCCTATCGTATGGCCAATTGGATCTTACTCTCTTATCGTGTTTAATTTAGGTTAACTTCCATGTTATAAAGATTATTCGTGCAAACAAATTAAATTGACCGGACATCGTTAGTCTAATGATCAAATCACATTAATACTTAAAAAATATACGATATATTTTTAATGCTTAAAAAAAAAAAAAGAAGAAATATCCAATCCGATTACGTGGCCACCAATCTCCAATCGATTTGATTTTTGTATGAATAATGTTCTCGAGTGGCATTATAATGTGAACGGTCCAAAACCTAGAAGTGAACCAACTTTATTGCTATTAGAGAGGAATGGAAGTATACTCTTATCTGGAAGTGCCTCACTTGATTTTGGGCAATTTCCCATTGAAATGATGAGCATCATCAAACGATATATCGGTTTGGAGCTGTGCTTCATTGGGTGTCATATGGTGGGATATATTTGCTTTCTTGCCTCTGTTTGGGACATTATTAGGGTGCTCTTGTCATTTCTTTTTAGTTACCTTTTGTTGCTTTTGCTGAACACTTGAGAAAATTAACCATATATGTTGATTTTAGGAGTTTAGAGGCATAACTTTGGTTCAATTTAGCAGTTCTTCTGGTGTGTATACATGTTACACTGCCAAGTTCCACCATGACTTTTGAGGATTCTGCGTAAAAGACGATGGCAGGACTCAATATGCTTATGATCCCGAACATCGTATACAAATATATAGGTAGGAAGATTTGGTCACACAGTGCTAGTATTTGAGGAGGTTTGGAGTCCTTCCATTTTTTTTTTATTTCCCCCTGTAATGAAGCAGGTCTGGGAACAGAATCAAACTGCATTTGTGCCAAAACGGTCTAACCAGTTTAGCAGATTGAAGTGATTACATTCTATTAATTATGTGCGGAGAGTGTCACTTTGCATAGAAAAGATTTTTTAATTTGTTTATTTTTATTTCATTTGAATAAGAACCATTTAACGGAACAAATCAAAGCAGCGCTCAGCTGCAGTATCTCCAACACCAGCAATCACAGTGATTATCCAGTAACATATCACAGAACTTTGGTTGTAAAATTCAAAAAAGATCATAAAAAAAGAAGAAGATATTGTTCACCAGTGACAGAACACAACCTTAAGGCAATTAGCATTGAACTGTAGTGTTTAAAAACCACTACAAAGTTTTACACATCGATTGGATTCAAGAACAAAACTGGTAATCTAATAAGTCAAGGAATGCTATTTGGTTATAAGTTCCCTAGACTGGGCAAGGCCAGCGGCATCTTGTGGGGTTAGCCTTTTCAGAAGACATGGTATCACAGCAGGTTTAAATGTCTAATTGCGCCAGTCTCATCAGCCATGTGAGACTTTCATTTGGGCTACGGGCCACAAGTGTGACGGTCTCATCAGCCATGTGAGACTTTCATTTGAGCTAGGGGCCCCACCCGGAGGACCAATCTAATGCGGGGATCACGAGATTGGTTGGGTCATGGCATGCTCTTATGAGGTTAATCTTTTAAAGAGGTCTGGGCCGGTGACATTATGGTAGCATCACTCAGAAAATATTTGTTGTGCCTTTGAGCAGATCACCATATTTGTGTTCGAGCCACTATAACATAGTTGTCATCACCGCTTCTGCTTGTTATACTTGGTTCTCTATACGAAATGATTTCATCAATCATAGGGGTTGTAATCCCGCATATGTAGAATTTTATTATGTTTGAGTTTGTAAACAGTCTAGTTTTGATTTATATTGAATTCCATATCAATGTAAACAAGATCTGTATGTATACTGAAGCTGTTGTTCTTTTTTTGGACGTTTGTCTCAACGTTTATCCATGATAAATTCATTACAAGATAAAGTTGTGTTGAATCAAATTATCGATGGGGTTGTACAAGAATTATATCAATCTAGTAGACAATGATCTACATTTTAGGGTTGATGTGGCAGTGTGATGAAGTTGCTGTGTTCTTGTAGGTTGAACATGTGATCAGAGAACAGAATATTATGGCTGCAAATGAGATCCTTGAGCTTTTCTGCGAACTGATCGTGGCAAGACTTTCAATTATAGCAAAGCAAAGGTACCAAGAGCATGCAGGATTTCTATTCCATTATTAGACAACACGTCTCATGAAGCTCACAAACTAGTAAAACTGATCTTTGTCCAACGTATTCCAGGGAATGCCCAGCAGATCTGAAGGAAGGGATATCGAGTTTAATATTTGCAGCCCCTCGATGCTCTGATATTCCAGAACTTTTGGCAATTCGGGACATTTTTGAGAAGAAATATGGGAAAGATTTTGTGTCTGCAGCAACTGATTTGCGACCCAACTCTGGTGTCAATCGAATGGTACTTGTGTTCCACAATTGCAACCATGGCTTTTCTGGCACATTGTTCCTATATATCTGCACTTCAGTTGTAGAATTAAATCGGTGATGTTTTAAACGATGAACTCGAACATTACATCACTGTTCATCATTTAGTAGCATATGTCACATCACATTTGGTGATTTTTGTGTCATTGGATGATCAATTTCATGCTTCAACTCAAGTTGTCTCTTAACAGCTTATTGAGAAGCTGTCTGTTAGAACCCCTAGTGGTCAAATAAAATTGAAGGTCATGAAGGAAATAGCCAAGGAGTACCAGGTTGAATGGGATACGACCGAGTCTGAGATGGAGCTTCTCAAACCCCCAGAAGAGCTTATTGTCCGTTCTCTCTCTCTCTCTCTCTCTCTCTCTCTCTCTCTCTCTTCCCACTTGTTAATGTGTGTGGTTTTTTGTTCAGGAAGGACCCCAAACTTTTGTTAGTGCCACCAGTCTACCCGTCAAGCCTCTACCACGGCAATCTGCTGAGCCAAACAAGCAAACCACCCGGTAATTTTGGCACCCAAAGGATCACTGTTAAATTGTTTCTATTTTACTTTCAACTGCTAAAGTACTTTGATTCTTTACAATGGTCTCACCTCTATTTACTCCCTTAGGATTTATATGAAATTGTTCATTTGTTCTGCCTCAAAATTGCCTTTTTACCCAGATATTCAGGGGCGATGGACAGGGACACCGTACATTTCGTAGACGCCGCATCAGCTGCAGAAGCAGCTGCTGAGTCTCTAAAGAAAGCAATTGCTGCAGCAGAAGCTGCGGCTTATCTGGCCAAAAGAGACACCAATCAGGTTTCTGAAGCATCTGGTTTTGGTAATACTACCATGAACGGTTACAACATTAAGCATGAAAATGGGACTCTTTCTGGCAATTCTACCGGCATCTTCATGCCGAATGGTCCTCCAATTAACTATCAAGAGATGGGTGAAAATTCTGAAGTCCCAGCCCATACGTGCAAGTCACAAAGTTTTGAAAGGTCTCATTACTCGAGCAATGAAAACTCCTTATCCTCCTCCAAGATGAATTTTGGAAAGGTTATTCGGAGACACAGCTACAATGCCCCATCTGCACAATGTGATATAAAGTTTGATGAATCGGATTGTGATGAAGAAGTTGACATGGAAAACCCTACTGATGACAAACAACCTAACCGCCTTCCCCAAATACCTATAGTTCATGCTATGCAGGATCCAGTTCCTCGCATTCATCCAAAACTGCCAGATTATGATGCACTTGCTGCACGTTTCGAAGCTCTCAAGTATCGCAAGTCCCAAACCTAAAAGAATTTTGTTGTTGGTACGTGATATTTACATGCTATTCAATTATATAGAGAGGATTCTAAATGGCTTTGGGTTGCTTCAGTTTTATATGATCTACTGGTAATTGACAGGATAGCGTTTTGTCCACTTCATCTGAATGCTTTATGCAATTATGGGTTTTTACAGACACTGTTTAGCTTAGCTTTTTCTTTGCACCTCTACTTTGACTTTCTTATGGATTCACTTTTGTAGCCAAAAAGAAAAAGATAAGAAGAGAAGAAAATCCAAAAGGAGAAGATGGTGTTCATGGAATGGAGAATCTGACTATGTAAATGTAACCAACGGTCATGCCATGAAATATTCGGTGAAACGGTCATGCCATGTCGTTGCTGATATGTAGTATCACCCTTCAATAACAAAAAACTACATGGAATGGAGAATCTCACTATGTAAATGCAACCACCAAATCTGACACAATCAACTAATAAAACCACATCTATATGGTGAGATTCATTAGGACAATGTGGTAGTTTTATATACACGTGTTTTGTGTGTGTGTGTGTGTGTGTGTGTAAGGATGATAAGCATTGCATTGGATTTTAACCGTTAGGGCAATGTGGTAGTTTTATATACATGTGTGTGTGTGTGTGTGTGTAAAAGGATAATAAGCATTGTATTGAATTTTAACCCTTAACAGATGTAAGGAATACAAATAGGGGGAAAAAGAAAGTCTATAAACAACTGCCATAGATGAAGGTTTTCAAACAAGTGGCTACAGTAAAATTGGTGCAGTTCACTGCAAACTCATTTTTGATGCCTTACTCTGGGTAAATAAATCAAACAATTGGGTACAGTTCTATAAGAGGATCATCGTGAACTATAGGTTAAAAAACTCTTTAACGTTGATGGATGAAACAATGAGAAAACTATCAGCAACAGCAGCGACAAGATAAAATATCGATGCATGTGTAGGGTTTTGCTTTTTCTTCGAGCTCCTGCGCTGTTGGAAGCGGTTCTAATCTGTATATGCTGCTCATACCACAGCAAAAGTCGGACAAGTTTCTACAGGCTCCTTTACTGAAAGGATACACTCTTTCAGGAACCGCCCTGCAGATAAAAGTATTAAAGATAAGCTAAAAAAACCAATATAAGCTTAAGGAATGTTTGGATCATGGATATGCGGAGGAATTTGACCTATTTCTGTTATTTATTCTGTTGGTTTTGATAATAGTCTCACAATTTTCTTTTTGCTGAAATTACCTTTACTACTTGCCCAAGCTCATCTTGGTTACTCATATGTCAAACCCAATCCTTCATCTTGGCCACTTAAGCTTGTTTACTACAATTTTTTTTCTTTTTTTTTTCTCTTTGCATTTTTTTAATTCTGGATCAAATTGGATTGTAACAGTACAACACCATTCATTTAAGAACATCACCGTAATTTTTATTTTTCAAGGTCTTCTCCAAATGAATAATAAATAAGGCGTGTGTCATCATTACAAGTTTCCTTACTCTTCAATTTCCCAATTTCAAGAAACAAAGAACTTTGAAAGACTGACCTTAGGTAGGGAATGCGTTGTCGTCTTACAAGTTCATATGTAGTTTGATTTGTTAGAACAAGATAGCTGCCATGTTAAGAAAAACGAAGTGTCAGGGTTAGAGAACTGAAGCGGTTCCCTCAAAGTAAAGTTGTAGCCAAGTATTCCAAGTAAATATCAATTCAGCCCCCAAAATGACACAATTATACCATTCCCTCAAGATATATTTTAGGGGGAATTCATGAAGAGACCACATCCAGTAAAGTTGTAGCCAAGTATTCCAAGTAAATATCAATTCAGCCCAAAATGGCACAACTATACCATTCCTTCAAGATATATTTTACCCTCATT
Organism: Heliamphora exappendiculata; assembly: GCA_034768845.1. NCBI lineage: Eukaryota > Viridiplantae > Streptophyta > Magnoliopsida > Ericales > Sarraceniaceae > Heliamphora > Heliamphora exappendiculata. The sequence continues at coordinate 5,602,594 of JAOTRH010000018.1, read as the reverse complement.
TGCATATAATATGCATGCCTATTCATATTCCCATTACAATTTACAAATGACTTCAATACTTTGCACAGCCACATCAAGTTAATCAAAGAATATCACATGTTGTAGGATCATTATTTGCTTGCATTACGTGTGGTGAAGCTTCTTCACTGTTGGTGAAGAGCAAAGTACGGAAGAGGCAGAGGAAGATTTGAAAACTTATTCCGCTGTGTTTAATGTGGATCATTTTGTAAGAGAGGAACTACTGACATTTTGATGGCATAGAGAGCTCATTGCTCAAGCTTAGGTATTATTAGTATTTTGTTTAGCTAAGAGATGGAGGAGGGTTATCCTACTCTTGATAATTTTGTAAATTTTGTAGAGCCCACTTTTGTACTCTGAGTGGTATTCCCTTTGTGTCTCTTAAGAAAAAATAAAACAATTATTTGTTTGCACTACAACGCCAATTAGTCCTTGCTGGCTATGATATTAACCAGAAAATATATTCGGATACTCATCAGTTATAATGGCCCCTACACTCCCCCCAAGAAAACAAAGAAAGCGCTAACAGGCTTTTGACCAATTGATTGCATGCACCCTTAAAAACATTGTCTGACCCACCTCAACCAAACTCCCTACACCTCCTCACAACCTTTTCCCACGATACCTACCAACCTTGACAGCAAATATTTAACCTCTATCAGGACCCGAACCATATTTAGAATATTTAAGTCATAACCGGCCAATATTGTCCATCACCCCATGCCACTTCCATCTGAACAAATCTTTTTAGTTCGTTCCTCTCTACTTTAATTAGCCCTTCTGAAATTATTAACAGGAATAGCACATTAATTTGAATATGTTCATTGGCAAAGGAGTGAAGAAACCAAATCTTGTGTGTTGATGGCGCTTTAGAGCTTGGACCAACTATTCAAATGCTAACAAGCCATCTTGTTTTACATCCAACCGTGCTTTAAATACAAATAACTTACTTTGCATAATTAGGCTTCGTTTGGTAAATTAACTTTAAACTAAACTTTTTACTTTAAGTCACTTTAACCTAAATAAGCTAACCTAAATAAGCTAAAAGTTTGTTTGACATACTTTTAGAGTGGTTTAAACTCATTTATGATAGTTGGCTTAAAGCCAAATCGTATCACATGCTAAATCACAAACTTATCCAAGCCGACTATAAATAACAAAAATAATTAGCCCCAATTTTAATTTTCTTAATTAACAAATACAAGTAGTTCCGTAATTAATAAACATAAATATAAATTTTTCTTTAAATTATAAATTTCAAACAGTGAAACCGTATTATACAGTTTTTTAGAAAAGGATAAAAGTTGTTATGGGATAATTGTGAATGGCGTAATGTTATTTTACTTAAAATCTATGAAGTACGGACAAGTCGAAATAGGTGTCGTAACTGTGTCGGACATGCTATGTAGCGTGCCTTTTTTTTTTTAAAGATTCCATTCGAACATGCCAAGGAACACGCAGGGTACACGTGTGTCCAATTTCAGACGCACCTAGACACGCCAAACCCGATAATGAAATAAAAAACCCAAAGAGCCTCAATACACAGTTTGAAAAAGTACTCAGCTTCTCGTCTTCGATACCCCACTGCAACCTTCACCAGCGAACTCAACAACTATCGATGACCTCAATCTCACTTGCGACAATCACCAACGACCTTCAATCGCCCTCTAAATAAGCACTCTACTTTTCTTCCATCTATTTTTTAGCGACTTCTCTGTCTATTTTTTATTCTACTTGTCTCCGTTTTCTACTTGTCTCCGTTTTCTTCTCTCTTCTTCCTATCCCCTCTTTTTTTATTTTCTAATTTTTGCTTCATTCGAGTCTTTGAATGATTCGACGACAATGGCATGTTTAGTTGTTTCCTAATTTTTTTCTTTACCATTTTGATTTTTTTTTTATACTTTTTTAGTCATTTTTGGTTTATCCAACGCGCCAAGCACGTTCATGAGGGTGATGAATCAAGCCTTACAACCATTTATTGGTAGTTTATTTCAATGATATCTTGATATATAGTGCTAAACCAGAGTTGCATCTGCAGCATTTACGGGAAGTCTTTATAGTACGGAGAAGAGAGAAGTTGTTCGGAGCAATCAAGAAATGTTCTTTTTTGATGGACAAGGTGTTATTCCTTGGCTATGTAGCGTCCAAAGATAGAATTTCAGTTGATGAATCTAAAGTAAAAGGCAATCAGACAGTGGCCTCAGCCTAATACCTAATTCGATGTGCGAAATTTTCATAGACTGAAAGCATTTTATCGAAGGTTCATATCCCATTCAGCAGTATCATAGCTCCTATCACAGACTGCATGAAAGGAAAAATTCATGTGGACAGATGAAGCGGCAGGGGCCTTTGGGTTGATCGAGCAGAAGTTGACGTTTGCACCCGTCCTAATATTGCTAAATTTTTCACAGCCATTTAAGTTACATTGTGATGTGTCTAAAGTGGGGATTGGGACTGTTCTTATCCAAAATTCCAAACCTGTGGCATTTTGTAGCGAGAAACTAAATGGTGCCAAGTTGCGATACAGTACTTATGACGTAGAATTCTATGCTGTTGTTTAGTCTTTGAAGCATTGGTATTATTATCTTATCCACAGTGAGTTTGTTTTATACTCAGATCATGAGGCATTAAAACATCTGAACAATCAAAGATAAGCTTTCTGACCGACATGCCAAGTGAGCTGCTTATATCCAGAGGTTCTCTTTTGTCATCAAGCACAAATCTGAAGTGTTGAATCGTGTGGCAAATGCACTCAGTCGGCGACCCTCCTTAACCATGATGCATAATAAGTGTACATCGTTTCATGTCCATGATGGATTTCAATTCAAAGGAAATCAGTTATGCATTCCTGAGTTCCAACTTACGTTTGAAAATCATCAAACAAATGCACAATGAAAGCCACATAGGGAAAAATAAGACTTACGAGCTAGTGGCAACTTTTTACTTTTGGCCTTCCATGTGGTGAGAAATATATAAGTTTGTGGAACGATGTCATATTTGTCAAGTGTCCAAGGAAACTGCTACGAATGCCGAACTGTATACCCTACTACCCATCCCATCTCAGCTGTGGACGGATGTTAGCATGGATTTTGTGCTGCGATTGCCACGTAGTCAACGAGGGAGTAACTCTATATATGTTGTGGTGGACAAATTCTTGAAAATGGCGCACTGTATCCCATGTAAAAAGACTATCGATGTCGATGGCACAGTTGTACTTCGAAGAGGTTTATCATTTACATGGGTTGCCTTTCTCTATTGTGTAAGACAGAGGCACGCATTTTCACAACCACTTTTGGTGCTGTATGTGAAAATTAGCAAACACCAAACTGGGTTTTAGGACTACACACCACCTACAAACGGATGGACAAACCGAGGTGGTGAATCGTTCCTTGGGAAAACTTCTTTGCAATCTTTTCGGTGATCATGTGAAGACATGGGATCAAAAGTTGAGCCAATCGTTGTTTGCTTTTAACCACTTTGTCAACCGTAGTACTAGATTTCCGCCTTTCTAGATTGTTTATGGTTCTGTGTCTAGATTCCTGCTTGACCTCGCACCAATTCCAAATTTGAGGAAGATTCATGGTAAGGTCAAGGACTTTGACTTACTACAATAGATTAACTAAGTTCACTCAACAAAATTTACAAGACTCCGCAGTCAAGTACAAGCAAATAGCAGACAGGAAACGACGATTTGTAAAATTTGATGTGGGTAATTTTGTGTATGTTGTTCTTAGCAAAGATCGATATGTGACTGAAGAGTATAACAAGCTGGCAGCAAGAAAAATTGATTCTGTCGAGATCATTCAAAAAGTTAATCCAAATGCATATCGCCTCTAGCTTCCAAGTCATATCCATACCTCAAATGTTTTTAACATGAAGCATTTGATTCCATATCGCGGAGATAGCACTTTTGATGAGGATGCGAATTCAAGAGCAAATTCTTTCGACGTGGGGGAGGATTATGTAGAGCTACTCAGCTTTTCGTTCATGAAGACCTATAACCACCAAAAAACCCAACAATGATAATAGAAGTGCGACCTAATAGTGGCAGATTGACCTCCGACGGCCAATGTTCGATAAAAAACGCCCCAACAAACAACACCCATCGCTACAACATGACTAATGATGGATTTCGACAAAATTCCTTCATTTAGGCTTTGGAAACGTCAAATATGCCGTTTTGCCAATTCCGAGAACTTTTCAAATCCGTTTAAGTCTAGATTTTTTCCAGCAATCTTAAATTTTATTCTAGTTTTTAAATTTGAGCTTTACTCAAATCTTTCCGTTTTTGGTAATTTTTTGATTTTATTTTATTTTTACCTTGACTGGCAATTGTTGCTTTTTCTTTGCTTATTTCCTAGTACGGGTAGGTTGTCTTTCACTATAAATTCGTGATGTACGCTTTCGGGCAAATCAATTGTTGATTAATAAGAATTTTCAAAGAATTTTTTCTTATTCGCGTTTATTATTGGAGAGAGCATCTATAATTCAACCAGGCTTGTGGATTTTGGCACTAGTGTCCTTCTAGCCGATACGCTTCCCTGCATCACACGCCTACCTACTCAACCTAACCACTCAATCCAACACTCTTCCCGCACTTGTGAGATCCGGGCCCGTCTCTTTTTGAGATGTTTATATATGTTTGACTTGTTTCTTTCAGTATATGAAAAATCTCGATGCATAGTTTATATTTCAAAGTTGTAGAACAGTATGTATAAATGGTTTTATGCTTTCCCAGGTTTGGTTGAGGCTTGTTTGACTAGTGTTTGGACCGAAAAACCTGTTTTGCGTTGAAAAACACACTGCCCAGCAGTCCAGCGATCCAGTCGACTGGACTGGAGGATCCAGTCGACTGGGGCGACAGTGTGCATGTTCGGTCGACTGGACCGAGATATTTTTCCGTTTTATAAATATCCAACTGTGGAGATATTTGTTAAAAGCTTTGCTTTTAAGCTTAATTTTTCCTTTTCTCTGCCTTCTCTCTAGATTTGAGGGTCCGGAGCTTGATTTTTCGTTAGTTCGTTTACGGATCCTTGCTGTGCGCGCCGTAAGCTTCGCGTTCATCCGGACAGATTCTCGTGTCGACAAAGTTCAATTTTTTAGGTTTCGAATTTCAGCTCATCGAGGTAGAATTCTAGACCCTACTGCTGTCAAATGGTGTTATATATAATTATATGTGTTTTCTTCGGGTAAAAAAATACATTAAATATGATTTTCATGTTTAAACCTTAATTTTTTGGTAAAAAGTGGATTTTACGCCTTTTTTTGATTTTTTACATGATCCAGGTGTGTTGATATCTGTAGTTTTCAAAAGGAGGTTTGAAAACGAGGTGTTTTATAAAAAACGTATTTTTGGAGGTTTGAAGCTAACCCTTAGAGTTGAGTCTCAGCTTTTAAAAGGTTTTGTTGGAAATATGCTGTTACATGCTTGTAGATCTCTATGTGGATGGATTAGATCACTTTTGTACATGCGATGTAGAACTGTTTTGCGGGTTTTAAAATATTTTCCATAGATATACCGTGACAGTGGATATGTTGAGTTGGGCTTACATTGCTCTTCAGTGGAAGTCTGGAAAGGTGCGCAGCGCAGGTGCTTTGTACCTTCGAGTTAATCCACGTAAATTAAGCTGGTTGCCTCCGTTAATGTTGTCGTTGTCGTGACTCCGTATAGAACTTGTCATTACTTAGCAGACCATGAGTGGTTCTAGAGTAATGGGCAAGAATCTATAGTTTTTACATTTGTCTGTGTAGCATAGTCGGTACATAGGATTCATTTTATCTTGTTTTCTTCTCGGTTGTGACCCGAGTGAAGCATACTGTGTTTTTACTATTTTTTCTTAACTGTAGCATGATATCTGTGTGGATGATATGCATAGTTTTAAAGATGAAAAACTTGTGATTTTTGAAAGGAAAACATTTTTGGCTCTAGTGGTAGTCTTTATGCTTATGATTGCATAACCTGCTTTACAGCTTTATAATATATTCCTATTGGGCTTGTGGAGTTTTGTTGAAAACCATTTTTGGGTGATCATATGGAGTTGACCTAGATGCCTATGGTGGCGGAAGACTTACTATAGCTTTTCCTATTTTTATGACTCGTACTTTTACATGCGATGCCTGTTTCAGAAGGCGAGTTTTGTACGCCTTGAAACGATATACTTATTCACATATGAGACTGCATGTTTACTGTTTATGAGAGCTGAACTTTGAGAATCTTTTATCCAAATGTTGTATATTTTGATTTCTAACTGCAAATTTTATTTTCATTAATGGTGTCATAGTGGGCTTTCGCGTGGCCCTGGTGTTTGGAGCATGACAACACTCCTCCTGGTTAACCTTGGCTAAATAATTTCGATTTGTAGTGACAATAGCCAATGTGGAACAATACTCCAGATACAACACCTCTAAGGCCTTCATTGCCATTACCTCAGAACTACCCTACATCTCCACTCCACTTTCATCACCCTCTTCTAAACAATCAATTAGGTAATTAAAAAGAGAAGAAAAAAACAGATTAACTTTTGGCAATCAGTTCCACAATCCTATTTCTACTCCTAACCTTTTGACACTTGCATATGACACTCTCCTTGGTTTTACTTGACGGAAAATCTTGCAATTCTACAACAGGTGCCTTGCTACTTTTTTTGTTTTTTTTTTAATGTAAATATGTTAATACTTAAAAATGTCAAATCTTAGCACCAAAACATGAAAAAAGCTAGTTAGATTAGGAGTTATGTCTAAACCCACTGATTTAAATTAGCACTATACAACAGAAGTGGCAGTTGAAATATTGATTTAAGTAACACTCTCCATACATTGCATTGATTCCCGTGACTACAACAATGTGAAGCAAAATTCTGCTAATAAATATAATCAACTAATGATGAGGAGGAGAAAAAAGGGTTACATCCTCAAGGAAATGTGTATACATACCTATGGAAAAGAAGGAGGAGGAGCAGAAAGATGAGGCAAATCGATAAAGTAGCCAACAACAAAATCATGATTGCATCTATCCACCTAAAACAAACCCATTACAGGATCCCACCTCAGAATCAGTTGAAAATCCAAATAAAAGAAAGTTTTAACAAGCTAAGATATCATAAAAATATTGCAACTGCGGCTTTTTTTAATTTTTCCTAGAGGCAGTAAATGTAATCAACCAAGCCCCTTTTGACATTATAAGCCTAGAAAGATGCATACCATGCCTTTGACATATTAGCCTTTAGATATGTAATGTACAATATGCCGGTCCAAATGCACAATGCTGTCTCCCCACAAATATACCACCTGGTTTATTAATTTGAGAAAAATAAATAAAATCAGAAGTATTAATAGATGAAAAAAATGAGAGATTAGAGAGGTGTCGTGGTTGGATTGAAAAGTTAAGAGAGAACTACGCTTGCAATGTTCTGAACAATATGTACTGTAGAACCCCAAATAACAACAAACATCAAAACATAACTATACATTATTATGGCAAAAAACGAAAACAATCAACAAGAATCAAGCAATAATACACACGGAAAACACAATTTACGTGATTCACCCAAAACTAGAGTTACGTCCACGGAGTTTCAATGGGTTTCACTATGATAAGAGGCAGTACAAGTTACGAGAAAAAACAAACCCTGACTGAAGTAACAAATATAAAGACCCACAACTTGATCGAAAATAAAAACGGGTCAAAAAGCCCAAACCGGGGCACTTATGGATTACCTATGATTGGCTTAGCTTTTTTAGGAGGCTTTTTACTTAAGAGCATCTTAAAAAGCCCACTTGTTTGGCTGCTGTTGGCTTTTTTCACATATTTTGATATTTACTTTTTTCAAAAAAAAAAACCAAAAAATCTACGAAAAAAACTAGTCCAAACACAAGCTAAACCTAAAAAAAAAAATCTATTTTTATCCGTGATTCTTCTGAAATGGGTCAGGTCATAAGTTGGGCCTCCACGACAAGCCTCTACACGCCTAGCATACATCACAATAAGTTTGTCCAAGTTCTGCATAAATAATATGATTGTGCTATAAGAGACTCAGAGTGCCTCCCTCACACTAACTGCAAAATCAGAACTATTTTATGAAATAGTATCAGGATTTTATAGAATATTCGAAACCACAATTCTGAGCATTCAATTGCTAACTTCATCCACACGCGCGCACACACACACAAGGTCAAAGTATTACTTCATCTCCAAACATAAATTATAATTCAGGAGAAAAAGATGTTATAATTGAGACAAGCCATTTCATGAACAAGACTACCTTCACATCATGAGTGAATAAAATAAGCATACTATGAAATTTTTTCTCAGTTGCTCAGCTTCAAATAAAATAAAACAAGAGAGGGAGAGGAGAGAAGAAAGCGACGGGTAAAGAAAATCTCAAATGAACAACTTTAACTATTGCTCGTGGTGTGCTTTCTGTCGGAGGTTTCATCGCCGATCATTCCGGTTCAGTATCAGCTTTCGGTATGCCTGCTCTACCACCGATTGTTAAAGAACGAGCAAACTTTGAAGACATGAATGACAAACTAACTGTGATGGAAAATATGCTCAATCAAACGAATAGTGAACTTACCCGTGTCGATCGATCGGCAATGCGAAATACTGCAATACCTGAAACGCCACTTCAAGGTGTTCAACTCCGTCAACTCGAAGCATATTTAG
>JAOTRH010000018.1:5572207-5584947 GCA_034768845.1 Heliamphora exappendiculata | reverse complement strand
GGAAGGGTGTGGGTGGCAAGGAGGTGGTGGTTGGTGGCAAAGGTGGCTGGCGGAGCTGGGTTGGGTGTGAGGTTGGGAGGGTAGGGTTTGAAGGGGAGGAGAGGGGTAAGGAAGATGAGTGTATTTTTTTTTTTTTTGTGTGTGTTTAGTTGTAGGTTATGAGTGGCTCAAAATAAGAATATAACATTTAATTTACGTTTTAAAAGACACTTTAAATTTTAAATGATATATATTTTAATTATTAAATAAAATTAATTTATTTTCACTTAATACATTCACTGCTGAATTATATTATTAAGCAACCCCTTAAATGTATGATTAAGTAGCAGTAGTCGTGTCCAATGGTAAAATAAAGCTATAAAAAATAAAAAATAAAAAAAAACAGTAACTGTTCAAGGGTTCTATGCTGATCAAGGTTCATTAAGCCATGAGTTGAGTCGGAATAAGTTTCAGCGCAGGCATTCACTTGCCCAGATTCAAAAAAGCGAAACAACAACGTTCAGGGAAAAAATATGTGAAAAAAAAAAATGGGCACCGATAGACAGCAGACAGATAGGCGTACCATGGTTCTCGTCTTGTTTTCTCAATCAAATCCTTATCGAAAAGGAAGAGAATGCCGGCGTAGATCAGATGCAACATCACCAACGCCACTCTCAAACAAATGGTAGATCTCCGAGCTAAAACCCAAAACCCCAAAACACCAAATTATAAATTTCTCAATCTGTGTTTGTGTGTAGTTGCGTGGTGTGAGAAATTGGGAAAGGAGAAGGAGAATGAGAAGTTCACCGGGATCGAAGAGACAGGGGAATAAGTGGAAGCATTGTTCGGAAGCGCAATTCCATGTCTCGCGAAGACCCACCATCGTCATCGACCCAACATCAAACCGGACAACATTGAGATCACCCAATTCGGCAAAAAATGTTCTCAAATCGATTCCGATATTTGTTCGTCTCGAACGGAAAACACTTTTTTTGTCTTTCTATACAGAAATCAAAAAGGGCGCTGGGAAACAGCAACCATGTGTGTGTGTGGGGCGGGGGGGGGAGAGAGAGAGAGAACCAGCGGATCACATAGTTGCATTTAATTATAACTATATAACTTTTTGTTTCCTTAACAAATTAAGTTGTGTTTAAAATAAATTATTAAATAATTAATTTAATAAATTAATTATTAAAAAAATGTATTTAATAAATTAATTTTTTTTAGTTAATTGATTGGATAACAAAATATTTTTTAAATTTTTTATTTAAATTAAATGATATTATTTTTTTATATAATCCAACTAATATTAAAAGACTCTAGTTCTGATTTGGAATTACAATTCGAAAAATAAATATTTATTGCCTAGTTCTTAAAGTATATTTTAATTTATTTTTTCTCTATTACTTATTATATTATTTTATTTTATATTTTATTTTATTACTTATTTCATAATATGGCATTCCCCTATAAGAAAAGAAATAATAGTTAATATTGCAAAGCTTTTTAAATTATATATAATACATAATATAATATAAATATAATAAACTTAAAGCACAATCCGGTTCAATTTTATACAATTTTTTAGAAAATCTAATTTAAAAACCAATCCATAAGAATAGCTCTTAATCATTTAAAATCAAAGTCAACCCGTCAACCAAGAAAATCAAATCAAATCATATATTTTTTACCGATTTACAGGTTTTATTTTTTTTTTTAAATACTCTATTTTAAGAGTAAATAAATGATCAAGTAAGTTATCAAGCGAGTGTATTATTATTTTTTAAAGTGAAATTGAATTTGAATAAATAATTTTAAAAATTAGCATTTTAATTTAATTTTGTAGCTTTTTATTTTTTTCTAATAAACTATGTTCATTTTTTACATTTTTAACCAAAAATAAAATAAAATTTGGATTGCCAATCCGGAACTTAATTAATTCCTCTTTCTAATCTGTCTCGCAATAAACACCGCGTTTTAGTATTGGTTAATGAGAGCATATTTATTGTATTGATCTACGTATTTTTATCAGAATTCGTTCCAGCCATAATATAATTAATTTATTTCGAAATTATCTTCTCACCTCTACCAAATAAATAAATAATATTTTAAATTTTATCTTATTTTTTATCTCAATTTAAATAAACACAATATAATAATTTCATAACGTTAAATTCAAAATAATATGATTTCATAATAATATAATAATTTTATCTTATCCCTAAAAAAAAAGTAGCCAAAATAAAATCTCAGACCAAATCATCCTAATATAAATCCATTAAATACCTTCTTGTAAAACAAGAACATACATATATTGACAAGGGTGCTCAACAATTTTGGGGTCTTAAGCAATATATTAATTGAAGCTCTTTTATATTTAAATTTTTTGTTTTTAATTTTTCATTTTTGTGCTTTGTGAGTTATAATTATTGATTTTATTTTTACAATTAAGTTTCTGTGCCCTTTTCAATTGATAATTTTGCTAATTCACTTCATCTATCTTGTGATATAATCAATTTAATATAAGACTTTACTAATTTTAATTTTAAAAAACTTCTTTTTGTAGAAGTTAAAGTTACTGGAACTGTTAATAATATTCTATAAGTAATGTATAATTTTTTTTTAAAAATAATCTTTTAATATATTTTATTACATCAATCGGTTTCTTTATTTTCTTTTTTTGGTACAACTTATTTTAAAATTTTCAATTTTAAAATTAAATATAAACCATTAATATCACTAAAAGTGTTGAATTTTAAAAACTTCTAAAATTAAGACAATAAAACAGAAATCGTGCAAAGCAAAGAGCCAAATCATAAAAAGAAAGCGAAAAGTGTATGAAATAAGAATATAAATAGTTTCTTTGAAGAGATTTTTAAAAGTCATTGCTTTTCATGTGGACTATTCAAATTCCTTTAACTTTTACTTTTTTAAAACCCCACTCATTCTTTTCAACATCATTGATTTCAAGAGGCACAGTTCATTGAATAAAAGTTTTGGTTTTTGATGGGATATTGAAGTTTCAAAATTCGAAAGGTTTTTATTTTATATTATTTTACTTATTATAAATATTTTAGTATATAAGTTTTTTCTCAATTTGACAAAATAAGGCCTGGCTTATTCTATTTATAGCCTAATAAATAATATGTAATTTTTAAATTTATTATTTAAAAACTCATATATAATAGCATATATTGTAAAAGTTTTTATAAATTTAAGGATTTCATTATTTTGATGATCTTAAATGACTTTTTAATTTGTTTAATAAATAAACTGTTCATGTACATTGATCTTATTTATCATTTGAATCTATCACAACATAATAATTTCCTAATGTGGCCTAGGGGTGTGATTTAAAGTGCAAGCTGATGATTGATGAATAACAAAAAAAATTTGTCCCTAAAAATGTATTATTTTCCATTTTTTCATAAAAGAGGGAAAAATCTTTTTCTTTTCCTCACAAGAAAGATATACTGAAAAAGGACCTCTTTTTTTTTTTTTTTGGTGTTGCAAGGCATGATTAAATTGTCCTATTTGGAGATAATTGTTTATTTACTTATTTTATTTATATATTTTTTAATTTAAATAATTTTTTATTATTTAATTAAACTATTATATTTTTTAACTGTTCTCACCAAGACGATCTAGATAAATAAAAATAGTTAAAATATAAAAAAATTAAAAAATAAATAAATAAGCAAAATAAGCCAATAAATTAAATTTTATACTACTTATTTTTTATTTTAATAAAAAAAAATTCATTTTTCAATCAAGATTCTTTACTTTTTTGATTCATTTTAACCAGACGATTTAAAAAAGAAAAAAAATAGTTAAAAGATCAAGAAAAAGTTTTTAAAAAAATAAACAAAAACTTTAAAATTTAGCCCAAACATGACAAATAAATTTGCTAGAGATACGTATTGAAACAGGCTAAATTAATTTTATAATTACTTTTTTTTAAAAAATACGACGAGAAAGTAGGTGAAATACCTACTTAATTTGTCTAGATTGTTAACTTCACTATCGAATATAAAATAAATTTTACAATTTTAACCAATAAAAAAAAGTAAATTTTGTTCACTCAGTTTGTGAGTTGAATAAAGAAAATCGAACTCCACCAACGGATATTGACTGTTTGGCGGCATCTAATTCTCCAAGGAAGCTCAGTCAAGATCACACACACCTATGACCTAACTAGTTAGTTACAGAAACGTAATTCCTTGAAAAGTGGGGCAGAATCGAACAGGCCCACCTATTGCTTGGTTTGTCATGTTTGTTTTGTTAAATTACGAAATTATCTGTGTTTGAACTATTTTTTTTTTTATAATTTTTTTTAGTTTTTAGTAAAAAAAATTTAGTATTAATTCAAATTAATGTATTTTCTAAATTTCTCCCATTATGAGCAGAAAAGTAAGAATTTATTATCAAAATCTAAAAAGAGTTCATATAAGTCGAAAAAAACCAATTTAAATAGACTTTTTGGCCTTTTTTCTAATTTTTATGCCTTTAATGAATTTTTTTCAAATTTAACCCTAACAAACATACTTTTTAGAGTTCTCTTATCACAATGAACTATAAAAAATAAAAAATTTAAAGCAAAATGTAAAAAAAATTCAAAAAAAACAAACAAAAAAGCTCCAAAAAAAAGTCATTAGGCTTTTTAATCCAAGGCTCAAATAGGACTAAAAAATATATAAAACTCATATTTTTAAAATTTATCTCACCAAATAACTAGTTCCCTGTTTGGTTCAACTAATTGGATCATTAATCCCTTGTATAAAGGGCTAATAGCAAGAATTATCCCACCTCTCCCTAAAATTATATGTTTCTCAAATTATTTTCCTCCTTAGCCAATGGTTAAAAACATTTTAAACTTTTATTTCATATTTTCTATCACTTTAATCAAACCAGATACAAAAATAAAATTTTATTAAATATTTCATGGTATTCAAACAAAATAAATGCAAAACTTACGTGCTACTTATCTTTATATTATATTCAATCTCTGCCCGAAAAATAAAGCATGGTATTAACTAAAATAACAAAGTCAATCTCCTTTGAAAAGAAATCCTCTTCGAATACCAAGCGATTGCATACAGATTCTATATCTTGTTTCAAAATTTCACCCCAAAAAAATTATAGACGATAAAATCAAAACAATAAAATTAAAATTTTATTAATTTTAATGGAGAACCGATTACAAAGACTAAAATCTACTCCTATAAATTTGAAAAGAAAATTACAAAGAAATTAAATAAAATATAAAAAATATAAACAGTTTGCCAAGTTGTGCAGAGATCTTTACAATACTTACCATATTAATATTTATAAAAAAAAATCAATAAATAACTTCTTACAATCGTCATTAACTTTCCACTACTTAAGCATGTCTCCCACTATTTAAGTGGTTTGCCAAGTTGTATGAAAATTTTTACAATACTTACAATACTAATATTTATAAAAAAATTCAATAAATAACTTCTTACAACCGTCATTAACTTTTCACTACTTAAGTTTGTAATTTTTTGTAGCCACTGACGCCGCTTGTTATTATTAAGAAAAATTCATGTGAATATTTAAAATATATAATTATTTTCTATTAAGCCTTTATAAAATATGGTACGCTATTAAATAGAAAAATATTATCAAAAAAAATATTAATTATGGTATAAATAATGCACTCAACTTTTTAAGAATAAGAGTTATCGAATTCTTAAAGAGTTGTAATATTACACCAAAGTTGAGTTTTTAATAGCCATAAATGTTTAGAAAAATATAATCAATTGTATTTTTTATTTTAAATGGTGAGAGTTAAAAAAGCTGCCTTGGAAAAAGTCTCATTCAGTCTATCATTTTCAATTCACAGGCGCTGCGCAGCATGCTCAATGGAATTTTTTTCTTTTTGAATGACTCCGAAATGCCTTCTTCGGTATGAGTTAATGCTTTTGAAATGCCTTCTGCGTGGGAAAACATATATATTGTTTCTGTTGAATTTTTTTTAAAAATTTTTCTGTCGAATTTTCATCGATTTTTTTTTTTTTTTACTAACTCCAAGCAAATCTCATTTTGCCTTTCTAGTTGGTAAAACTCTCGAAAGAGATTTAAAAATTTGTACACAAACACAACAATTTCTAAACAGTAATTACTGAAGAAATATCTTATATATATTTTCTCATGTCACTAAAATTCTTCCTTTTTACTTCCTATACTGCTTACCAACTTCCGATTCAGTAATTCCAGAGACAATCGAGATCTACCGGTCCAGCAAAAGTGATTGAATCGTCATCGTCCACATAAATCCTCTGACCCATTTCATGGTTCCACATCGTCGACGAGATATCGATACTCACGTTGGTCCCCGACGAGAACTCTGCTTTCGAGCATCGCTTCATATCAACCCCATCGTTCTCGAGCAAAAACCTCAGTACAGATTAATCCTCCATCAGAGAAGAATCTGGGTAATGTAATCTTTCAATGTTCGGCGCAAATTGAGCGGAAAAGAGCGAGTTCGGAAGAGAAACTTTTGGGGTAAGTAACGAAACAGGGGAGAGACCATTGGAGGCGGCTAGAAGAGGATTTTTGAAACTGTCGACCATATCGTCGAGGGGTTTCTCGTCGTCCGTCGTGTTGGAGAAACCGGTCATGCGAGACGCGTCGATGGCTACAGCTCCCAAATGGAAAGCAACGGAAAGCAACTTTCGGTTGGCTTTTATTTTCGCAAGACTTTCAAACAAAAAATCTACTTTCGTATTTTTTTTTGTGTAAACCTTTCATAGGTTTTTACTTTGAAAGACTTTCCAAAGAAAAAATCTGTTTTTATTTTTTATTTTTATAATTTCATTTATGAACAAGTTGGAATAATTCTAATTTTAACATGAAAATTTTCCATGGAAAATATTAATAGAAATTTTTTTTTCTTTCTATTTTCATTGATTTAGAAAAACGAAAAACTCTCATATCGAATTTGATTAATTTTTTTTTATAGCTATTTTTTGATATTATATGTTGACAACATAAAATCCAATTCAGCAATTATTTGCTCGAAAAGTTGTGCCCTAGTCTTTCGAAGGTCTGGATCGTACATATTTTGGACACTTTCGATTTTTTCTTTCCTATTGGCTATTATTTGTTGGCCATTTACGGGAGAAATTTTTACAGATTGTTGAACCTGTAATATAGGTTGTTCAATCCTACGAAATTCAACATGTAATTTAAGTTGTTCAATTCTAAAAGAATCAACATGTGGTTTAAGTTGTTCAATTATGCCAGAATCAACTAGTACTTGGGTAGAATACATCTCAAAAATGAATTATAATATATATATTGTTGGTAACCCGTGATGATAGGGTTCATTAAGATAGAATACATCTCATAAACAGGAAAATAATATACGTGTTGTTAATAACCCGTGATGATGGGAACCATTGATGATCTCTGCTGTTCTGCTTGTACTCTCGCTGGTGAAAAATTACAAATCTTTCATAATATAACCCTTATTGCACTCACGAACTCTTGCTCTTCGGCGATTGGATTGCGGAGTACTTCTAAAAGTTTTTGTTTCTCTTGCGCATAGAGGGTCTTTGGACCCTTAAATTGGCCATTCTTGTGATTATTCACCATTTTTTCTGACTTAGTACGATATCTCACTAGGCGTACTAAATTTGTTAACTAAAATAACAAAATCAATCTCCTTCGAAAAGAAATCCTCTTCAATACCAAGTGACTGCGTGCAGGTTTTATGCCTTATTTCAGGATTTCGCCAGAAAAAATTACAGACGATGAAATCAAAACAATAAAATTGAAATTTTGTTAACTTCGACGGAAAATCGATTACAAAAACTAAGATCTACTCTTTTGAATTTGAAAAAAAAATTACAAGAAAATTAAATAAAAAATAAAAAAAATATATGTAATTTTTCAAATTGTGTAGAGATCTTTACAATGTTTACAATACTAATATTTATAGAAAATTTCATAAATAAGTTCCTACAATCGTCATTAACTTTTTACTACTTAAGCATGTAACTTTTTTTAACTGCTAGCGCAACTTGTCATCACCAAGAAAAATTCATGTGAATATTTAAAATATATAATTATTTTCTATTAAATTTTTATAAAATATGGTAAATTATTAAATAAAAAATAATATTTTTAATAAAAAAAATATTAATTATGGTGTAAACCCATTACCTATAAAATTTGTTAAGTCATATCTTATAATTTCCAAATTTTGAAATTCTTACATAATTTTACGACATAAAATGCATTAAAAACTGAGCAAAAGGAGAAATTTGAAACAGATGATACCTAACCTGTACAATACATAAGAGGAACTTTACTTCTTTTTTCCCCTTCTTTTGGGTACAGTACCGGCAACCGGGGGAGCGTGTTGCGCCAAGGGCAACACGACTGTGCCGTGGCTTTAAAGGGTACGGTTTTTGAATAATTTTTTATAATTTGATCTGTTCATTGTGTAAAACTCGTTGAGTTTGTTTGGCATGTAAAAATTTAAATTCATATAATATCGGTAGCTAAGTGATTAGATATTATCTCCTAATATTATTTTATAAATAAATAAATAAATATTATAATTTTAAATAAAATATTATTAAATAAATATTAATCAATTATCTAATTAATTATCTATCTACAAGTATTCGATGAATTTAAATTTTTAAATACTAAACAAATTTAATAAATTTTATATAATAAATAAATTAAATTATAAAAATATATTTAAAAACTGTACGCTTCAGAGCACTGTCCCTCGGACGCAACACACTCCCCGGTCCCACACTCCCCGGTCCCAGTACCGGACCCAATGAGTTGACCATCAAGACACTGACATCAGCTAATTTATCCATTACTTGCCTTGGTAGTTAAGACAACCCGCGGTTCATATCATCCACCACAATTTCTAAAAATTATGATAAAAAATTATTATATATTTTAGTTGGTTTGTATATATACTAAGTATTGCTCGTGATTAAAAATATATATATTTTTTAATTATTTTTATATTTTAATAATTTTTTTAAAGTCTAATATTACTATAAATAATCATTACTATAAAACACTAAATCAAAAAAAATACAATACATAAATAATTATTCTAAGTATTAAACTTTAACAAAATTTGACAATTTTTTATATTTCTCGGATAATTTAACAGTTTGACCATTTACCAAATAACTTATAATAAAATTAATCAACACAATATACACATGCTCTGCCTTGATCTAACAACAAAATCACAACTCAATTAAAACCATCATAACTTCTCATGCATACATTTAAAACTTCCAGTTTAAAATCAATAGCATAAAACCAATTTTTTTTAAAAAAAATAGATAATTATTCTAAGTATTAAACTTTTTTTTGACAAAATTTCATCTGTTTTTCAGATAATCCAACTGTTTGACCATTTACCAAATAATCTATAATAAAATCAAGTAACACAATATACACAAGTTCTGCTTAGATCCCAACAATAAAGCCATAACTCAAATAAAACCATCATAACTTCACATGCATATATTTAAAACCTCAAATCTAAAATCAATAACATAAATTAATTAAAAAATTAATAGATAATTATTCAAAATATTAAACTTTTAAAAAAAATGGCAGAGTTTTTTATATTTTTCGAATAATTCAACAGTTTGACCGTTTATCAAATAATCTGTAATAAAATCAAGCAACACAATATACCTAAAATAAATCTAAAACTATAACAAAGTTTAAAAATCAGTTAATACCTTAAAAGGAAAACTAAAATAAAATTAAAGTTCCAAACCAGTACGTGGATATTTTTTTTGCCAAAAGAAGTTTCTAGCAAACTCATTTGATGGAACCAACAATCCTCCCACTAATTTTATTTTGCCAATAATGCAAGTATATTTATCTAAAAAATTATTAAGTACTCTAAAAATATCACCTTCGCATTGCTTATATAGTATTCCTAGCAAATGTAAAAAAATTAATAAATTAGTTACTCTTGTCCCTCACCTACTAAACAAAAATAGGTTACCAACTCGGATTGAAATGATTGCAAATATTTTTAATTTACGCACATATAAATTAAAGTAATTTTATATTTTTTTAGGTGTTTTGAACAACATAAAAAAAGATGGTTAAAAATAATAATAATAATGATATTATGTTTGTATTTTTATGAAATAAAATACAGATAATAAAAATAAGTCACTACTACAATAATAATAATTATTATATTAAAGTTGAATATAAAATAAAAAAAATGAATGTAAAAAAAGTCTTTGTGCATCGATCAAATGGTAAACAAAATCCATTTGCCGCAAAATTTTTGGCGTGTTTCCTCGACATGTAGTTCTTGATATTCATCGGCATCGATTGTTGATAGATTAGATCTAAATTTTGTTTAGTTTATTAAGTGATTTTTTGGGTTTAAAAATAATTTATTTCTATATTTTCTTATGCATAAAATTTAATTTCAAGTTTATTTTAATTAAATAATAATCTTAAAACATTGATATGGAGTGAATGTTAAAAGGGTAAGTTTAAATAATTATTATGATAAATTTTTATTAAATATTATTTTAAAATAATGATGATAAAAAATAATAAAAAAATGGGCTGAACATACACCTCCCCCTCGCTTTTCATTCTTGTCTTTTGTTTTCTTATTCTCCTTGCACACACAGCCAGGGCCCTTAGATTGCATTGAGAGCACCAGAACCATTGGATTAAAACATAAACGTGACATCAGTCTAGCCGAATTATCTAATAGATTTCACATTCCTTCCTTTCTCTCGATGTGGGACTCTAGGCTGGGGTGTTCACAATTCTTTGTACTGAAAATTATGTATCTCTATCCCAATACTCGTGAGAATCTGTAAGTATGAATATCTCGAGACATGATTCAATGGACTTCATTGTAGTGGGATGAAACAACAGAGAATTTTCTAAACAAAGGGTCCCATGTCACAAAAACGGATCAAAATTGCAATGACAGCCTTTCATGCATTTGGCCGCCCTTCATGTTGAAGAAACTACAACTAATTAATGCATTGGATGCTTGCCTTAAGTTAGCGTTATTGGCTTTTCATTAGCATTCCTACTTTAGGACTCGTTCCCCAAACTGGCACTTACCTGAGAGGTACTGTTCGGTATGGTTTTCATTTGTTTGTTTCAGTTTTTAGTTTAAGCACTACTCTCAATTACTTGAAATCGCCAAGTCAATCAAATGCACCATAGAATAAATGACCTAATTTGTTGTAAAGCAGTTTTCAGAATGACTTATAGTTTTCCTTAATGAAAGAGAGGCGTTCGCAAGGCTAGAACTTGCATATATTGATAGATACATACATACAAGGCGATACTAAGATCTAAGCAGACAAATGTTTCTTAATTGCTTCAGTAGAATGATGTGCAAAATACTTTTGTCTAAGATGAACATAAGGGTACCCGACGACTGAAAGGAAGTGTGCCGGCTTTGAGAAGGAAAGTATTTCATACCAGACTTGGTTGTTCTCATCCAGCTCAATCGAGAAGCGTTCTTCCCCACCCTGTTATCAGCAGAATTTCAAGTGATGTTAGTATGGTTTCGGCATTAACAGACTCAAGAAAGCTCCACATGCTAATAATTAGATGAAACATACTAGAGGACAGGAACTGAACTCATGCGCCTACATGAAAAATGACTTCCAAGTTTTGAACATAAAAAGGGAGAAAAGGAAAAAGGAAAAAGAAAAAAAAAAGAAAAAAAAAACAAAACAAAGCTAACTGGAGAAACCAACACAGAACAAATATACTCTCCGCCACCCCCACCCTCTCTCTCTCTCTCTCTCTCGGGGGCAGGGGTAGGCAAGTGGAGCAATTTTCATTGGATTAAGCAGTAACAAAAAGATGAAATAATATATATCTGAATGCCATCTATAAACTAGAAAAAACAGGGACACATGAATTAACCTATGTTTGGGTTGACTTTTTTAAGGCTTTTTATGTAATGCCTTTTTTTTCATTTTTTGGTTTGAATTTTTTACTTTTTCTGTCCATCGTGATAAAACAAGTCTAAAAATCTTGACACTTTTAACTAAAGTTGAAGAAGAAAAATCACTAAAGCGTGAAGACGAAAAAAAACCTTATATTTTTTTCTGTCATTTTAGAACTTTATTTTTGTTACCCGAAGTTTTTTATTTTCCGGATTCTTCATGATGAAAGAAATTTAAAAAGTATGCCAATACGGGTGGTGACACACTCATTTGCCTACACATTACTCCGTCCTTAAAAATTTAAAAATAGGTAGTGATAAGCTATTTTACTACAATTATCAAGTAAAAGTCAAATAAAAATTGGTAAAATTAATACAATTTTGCGCATCAGGGAATTCGCAGAATCCAATAATCTGCCATGTGCTATGCACGTGTATTGTGTATACTGTATACACTTATTTCCTAAATTAACACCCATACATAATTATAACTGATAATACAGGTGTCAATTGATCTTTAAATGATGCATGTTACTTTCAATAATAATACTCTACGAACAGATGAAATGATCTTTAGATGGTCACTGCAACTAATGAGAAATGCTTTGCCAATGATCCTTCACCATGCTTTTTCTTTGAGAACGAAAATAACACAAACAAAAGGTTCTTAAAAGACAAGTAGAGCTTTATGTATCTCATGGTTATGTAACTACTGTTGGGAGAATTTCCAACGCCAATATAAATCCATACTCGGGGATCCAGAAAATACATCTTTAATTAACTTTCAACA
>JAOTRH010000018.1:5556983-5570981 GCA_034768845.1 Heliamphora exappendiculata | reverse complement strand
CTGGAAATCAATGGCCACTCATGGCTGTTGGTTTCCAGACTTCAATTGCAATTGAAATGGCCAATCCAATTGTAATTAAATCTGCTCTTGAAATCTGGATTTCCATGGCCAATGAAATTCACAGATTCCAACAACTACTTGATCTACGAATGTAACCACACAAAAATACAAAAAGAATAAACCCACCACGAACACAAGATTACAACTAGTCAATAAGCACTAACCAGTAAGTGTCCTTGAAGGGTGCCACTGCCAAAAGCAAAAGAGGACACAGCCTTTTTAGAGTTCCTATTCTCATTAACGTACACCACCTGAAGAGGCATCATGAGCCATGGGAGAATTTCTTTTATACAAACACAGAACTTCACCCCACTTTGAATGGGAGTCTTGGGATCAACAAATGCCCAATCCAGTCCGAAATGCCTGAAAAGTGAATTAATATGTCGATTTCGTCTTATTCCTGGTTGATTAAGATCTTTAAATGCATGTAAGCTGACTGTGTGTGTGTCTCTCTCTCTCTCTGCATACCTCCAAGTTTGAAGAGCAGTTTTTCCCTTTTCATAGGTCTCGAGGCCTGAACCGACCAAAACACGTGCATGGTTGAGTAAGAAACCGTCTTTTGAGAGCTCCCTATCTTCTTGAAGCAAAGTCGCAGGCTTGGCAGTAGCTCCTCTGTGTTTAGAATCATAGTTAAAGATGCCAGACCTGTTAATGTGTGCAAATCATCAGTGCAACGTTCATATATGCTGCAATGGATTTAATTTCACTCATAACAGCAGAAAAATCAGAGCTGAAGTGCATTTGTTTTTTTACTTCACAATGCAAGCCTTCTGTTCTTGAGGAGACGGGCGAGTCCAACTCAAGAAAACCATCTTTGTTGAAAATTTGAATAATCTTCACAGCACTAATTTAAATAAATTATAAAAACAAACACAAATTAAAAACATGGAAAATGCAAAGATCTCAGCTGAATCAAAAGGAACATTAATAAAGAGGCAAAACTAAGTGAATAACAAGTACACACTATTACAACAAAAAATAAAATATGCAGTTATATATATTAGGATAAAAATAATAAAAGCTACGATTTGTCAAATCTGTTTAATTTCCAAAATCCCTCATTGAATCCAAATTACAACTTTCCGATTTTTTCACAAAGCTAGTAATAAAAAACCCTAGGTTCTAAATCAACAGTAGTCACTTGATTTTAAGGTTCAACAACCAATATTCTCAATAGCTTCATTTGGCTAAGGTTTAAACCATTCATCACCAAAGAACTTGGCTCGGGCTAAAGTGAACATAATTAGAATATTCAATAGATAAGTCAAGCCAAAAAAAAAAATCAATCTAGGGTTAAAAAGCTGCATCACATCCTCTCAGACCCTATTCCCCCAAACCCCTCAAGACTCTACTTGTTGGGTTCAAAACAATCCTACAACGATGATCCGAACAGCCATCATGTAGCTATTCATGTAAAAATCCAATTTAATCGTATATTGATGAGTACAAAAACAAGATGCATTTTGTAAAATAAAATAAAATACGATTTGATTATATATTTATCGATATCCGTTCAAATTGTACTTTTATATGAATGGCCGTTTCAAGGTGGTCTACAGGATTAAAGATTTGAATTATCGGGCCCCCGTCAAACCCACAAAATTAAGTCTGGATGGATTTTGAGGAGTCTTGAGAGGAAGTGATCCCTAAAAAGCTATACATTACAGTAGTTTCAGAACTGGTCTGCGACTAAAAGGCGTTAAAGAGGTGTTTCACGAATTCAGTTGCAATGAAAGAGAAGTTACAGAGCAATTAGGATCAGAAACGAATGTTAATACCATTACTTATAAGCCAAATCGACCCAACTCCTAGATGTAGAAATTACTCCATTGTTTATACTTTATACGGATAGCAGAGACTAATGATGATGTGTTTGTGAATACGTTTGAGAAAGAAAGAAAAAAAGTAGAGCAATTTTACAGATACATGATGAAGAAGGATCTGGATGGGAAATGTTTGGCACCAATTCTCCCAATTGCAAGCGATGAAAACGTAGAAAATTATACCTTGGGAGGGCTTCAACTGTTGTGCCGGCTTTATGGAATCTGAACGTTTCGGCAGATTTTGAGCGACCCTACGAGCTTCAAATCAAATTCGTTTGCGCGCGCGCGCATATATATATATATATATAGAGAGAGAGAGAGAGAGAGAGAGAGAGAGAGAGAGAGGGAGATTAGCGAATACAGCTGGAAGATGGAGGCGCGGATCGACCGTGTTTAGGCTCTATTTCGAGTCGACATCCATATGCCCCGAGACATTCACGTCCAAACAACCGACTAACCCGCAATAACTCGTTAATTTAATTCAATTTAATTTAATTTATGCCATTTGTGTTAAGTAAATACATTATATTAAGTTAGGAGAATTTAGTAAAAAAATTAAAAAAGGTAAATTAATTGTGAATTATTTCTCAAGTTTGTAATCAACCCAACTTGTATTTAAGCTCCATTTGTTTCAATATAAAATATTTTTGAGTAAAATATTTTATTTAATTTTTACTATTTGGTTGATAATACCTATGTAAAATATATTTTTTAATAAAATATTTTATTTCATTAAACTAAATTTAATTTTAAAAAAATTAACTTATAAATTAATTTTAAAATACACATTCGAAACTTTCACTCAATCGTTGTTGTATTTGGTCATTTTGATAGTACACAAGAATGAGAGAATGAGAGGCCATTCTTTCTAAATTTTTTTAGAATTCTTTCTCGAATCTTTTCTATTTTTGGTCATTCTTATATTTCATTCTAATTTTTTAAATTTTAACCAAACACTAAAAGTACAAGTAAAAAAATAAATTTACATGTAAAATATTATTTATGATAAAATATTTTACGTCGAAATAAACAGAACCTTAATTATCATGTTTTTATATATGACAACTCTTAAACTCATATACATATTTATATTTATATAATTTTAAATATTATTGTTAGAAAATTTTAATTATGTTATTATTATTAAATGATTTTTTTGGATAATTATTATTGAATGATTACTATTATTTTTAGTTGATTTTTTGTTTAATGTGTTAAATATAATTTTTTTTCTTAAAAAATACAATGTTTAGAAATAGTCTTTTTTTATAAATATTTTAAAGTTATATAATTTTTTAACTCGCTAAATAGTCTGAATTGCCAATTAAAACTGTTAAAAAAATATTATTTAATTTACTAATTTTGATAATTAATGAATTAACAATAAATAAAAAAAATAATCAATCGTCAAAACTGAATTGATTGGACAAAAAAATTTCACGCATCCTAACCCTACCCGTGCTTACCCGTACTAGGACTCGGGAGATCCCACAGGCTACGTCTTGGAATTTAGCACACACATGCTGCAAAAATTTATTCAGTCGCTGTGACCGTTTTTTTTTTAAAAAAATTTATTGTCATTTAAAAATATTTATATTTAATATGTTAAGTAAAAGACTAATTAAAAAATAATAATTTTTCAATAATAATAATAATATAATATAATATTTCTAATAATAATATTTATAATGCATGTTTACTAAAAAAATACTCACAATACATTATTAATATTTTAATTTATTTTTTATAAATTATAATATATAATATTCACAATTATATTTATTATAATATTGTAAATATTCCTTATTAATTTCTTTTAAGTTTATAATATATGGTGGTGGATATAGTGATGATGTATATGGGAGGTGTGATAATTATGAAGTATATGGTGGTGGATATAGTGATAATGTATATGGGAGGTGTGATGATTATGAAGTTAGTGAAGTATTAAGTGGAGTAGGTGTAAGTTGAGTAAGTTGTGTGACAACGTAAATACGTGGAATACGTAGGTGGTTCTAAAGTTATATATATATATAATCCTAGTTTTAACAAAAGTTGTTTAGCAAAAAAGTATTTTAAAAAATTAAAATATTAAGTCAATACACTAATTCATATGAAATTTATTTTAACTCTCACTCAATTATAAAAAATAATAATATTTTTATTTGATAATTTATTTATTATTAATATAAATTATCATAGTTGTTAAAATCAACTATATAAAAAGATAATAAGATTTAATTTAAAAACTTTAAAAAAAATCATTTATTCAATCTACCAACCAACTTAATAAAGTTAAAAATAACTTACTTTCAATATAAATAAGTTCTTTTTAACTAAAAATTCAAGAAAACGAAAAGAAAAACTAATTTTTAAGTTGATTAAGCCCAATTTGGAAACGTGTATGTTCATTATTTTTTATTTTTAAGTTTTTTATAAATTATATATAAAAACATGTTTGATAATTATTTTTATTTTAAAAAATATATAAATAATTTTCATAATTTGCTAACTTTTTGTAAAAAATATATATTATTTTTTTTGTAGACAAATTGTCATTCTTTTTTTTTTAACCACCACTTTCAATCATGTTTTCGGCCACTGTTTTCGACCAATTCTCTTCTGCTATTCCCTCCAACAACTGCTTCCAGTCACTTCATTCAGTTACAACCTCCGACAGTGCCTTTGTCAATCATCTTTAACTACCACATATAATTATTGCTTACGACTATCACATTCGACTAACACTTCTTACTAGCATTGTCGTCTCTTACTATTATCACCAGTTAATATTTTTGACCACAATTTTTTAAGCATTTATGTGCTTAATATATTTTTATTTTTATTTTTTTATAGAAGTATTTTTTATTTATTATAAACAAAAAGAAAAAAAACTATAAACTTCACTGAACCATTTTTTGAAAAGAAAAAAAAATTTACCAATCAACATGTACATTCCTCTGAGAAGTCAGAACTGAGTCACAGTAGACATGGTGCGCACATCTCCAACCTTTACGCCAACGTCTGCCAATTAAGTATCATTGTAGAAACCCCATAAAATCCATCTTAAGGCCAAAGCTCCAGCTATGGAGAGAATAATGGGGAGGAAGTCCCGGACGAGTTGGTTCGGCGTTTTCCGAAACAAGTTTCTCCGATCATCATCTCCTCGAGAAAGAATCATCGTCTTCCACACCAACCCCACCATCACCGGCGAAGCCGCCGCCGAATCAGAAGTTGGGAGCAATGTCATTATTAATGTCACCTCCTCTCGATCATCTCCTTCGCCAAACCGGAAGAAAGAATTCTCAGAAGAGGACGTCGCAGCCACCAAGATCCAAGCGACTTTCAGGGCTCATCTTGTACACTAGCTACTTCACCTTTTCTAGTGATTTGAATTGCAGTAATTCTACAAATCCAGAAAACAAATTCAGAATTCAAAATGAATAATTCGGATTAAACAATCTTGTACACTACTTCATCTTTTCTATTGACCAATGCATATTAGTTAATATTAGTAGTAAAGGTCTAAAATTTTGAGATGCAACTAACAAAGCTTAATTTCTTCTGGAATTTTCTTGCGGAATCAATCGGGCGGCAGGCAAGGCGGGCGTTTCGGGCATTGAAGAGCCTGGTGAAGCTGCAAGCGGTGGCGCGTGGGGTGTGCGTGAGAAGACAGGCTCGGATAGCTTTGGAGTGCATGCACGCACTTGCTCGTTTGCAGATCACGGTCCGCGCACGCCAGCTCCTAGTCCTCGCCGGATGAACCCATCATCTGATTATTTCGTATATGAATTCAAACTTTCAATCACATACCGATCACAAAAATTGTATTTGGATCATTCATTTTCACCGAAAGTCACAAGTGTTAAATTTCAATCCAAATATATTGCTAAACTTCAATTTTTAATTAAAAATATAGGTCTTAAGCATTTTTTTTATATCATGTATTGCCCTTCTCTTTTCTTACCCGTTGTGTCTAACTTAAGTGATTTTACTTACTTTTGTCTTTTCCCAGACAATTTTGGGTTTTTTTATCAGTTTCTTTTAGTCATAAAAAAGTAAGGAATTTTGATTAAAAAATATAAAAGTTCACTAAACAGTAATATGAGATTTAACCTATTGGTTTATTTTATTTTTTGTTGATTTTTTAAATATTTTAGTAAAAAAATTTACTTATTGGTTTGACTCAACAAGAATAATTCATAACACATAATAATTAATAATTTGATAAAAGGATAAAATCATTCACTTATCTCGAACAAAGCAAGAGTTTTGTGAAACTATAACGAAGGTGGTTGCGAAAGATTGGCACATTGAAAATAATTGTCATATAATCAATAATTGAAGAAAAAAATAACTAATAGAGTAAATTATACTTATCTCTCCTGAGATTTAAACTTATTACATAGACCTTTCCTGTGATCTATGAAATTATACTAACTTTATCTGATATTTAATTTTAACATCAATTGCATCCAAACATTAAATTTTTGAATAAATTTTTATGATCCAATCCGTTCATTACGTAAAACTCGTCGAGCTTGTTTGGTATATAAAAATTTAAATTCATCCGATATCTGTAACTAAGTGATTGAATAAGATCTCTTAATAAGTAAATAAATAAAAATTATTCAATCACTTAGGTACAGATATCGAATGAGTCTAATTTTTCATATGCTAAACAAGCTCGATGAGTTCTATGCAATGAACGGATTATATCATAAACATTTGTTCAAAAATTTAACATTTGGGTGCAATGGATGTTAAAATTGAATTTAATGGGAAGTTAGTGTAATTTCAGAGACCACATGGGAGGTCCATGTAATAAGTTTAAACTTCAGAAGAAGTAAGTGTAATTTACTCAAAATAATATTAAAATTAGGGCCAAATTCAATTCACCAATTGTGGAACCAATTGGGAATTAAAGAATTGAAATTTTGATAGAATTTTATGAACCAAGAATGTTTTGTCAAATGGTTTTGAAAATAAAAAACATGATAAAACATATCTTGATAATCATAATAATTGTAACGAGTTGGGCGAATGACATCATTTAGGAAGACACTACCAATTTGATGATAAATAATTACCAATAATTTTGGTTAAAACTAAAGATTTATCCTTATCAAACTTTAATTGAAATTTTTTGAAATTCTCTTCTTCAAAAGGTAATATAACACCCCGATTTTTTGCATTACAATGATATTATCCACTTTAAGCAAAACTTTCACAATTTTGTTCTTCCAAAGAGTTGCATTACTCTCGCCCAAGCACGCTTAACTACAGAGTTCTGTTATGGCCTCTACCACTTGAAAAAATGTCTCGTTAAATATAAAAGTCCAAAATTTTCTTTTATAGTCCAAGAATTCCTTCTTTCTTTTCGAAATGGGATACCAGAATATCACAATTCATCCCGTTTAGGACTATACGTCCCCATACAGTAGCTTGTCAGCTCTAGTATATAATTTATAATTACATATATAAATATTAGATAATTTATAATTTGTTTTCATTGAACTGCATCAGCAGCATGAAGATATTTTTTAAAGATATTTTATGGGTATTAAATCTTCTCTTATACAACTGAGTTGTGCTTCATAATCAACTAGAGTCATAGCATCTACCACGGAATACTCTCGGACTACAATATTGATTTTAATATACTATTTTTGAACATAATTTGGTTTAATAAATGAAAGTTTGAGTCTTTTATTATTTAATTGGGATATGATTCTTGTATTTTTATTACTTTATTTTTTTTTATTTTTTATGGTAGTTTTTGTTGTAGAGCTCGGTGATGGATCAAAAGAGAATGGTATGGGTTCGCTATTATCATTTTCAATGAGAGACATTCTATTTTATAATTATTTTATTTCGTATTTTAATTGATTAAGTTTTTGATATCAATCAGGTCATGTTGGTGTCTGTACGTGTGTTGTTTAATTTAATCTTTTTAAAATATTTTTAAAATTACATTTTGTATAAGAAAATATATTATTGAATTGTTGAGTTTGATGATTAACCTGGCCGATGTATTTAGAAATAATATTTTTACGACCGTTTAGATCATCTATTTGATTAAGAATACTTAGAATATTTTACTCTTCTTGTGATAAAATATTAATACTTAATTAATTTAATATTAAAATTATTTAATAATAATTTTTTTGTATTTGACATTTATTACAATAATTATTGTTTTCTTCATCAGATTCATCTGACGTAATAATAATATCTTGGTTTAATTTTTCTAATCAAAAATCAGAATGTTCACTTTCTGATTGATATGTAATATAAGTTTCTTCATCACTTGGAGGTTGTTTATTAAGTAAAAAGATTTTGAATTTGTTGTTTTATTTTTTCAGAGCAATTTAATTCATTGATTTTTTGTTTTGTTAAATATTTATTAGCATAATGCCCAATTTTTCTGCATTTTCAACATACTGTATCTTTTTTAGGTGTGGATGTTTGATAATTATTTTTATTGTATTTGTGATAAGGTTTGCGAGATTTTTGTTTATTATTTTGTAGATAAAATTTATTATAATTTTTATATGTTTTATAAGGTTGATTGTAATAAGTTTTATATCACTTTTTATATTTGTATGTAGAATATTTCTTTTTCTTTTTTGGTTTAGTTACGGAATGTAATGAAGATTTTATAGTATTGTAGCCCATTTGAAAACAAAATTTACCTAATTCTATTTTTTTAAATCTTTTTTTCTTTTTTAATTGATTTTTTAAATTAATATCATTACAGAGAACTAACCTTTCTCCACATATTTCATATATTAATTTACCATATGTGTACTGAATGTATGGAATTAATCCATAATTTTTATTTCTTATTCTTGTTTTAACTCTTTCAGCAAATAATAGTGGAAGTCCAACAATAAATCTTTCTTTCAAAAAATCTTAATTTGTATCATTTTTTTAAATATAATTTGAATAAAAATACATATTTGTACCATATGAAATGGGTTAATGTCAGATATTTTAAATTAACTAATACTTCTTTTCATCGTTCGAGAACAATTTGAGTATTTCTAACAAAATGTTGAATTATTACTGTTATTAAGGTTGTAATCACATCACTAATAGATAAATTATTTTATAATATTGGATTTCTATTTTCTTCACGTTTAATTGATGTTAATATGAGGGTATCTTGCGTATTTATCAAATAATTATTCCACCAACCTTTAAGTTGGCTAGAAAATTCATAGATTAATAATTCTCCTATATTTGCATTATTATTTGGGAGATTTTGAGCCAAAATCGCATTAGCAGCCATCATCATATATTGACTCATTTGAATTATTTGTTAATCAATTTTTCATCTAAATTACATTTTATTAAATTAGAACCACTAAAAATTAGAGGTATACCCACGGGTTTTTTCTTCATATTGTAAATTAATGGGGGTATGTCTGGGATAATAATTTTTTGTATGAGGTTTTGATGTAGTAGACATTTCATTTTATTGGGTTGATTGAGGTTGAAATTGTTTATATAATTGTATTAATTCCTTTTCACTATCTTGTAACATAAGAATTGGTTTAGATCTTTATTCTTTTTTATCTTCTTGCATAGGTTGTGATGTTGATATTGTATTATGAGTTCGTGATTGTTGTTTATATAATTGTTGTAAAAAATTTTGTGATGGTTGATTTAAGAAATATTGTGGTTTTGCTAAAGAATGTATTAAAGGATGATTTCTAATGGGAGTATAGGATCCAGTTGTTGGTGTTACTGCCTTTAGATCTAAATATTTTACAATATTGTGTATATTAGTAATTTGTTGTAAGTGATTATTTAAATGATTTATTTATTGTAAAGCTGAAGTTTCTATTCTTATTGCTTGTTCTCCTATAGTTTGAAGATGGGCATTGATATAATTCATTCATTTGGACAGAAAGATATTAGTTTTTTTTTATAAAAAGACGTGCCATTATTCATGAACCTAGAATAATCGTTCTACCGAGAGGATGGACATATTGAATTTCACGTTAGGAAGTGTCCCATTTTTTCTCAAAAGTATTTATTGATTGTTGAGGAATTGTTTCTGGTACTTGAATGTTATTCTTTGGATGATAAAAATTATAATACCATGGAAAAAAATCTTATTTCTATATGAGAATTTTGTAAAAATTGAATATATTTATTTTTTATATCTTTTTCTTTATAGTAGTATGATTGTGTGTGAATAATTTTCTATTGTATTTATTATAATATTTTAAGTATTTTTTATTAATTAGTTGAATATCTATTGTAGGATTTATAATAAGAACATTTATATTTAAAGTTGTAATAACGATGTCTTAATCGTCTGCATTAAATTCATTGTGATAGATTGGTTAAGGTATTTAATTATTTATTTGTACACTAGATATGAGATAATCTCGTAAAGATTGACCAATTGTGGATTTATTAATATATCTGTTTGGTGTAAAAATTTGATTTGATCCTAAAGATTGTGATCTTAATAATTGTAAAGGCGTTTCTAAAATATACCTTAATTGACTTTTCAATCTTCTTTTGAAGAAAATTAGATTGTTACTGATCCATCATGATATTCAGTTATAGTATCAGGTTGAGTTTCTATTTGGAATTCTATTTGTGGGAGCATTATTTGAGGAAAATACAAACTATTATTATCATTTTTATCAGTTTCTTCTATTTCATGCTATTAACTATTTTTGGAGTTATTATTGGAGATTTATTAAGATTTGATTGAAACATTATTATTAAACCATGTAGACTAGTTATTCCTTTAAATATTGATGTAAATATTGGTATTGAAGTTGTCATAACTTTTAAATAAGCTCTATCTGTTATTTGTAAATTTAAAGATAATGCAGTTATATTATATCTTTTTGTTTATACTTGTAAAGTTAATATTTTTAAAATTATAGGATCATGTAAGGATACTTCAAAATTTGACCAACATTCAAAATATATTGGACCATGAACTAGACTTGTTTTAATTGTTCCTAATAATGTATCATAATAAGAATTATATCTTAAATCTACTAATGAACATGTAATTGATTTATTAAGATTTAATCGGGTCATATGTTTAATTCTTACTTGAACTAATCGTAAATATAAATAATTAAAATGTTGCTGGAATTTTTTAGTTAAGTTTGGGTCCAATAATTGAAATGTTTGATATTAGTTTGTTACTGGTAAAATTTGTTCTATAATTTTTATTTTATAAATTTGTTTTAATTCAAATTTTTTATCATGTAATTCATTAATTTTTTTCTTTGGCATAGATCAATTTGTAAGAAATTTTTTTATATTTTTTTACATTCATTTCACTTTGATTAACTATTTATGGTGTTCTTGATAAACATTCATCAGTTATTATATTGCTAAATGATCTGATTATCCTAACCATATTATGTGAAAATTATCAACTGTAACTGTTAACAATGAACAAAGTACTAAGCCTTACAGTCCTAATGGCGACTTACAAATCACTGCACCGACGGCTTGTCGTTCCTTAGTATTGCAGCTTAGGTGCTACACCGGCTGAAAGTAACACAAAGATGACTCTGATACCATTACCAGGCCCAACAAATAACTTTGGATCATGTTAATCAAATTCCATTTGCTCAATTCGTTACAATTATTATGATTATCAATGTGTTTTATCATATTTTTTATTTTCAAAACCATTTGATGAAACATTTTTGGTTGATAAAATTCTGTCAAAATTTCAATTATTTAATTCTCAATTGGTTCCACCAATTGGTGGATCAAATTTGACCCCAATTTAATATTTTTCCTCCTTTTACTTCAATAATTCTATGACAATTATTCTCAATATACCAATCATTTGCAACCAACTTCATTATTTTTTTTTTGTTAATTTCAGCTTGCTATGGTTGCTTACATTGCAATTCTCTGTTACTATTCAAAATGATATTTTTTATTTATCTCGCTAATATGCTTCAAAATGGTAGAACAAATTAGAAATTCTTAAGAAATATTATCTTGATTTCCTCAAATCTTATTATTTAAAATTATTTTCTTCTAAACCTTCATATGCCTCAAAAGTTCAATCATTATCCTCTCAACCAAATTCTTCTTCAAAATCCACAGCATCCTCATCTGATTTTGTTAATATTAATTTGGCATTTATAAAAATCAAAATTCTTTTTCAATTTTCTAGTATGACCCAATCAGAGCTCAAAAAAACTGTTATTCGAGAAATGACCAAACAGCTCGATGATGGTATCTTCTTGGAGAAATATTATCTCCAATTAGTCCTAATGATCACAATCAAGATAATGAAAATGATTATTTTAGAATTAATTTTGATTCAGCCTCTCTATAATTGAAAATGAAGACAACAGATGTATTACTTTTCAAAAAAGAAAAAACAAATTCAAATATGCCTATCAAATGTCAATATTGGTTATGTTATTTTTTCAAAAGTTTTCAACAACATCCATCAATGTTCACTCAAGCATTGCTTGCCAAGCCTCAAACAATGCCCAAAAGGAGATTCACATTCCAATTGTCAAAAGTGTACTATAATGTTAGTGTTCACTCTACTCCAACAACATTAGACAAGAATAGTACTAGACAAATTACTATTTTTGTAATAACCCATACATTATAAAGTTATATATATATATAATAAGACACGCGTCAGTTACAAATTTTTAGCCTATGTTCCTTAGTTGAAGACAAAAAAAAGTGAGTAGAATTCATATCTCACTTGAATATCTTTAGTCACTACTTTAACGATAACGCAAAGAAAAAATTTTACAATCTCAAGATGTGATAGTATTCTTTATTGATTTTGTGCTCCTAAAAATGAGTGTGATAGTTTTTCAACAGTATTTTTCAATTATCAAGGCAGCTTGTAATTTAACAGTTCTAGACAGACTCTTATTCATTAACAGTAATTGTCTAAATAGTCAAAAATAAGGGAGCCCGATTTTTAAAAAAAGTCTTACTTGTTAGTTTTTTAAATAGTTGAGATATTCGTTTAACTCAAATCTACAAGCAAGATTCACTGGAAAAAGAAGTGTTATTTCTTCTTTCTTTGTGAATGTTAAACGATTGTGATATATTTTAATTTAAATTCCAAGGTTAAAATTGATTTGACAAAAAAGTTAACAAAATACATCTAGATTTAATTGATGGCTAAATCAATTTTCATGAAAAGCCTTACTTTCCAAAATATAAAGAATACTTTCGACAATTTAATTTATAATTCACTATATTTTAAATGCTTATAATTTCTAAAGTAGAATATTACCAAATCAATTAGTATTGTTTTTTAAAAAAATTTATCTTCACATGTTTTTATATGATTGAAATCATAAACTTTATTAGTTGATAATGTTTGTTTCATGAGTAATTTATCATTTAAGATAACATAGAAAGAAAAATAAGAACGATAAAAATGTAGTTTTATATGTATAATTTAATAATATCATATGTAGGATCTTAATAGTAGAAGAATTTATTCAAGATTTATTTGACTATTCATTTTTAAATGATATTCAAAAGCGATGTAAAATTATATTTTGTTGGGAGACAATCTCATTCTTAAGATTGTTGGAAAAAATTCAACGCCAAAAAAAATATACATACTCGGTGATCCAGAAAATACATCTTTATTAATTTTCAACAATTACAATAATTTGAAATTACAGAAAAATAAAATAACAGAAATAACAGTAATAGAATTTGCAAACCAAGTCCTACAAACGCAGTTTCCTTAAAAATGATTCACCGCCTACCGAAAGTGTTGTATGTTTTCCACTGGCGTCACTCTCCAATGATAAAACGGCTACACAATCGTTGGAACACCACCAAGAATCGACTACGAACGTACTCCGTCTGTCTTTCTCTCTCTTACAGCTTGCAATATAATCTGAGAATTCTATATCTCATTTCCCACCTCTACTGTAGTTTTCTCTATTCTGTCTCTTCTTCTCTGCCTCTTCTCTGAATTGGATTACAGTATATATAGACCTTCCATTATGGAGGGGGTTACAGGAAAATCGATAGCCATAAATGGTATTGATTTTCAGGATTCAATTGCCAATTGAATGGCCAATTCAATTGCAATTGAATTCTGCTATTGAAT
>JAOTRH010000018.1:5526235-5542008 GCA_034768845.1 Heliamphora exappendiculata | reverse complement strand
GGGGGCCGGGGGACCGGGGGGGGGCGTGGGGGTGGGGGGGTTGGAATAAATTTTCATTTCATGTGGATAATGGAGAATTTTTTTTTGATACCTATAATTATTCTTTACATATTCATTATGCAATTTAAATTCATGTTACAAAGAAATAAGTGTGCACAATCCCATGTTTATCCATGTTGTTTGGTAAATCATTTGATGCATGTTTGGTAAATCATCTGATTCAGGAGGCTCATTTCATTATAGGAATCTGCATTCATTTGTTAGGTATTTGATCACTTAACCCATTGATCATGGATGCAATTGATGCAATTGAGATTTTGGGCTCTAAATGCTGATTTATTTGAACTAGGTTGTTGTTTCTGTGAGTCCTCTAGCATAATAACCTACAATTTTTGCATGTGCTATTTTCTCGGAGTTCTATATGGTATGGTAACCTTTGTCATGAATTGTTGAAGATTTTTGCTGACCGCCAACAGGAGGTGTTTTTTTATAGATAATTTACAAGTGTGTACCATCAGTGGCTCACTGATTGTTGACTTGTTGTCAATAAAATAATAATCAATGATTAACAATCATCTTTGCAATCTTTATATTAAGTGTTAACGGTTTTTTCATCTATCAGTAAAAAGTGCTAATTTTAGGTGTACCTTGTTTTGGGCAGAGTTTCATACGCATTCTTTTCATCAGTTTATTTATTTCTGTAAAGAGACTTCATTGTAAACATGATGTAGAAACAAAATTTTCTTGTTATCCTTGAAGCTCCTGTTCCTTTTACAGCAGCCTCCACTGTTACCAGCCTCTCTATCAACTGTACGACTACCTTTTCCCACACCATGCTTCTGCATCTTTTGGCACCAGTCTCATGAACACTGCACCTTTCCAAGATTCATATACCCATTCAACTGCTAATTTTTTAAATCCTTAGACCAATTCAATTTCAGTTCATCCAAGTAAACCTGCTGAATTTATTAGATTTTATCTTTCCCTAATGGGCATTTCTTGATTTATAATTGTTGTTGTACTCTCTTTGGGTATTTCTTTTTGTCAATACTGTGATTTATAGAGCATGGGGAAGGGCTTCAAATTCTCCATTATGAGGTTGGGCAAAAATACGAACCACACTATGACTACTTTTCTGATGAGTTTAACACGAAGAATGGAGGTCAGCGCATTGCTACTGTTCTAATGTACCTGTGAGTAATATATCTCCCACCTTTGTCCTGAATGATAACGCATTATTTTTAAAGGCTTTCTTAACCCTTTTCGGTGTCAATCCTGTCATGGCACAGCTCAGATGTTGAAGAAGGGGGTGAGACAGTATTCCCTGCTGCAAAAGGAAATTATAGTTCGGTGCCCTGGTGGAATGAGCTATCTGAATGTGGGAAAGGGGGACTTTCTGTTAAACCAAAGATGGGTGATGCATTGCTTTTCTGGAGCATGAAGCCTGACGCAACAGTGGATCCTTCAAGTTTGCATGGTTAGTTCTTACTTATTTGGTTGTAAAGCCATATGTTTCGATTTGTGTTCCTAAGGAGCTTCAAAATTGGCTTCATCTTCCACTCCACAAAACTCTTATGAATAGAGTGAATAATTTACAATTTTTTGGTTCTACCTTTTTAGGTGGCTGCCCTGTTATTAAAGGGAACAAGTGGTCTTCTACAAAATGGATGCGTGTTAATGAGTACAAGGTTTAATTACAGTGCTTAAGGTAACTTTCTATAGGCTGACAAAAATTATCATTATTTTGTGACTTACCTTCTGCAATTTGTTGTTATTTCATCTATTTTAGGGCTAATTTTCTTGACATACGCATATGTGTTTGTACTTTTGTAGAATAGAATTCTGTAGTGATGAGACTCCTAGCAAGTTGCATATTTGTTGAATATGTGGATATAGGATGAATCTGATGAGTTGTTGGTTGATTATGTTGAAATTCAATTTTTATGGTTTGCACTAACTAGAGGTTATGTGATGACTGGTTAGTATTGGACGATTGCTTGAGATAAGTGGCTTTTGTATGTCCTCATGCTGATTAAGATGTATTGCTTAGTTTACACAGATCAGGGTTTCACCGTTCCTAATACTTATGGAATACAGCTAAAAAATGTAAAGACATGTCCAAAAATGTAATTTCTCAAGAAAATTGGGTGGCAAAACCTTCAGCCTGACTCTCAACCCCCCTATCCAATATGTTGGGACGTTTTATCTTGTGTCATTGCAATTCACTCTACATTTTGGTGTCACTCCTTGCAATGATGTAAAACTTTTTGCTATCTTTTCCCTATTTTTAGAAATTTTCCTGATCTGCGAGTCCTCGTTGTGTTGAGCATGTGCTCTGCTCTAATAGCTTGACCAATTTCTTGGCCGTTATGTCTGAAAACATGTGTATGTGTGAATATAAGTGACGAGATCTCCAATGTGACCCGCTACATAGAATCCTTGCTGCATCTCCGTGGACTTGGGATCCACATGTCAACCTTGTGAGGTAACACATGGACAAATCATGTATCATCATGTGCACCTTTCAGGTTCGAGTCATGCAATCCAAATCCAACATGTGCGGTGTCTTAGCCTCAAGGCTATGCAATTAGGGACTTCTAGTGGAACCTCCTTGTCCGCTAGCACAGATGAGCCTGACGCATCTTCTAATATATGCGGTGCCTTAGCCTCAAGGCTATGCAATTAGGGACTTCTAGTGGAACATCCTTGTCCGCTAGCTCAGATGAGCCTGACGGATCTTCTAGGTTCATACATGAGAATCTCTGCTCGAGCACATTATCTCTTCTTCTCACGATAACGCGATAGATACCTCTGGTTCACTAACCAACCTCTGTGGGTATCCCTCTTATGTCACAATCCTTTGATGCTCTGACATTAGACCAGGTTGAGAGTTGGGCCTCAGGGATTCCATCAAGATTGGTGCCATGATTACCCTTGTGCAAACCTCTGGAATATGTCTTTGCAGCTAGAGTTTAGTGTTTGTATAGTTGATCCCCTTGCCCTTCCTAAAAACACTTGCATCTTGATCGGTTTTAGAGATGAATCTTCATAAGCAGGCAATGAAAAAGGGTTCAAGAGCACAAAACATAGGAAAGGAACCAAGACGCGGCTTGCTCTGTATCCCTGTACTTTAGGAGCACGCCAGACAATTGTTTTAACGGTCATATTCTTCCCTTCGAGGATTTTGGTGCCAATTGCTACTATCGGTAGTATATGTTACCTCTATACTGTCAAGCCAAGCAAAGAAGCCACATGCCTTTGTCATCATGCGAGCATGTAACTAGGTGGCCTCTATCTCTGTGTTTGAACCTCCTGTCTCCATCTCAATGCATGTAGAACAAGGTTCTCCTCCTTTGGCAAGTGTAAAGGCTTTGGTTCACCCTTTCCACCTCTGGTGGTTCTTTGCCATCGGAGTACCTAACTTACTTCTAGAGGTCTTCATGGCCGTCTATTCAGGCATGCATGTGTAATTTGCTGTGATGCAAGTGTTAAAAAAAATCCCATCAGGCTGTTCTTGACTTGTTTAAACAATTCTGAAGTCATACAAGATGATGGCATATCAACACTTGTGCTGGAAGTATATTGAGCTCGTGTTCAATAACTAGGGACCTAGGATATGTTTTACAAACATGACGGAATGCACTATGGATGGAAAGGATGAAGCAAAAATTGGAACTTTTAGGTCACCCTTGGTAATGTTCTCGATTTTTGTTTTTAAGATTTTTGTAAACTTTAAACAAAAATATGTTCGGCAATATTTCTTTTTAATTTCAAGCACAAAAAGTTTTTAAAATTTACTAAATTCTTGTAAACGAAAAAATGCGTTTTATAAACAATTTTCTCATTATCTTCTCTCTCCACCACTTCCAACTATCCCTACTCTTATTACCATCACTGAGAAACATTTTCGGTTATTACCTCCGACCACTTTTTTTGATCACCACTTTCATCCACTAGATATCACTTTTACCTCTCGACTGTCACCTTCGACCTGCCACCGACCTTCACCTCCACCCAGCATTCTCGACCACTATCTCACGACCACTTTTGGCCACTACTTATATTTACCGGCTGCCACCTCTATCTACCACTTCCACCCCACGGTCGCCACTTCTGCTTACCACCTTCACGCCGTTGCCCATCAGCTCTACCTACAACCTATCTCTACTAGCCACCATCTCCACGCGCAATCTCTCTCCACCAGTCACTATCTCCACCCACTACCTTCTCCCACTAGTCGATACCTCCACCCACCACCTACTCCTAGTGGCTGCAATCTTCAACCACTGCCCCATCATTGTTGCCACCATCTCCGATCATTATTTTTGGCAACTTTCGTTCACTATTTCCGGCCGTTTGTGGCCATTTTTGCCAATTCCCTTTGCGAGCTCCAACTTCCACTACCGTCTATCATTGTTGCTAGGCTCTTTTGCTTGTTATTCCCGGGCTTTTTTGCTTGTTGTCGCCTATCACTACCTCTGAGACATCTCCACGTCCAAGAATTATCTTGTACGACTTCCCTCCCCTAATGGCTCTTTTCGACCATCTTTCACTTGTTTCAAAATAAAATTTAAAAAAATATTTATGTGCCAAACATATTTTTCCTTTTTTAATAAAGACGTATCTTCTTTTTATTGTAAAAGAAAAAATTATAAATTATAAATTTTACTTACTTCCATTGATGATAACCAAACCAAACTGAGTTGTGCCTTAATAAATTGGGATCAGATACAAAAATCATTTTTCATCATTCGACTATATCAAGAGCTATATGTTTAGTTAGATTCAATAAATTTATATATATTTTTTCTTATTTCAACACCATATATCAATTTTGATCTTTCTCTCTTCTAATATTTTTTAGCAAGTGTAATCTCATCATCTTTTTACTATTGCATTTAGTAGTATACATTGTATGTGTTCAAACTATCGAGATATAATAAGATAGTTTATACTTTTTAAAATGTGTTTTCTCTGCTCCAACACATTTTAAAAAAGAGATATTTTATCTATGCTCCAACACTATTTTAAAAAAGAGATATTTTATCTCTGCTCCAACACATCTTAAAAAAGAGCAATTTAGATTAATTCAAGCTTTATATCTTTTGGTAAGAAGCTCTTTTGAAAATTTGTTTTCTTTGGTTTGTCTCTTAACACATTTTTTGTGGCAAGAATTCACTAAACCTAAAATTTTTTGAATTGAAATTGATTTTATCATTTTTAACTCCCGTTCATTTCTCTCCCTTCTCTCTCTCTCTTGACAAACTCATTCCCCAATATCTCATTCAAACAAATCCATTGAATATCTCCATCTCCAAGACAAACTTATTCATCAATTTTTTCCTCTTCCCATTCTCTCTATGCACCATTGCCACTTTACCACCATCACTACGTCACCACTGTCAAATTATGTTCCTTTAGGCACAGACAATTTGCTAGTCTTGGTATATTTTGTTTCAACTTATTTTCAATTGTTGCGACTATTATTATTTGACAAATGTTTTCCTTCCTGCCTCAATGGGTTGTCCTAGAAACACTGACCAAAATCTGGTGGAGCAGGGGTTTTTGGGAGACCGGGGTGCCTGTTTGGACTATGAGTGCCATTGGCACCTCAATTGGGGTCTTATAATTCGATTGGAACCGTTCATTATCTTGGGTTCGTCGAGAGGTAATTTGTGCAAAAAATCATGTCAATCGCGAATCATTATCTACATGTTTGAAGCGTTTTGTTTTGAAAAAAAATGGCCATCTTATTGGATTTTGAGAATAAAGCATAAGACAAATGTGCATGGATCATGTGACTACCGATTTTCGATTGACTTGATTTTTTACACGAATTGCCAACTCGACAAACCCAAGATAATAAACGGTTCCAATTGAATTGTAAGATCCT
This sequence comes from Heliamphora exappendiculata, assembly GCA_034768845.1. Classification (NCBI taxonomy): domain Eukaryota; kingdom Viridiplantae; phylum Streptophyta; class Magnoliopsida; order Ericales; family Sarraceniaceae; genus Heliamphora; species Heliamphora exappendiculata. Next base: position 5,536,115 of record JAOTRH010000018.1, on the reverse strand, counting down.
ACCTGAGGGCTTAACTGCCCCCTACCCTCTCCTCCTTTCCATTTCCTTCTCTGGACTCTTAATTGCTTTAAATGCTGTCATTCTGTACATCAGTTACCACTGCTCTGATTCTTGCTGCGGTTGTGTTTCCATTTCAACGATCTGTTTCTGTACCCAATATGGTATTTTTATATTAAAATTAACTGAGGCAACTCGGATGTAATCATGTAACAGCTAACAGTTGTTCATCTCTTGTCAAGAGCTTGTTTACTACTTGTAGTATTGTTATTGGTATTACATAGATTTTTTTTTTGGCAGGTTTGGAAATGAGTTTTTTTCGTTCACATTGTTGTATTCTTCGTAACAATTGATGATAGAATTTCCGGGTGGGAGCTCCTCAGGTTTCGAGCATCAACAAAGTCTGATAATACCTTATACATTGGTAACATGGTTCATGGCATCGACCTCCTGCTAACTTTCATATTTTGTTGGAATCCAGCCCCCTCTATGTTGTTACCGTGGAGAATAAAAGGACTAAAGGAGTAGGGAATTTTCATATTTATTATATCTTCAAGCATCAGAACCCAAGGAGATTTTGATTGCTGAGTACTGAAATGCATTGACACCCGAATTCTGAAACGAGACGATAATTTTAGTGAATACCTAGAAATGATCTTTTTCGTCTTGCAATGGTTTATTATTGTTCCTTTTCTTTCTGATATAACACAACAGGGCAGGGGCAAGTGGACAAAGTCAAAAATATTGTTTTGAGGGGCGGCAAGGTAAGTGACAAATGTTTCACTACTATACATATATGTATACATACGTTATAATTGGCAAAATAATATATTTTTATGAATAATTATTGTTAAAAATATCTCTCATGCATAACATGGATCATTGCTAAACAAATATGGGGAATAGTTAGAGGTCATTGTTGAAATTTTAATAGCACAAATTCCCTAACGCAACGGAAACAGGAATGCAGGTTACAATCCACACAAAGCAAGTAAAGAACAAGAACAAGAACACGAATATACGTAGTTCGGCTAACTGCCTATTTTCACGGGATAAGAAGAAAGAATCTACTATTATCAATAAGGATTACAATCACTTTCTCTCACACTCACATTGTATTTGTTGCCTCAAACTTTTGCCTCTCGTCGTCTCTCTATACTCTCTCTAGCCTCTCTACTGAGTACTCTCAAGTGTATAGACGACCTTAGGTTTCTATGAAATATAAAGCCCTTATATATTAAGCCCTTTAGGTTAAAACTCAACTCTAGCCGTCGCGCCAAAAATTGCTGCAGCGCCCAAACCGCTCGAGCGGTCAAAACATGCTCTCGGTTTCTTGTCTGCAGAAACCCACTGCTCAAGCGGTCTTTCCACTGCTCGAGCGGTCAACCCAACTTCTGGTTTTTCTTCACGCTCAACAAAAACTGTTTTGACCTCTTTTCAGCATTCTAACTCTGTTTGGTTCTCCTACCAACCTTGGATACCAAAACTCGAGACACCAAACCAACAATCTCCACCTTGGCTCGAATTTTTGAACCATCACCATCTTGAAGATCTGTCGGTTAACTCGTCCTGCACCCCTTTCATAGGTATGGGTGCATCACCCTTTCTGTTCTTGAGATTGAATGAACCTGGACCAAATCCAAGCCACACTTGAATTTGACCCTCTTGCAATCAACAGTCTTCTCAATCTTGGACAGTTTTTCAAACTTCAAATTGCCAGTCTTCTGTGACACCTCCACCTTCTTTGACACTGCTACTTGCTGCTGTTGAGTTGAACCACAATCACCTGTTTTTCTAGGTAAATTTGTCTGACTGAACTCCACCTTGACTGCTGCACTCTTCTTCTAATTGTCTAACATATTTTGCATGTCAATCTGACCAAGTCCCAAATGTCTGTGTCTCGTGCCATCTTTGTTGGATTCAGTGTGTGTGATAGTAGTAACTTCACCTATCATCGTGTCCCCTACCAATCTGTAGAGATTTTTAATTTTTTGCCCTTTCACGATAGCCATAGTATATTTGCTAACCTTCATTGCTCCACATTTTCTTGTGTACCCGTAACCCAAAGAATCCAATGTCTCTAAAAAAATTAAAATTTTCTTTAATCTTGGAACATGCCTGACATTCTTCAAAACCCTTACAGCTCCTTCAAACATTCTTATTTTCACTGTACCTGTTCCAATGGCTTGACAAGCCGTGTCATTTACCATTAAAACTGTACCACCGTTGCACGGCTTATATGTGTCAAACCATTCTTTGGTTGGACACATATGGTATGAGCATTCTGAATCTAATATCCATGACTTTGACAGAAAATCAAAATCTGAAGAAACTGATAGTGCATATTTGTCTACCTCATTGTCAGATGATTCTTCGGCAAAATTGACAGAGTCTGCAGACATTTTTTCATTCTTCTTTTCTTTCAGATGTTACTTCAATTCTTGGCATTGGCTCTTGAAGTGATCTGTTTTGTGGCAATAGAAGTATTCCACATCCTTTCTTGTACGTGACTTGGACCGAAATTTATTTTTATTGGAACCCTCCTCACTAGATCTACTCCTTTCGCTTGACTTAGACTTAGCTAACAATAGTCAATCTGCATTTGATTCACCATTTTTCTTTATCTTCTCATGTGATAAAAGAGTATCAGTGACCTCTTCAAGTTCTAAAGTGTCTTTTTCGTACATCAGAGTCGTTACCAGATGATCATAGGATATTGGAAGTGATGTCAATAGGAGTATCGCATTATCCTCATCATCAATCTTTACTCCAAACCCGGATAACTGTGATGAGCATATTAAACACGTTGAAATGTTTCAAGAAATTTGTACTTTTCGTCATCTGTAGTCTATACAGTTGTTTTTTCACGCACAACTTATCAGCCAAATTTCTCTTCATGTAGAAACCTTCCAGCTTGTGCCAGACCTCATGTATAGTCTCCACATCAATCACATTGTGAATAACATTATCTCTCAGATTCAGCAGAATCGAACTTGCGGCCCTGGCGTCAAGTTCCTTCCAATCATCGTCGGCCATCTTCTCTGGATTTTTTCCCTTGCCGAGTAACGCATTGGAGACGCCTTGCTGGATCAACAAATTCTTTACACCTCTACCACAGGGAGAAGTTATTCTTGCCGGTAAGCTTCTCGACTTCATACCTGATGTTCGTCATCTCTACTGTAATTTTGTGACCAAGCCTTTAACCTCGCTCTGATACCAGTTGTTGGGATTTTAATGGCACAAATTTTCTAACGCAGCGAAAACAGAAACGTAGACTACAATCTACACAAAATAAGTAAAGAACAAGAACAAGAACAAGAACACGAATATACATGGTTCGGTTGACTGCCTACCTCCACGGGATAAGAAGAAAGAATCCGCTATTATCAATAAGGGTTACAACCATTCTCTCTCACACTCACATTGTATCTGTGATCTCAAACTTGAGCTTCTCACCGTCTCTTTATACCCTCTACAACCTTTCTACTAAGCCATCTCAAGTGTATAGACGACTTTAAGTTTCTATGAAATATAAAACCCTTATATATTAAGCCCTTTAGGTTAAAACTCAACCCCAACCGCTGCGCAGAAAATTGCTGCTGCTCCCAGACCGCTCGAGTGATCAAAACATACTCTCGTTTTTTTGTCTGCAGAGACTCACCGCTCGAGCGGTCAACCCAACTTTTAGTTTTTCTTCACACTTAACAGAAACTATTTTGATCTCTTTTCAGCATTCAACTCTATCCAGTTCTCCTACCAACCTTGGATACCAAAATTTGAGACATCAAATCAACAGTCATATCATATCTTTTGTATAAATATTGCTATAAAGAAGGGAAAAGATTGTTTGAAAAAAACTTGGGAGTCAGTGCTATTTATATTGTAAAAATGCTCAAAAAAAAGAAGATTAATAGAAGAATTTCAAAACTTCGGGTGCATGGCCTCCTTGCTGTCCCCTAACATTGTCCTTGGAGGCAATAATGGGCACTACCCAATGAAAACTCTAGTAATATGCTCTTCTTGCATTCATGCATAAATAATTAGTAAGTTGGGTCCTCGAAGCCCGCTCGCCAAAGAGATAAGTCGAGTGATTCCTCTTGTAGGGGATTATAGCTAACTATAGTATCACTCAATTTTTTCATCTTCTTTTTACATTAATTCTCAGTTCAAAATCGTCTAGATATAGGACTATTAATACGATTCTATTTAATTCATTCTAGGTCGAAAACTGACTAATAAGGTTAAGGCTTTCCTCTTTGTGAGGAATTCCCTCCAGGTTGTCTACTTTATCATGGTCACTCTTATTCTAAGTCTGAGCGTAGGATATCTTATTCACAAATTATTTATGAACTCTTTTATAAGAGAATCGATTTTGTACCCTAAAAGGTGGTTTTATCCTGCATATTATCTAATATAGTCATTCATTGGTCCATCTCCAGATTTTCTCTCTTAATTCCTTACCCAATGGGGACGGGACATGCACTATTTTCTTCACTCAAGGTTTTCTTTATTTCTGGTGTGCTTGTCTATCTATTATCAAGTATTTTTCTATTCTCGTCGTACCTCCTTAGACAGGCATTCTTCTATCTGGATTGTCTTATTGATTCTGTTTCATAGTAAACTCTTCTTTGAAAGTGCTTTTCCCTTTTCCTTCTCTTTGTCGTCGCCTATAGAGGCTTTTAATTCAAGTTCTAGAAAGCTTAAAGTTGTTTAAAGCTTTCTATTTAAAGCGAGGAGCACGAAGTGAAAAGTCTTTTTTAAGCTCTTTTTTTGTGCATGGCAGATTCCGTTTAGTTCTTTCCTTAAGAGGGGCAGTGGATGTTCAAAGGGAAACTACTTTTCACTGTTGATTTGAGTAAAATCCTTCTTCTATTGTTCGGGATGATTTTGACTTCTTGTTCCGTATGTTAAGCTTGGGGCTTTGACTTTGAGAAGAGAGAGGTGTTTTTTACAGGCTTGGTCTAGATTTCATCCATAGCTTTTTAGATGTCCTCTTATAAGGCAACTTCCTTCTTTATTTTGATTTCTTTCTTGTTTTTGTGGTCACAATAGGTCTTATTTCAAATTGACTGCATATACCACCTTTTCTGAAACTAAGTTCCCCTTTCTTTAGATTAAAGATTTTCTTTCTAGAACAGAGTTTTTCGTAATGGTCTTTTCTACAGTAGAGAAAAGACAACCATAGGGGAGGCTCTCGAAAGAACTGCGAAGATTCTCTCTCACTAACTGCGAGGATCCTTTGGAAAGACCAGAAATATATTTTTCCTTCCAAACAAGAATCAGGAATGGGTCTGGAATCTTGTAAATTCTAGCAAAGGTCTTTTTATACCAAAGGAAATCTTATACTTGCCTGATCCTCAGATTGGGAGGAATCTCAGTGTGTTTACTAATTTTATCGTTTGAGAGACCACCGAAGTGAAGGCGATTAGTGGCAAGAAGGCTTTCTACCGGAATAGGTATTGGCTGTCCAAAAGAATTCAGAAATAGGATCTCATTGAGACCTATCTTTCTTGTGAGAATATTGTACGGAGGACTTGACCGCATCTGGTAACATTTCTCATTATGCTAGGAGATTTTTGATGAAGCCTAATAGTAGCAGATTGGCTGTTGCTACAGGATGACGTTCAGCTTAAATATAGGTATTTGTGGCTGTTAACATATTTGCCAAAACGACTTCGACTTCCTCATCATTGAGGCATTCGATTCTCCATGGGTAGATTGAGTTACTATTGAATCCCAAAGAAGAAAATCTTTTGGAGCTCGTCAATAGGAATAGGACATGGTTTTCCACCAAGAACGTAGATGCGTCCCCGTTGTGGAATTTCTTCATTTTTCGATGATGTAGGCATAGCCAACTCTCGTGGAGAGTTTAGTTGCATGCTTGCTATACCTTTTTCCCTCCGGAAAGATTTAGAACCTCATAGACGGATTTATCGGCTACAACCATGAAGCTAAGGTCATCGTGTTGGAAGGTTTTCTTCCAAGGTGGCAAGGATGAAGCTTGACTCAGGTAGGGACTGCTAAGTCTGCTATTTTGAAAACCCCCAGAGGGTGTCGAAGAACCACTGTGCCGATTATTGACCTAATGGCTGGGGTAGTGCCATTTGGAGAGATATAACTTAGCCTTTGTCCGCATCAGTGGTTGTCCCACCACCGGAAACGAAGGAAGCTAACCGAGTTGACTAAGAATCAATTGTTTACCTCGACTTTGAACCCAAAAATATGCATGTCTACCTCTATGGGGTAGAGCCATGAGCATTAAGTTCACCTCCAACAAAGCTATACTCCTTTCCTTTTTTGCTAGTCCAAGTTTCCATTGTTGATCCATCAGTTTCTGAGCTAGCAAAGTGAAACTGAAAAGGTGTACAAGTCACCTCTTGGATATCCGATCGAGACATAATTGCAGTGTTCCAAACAGCTACTTCTGTGCCATATTCGAACCCACTAATAGTATTGGGAGAGCCGCTGCATAGCATATCCACTTCCAGAGGCAGATGGAGATAGAATAGAAGATCAAGATCTAGTCGTTTATCCAAAACCAGAATGAGGATTTATTTTATTCACCGAGTGTAAGCAGTTGTTGCATCAGCAGTTCTAGTCGCGGTTGACCCGTCTTCATCTCGCGTTGCGTCCCTCTCGGATCGGGAGCCCGAAGCATACCTACAGTTAGTTCTTGAGCCCCCCTGTTGCAAGCAGTCCTTCCAACTAGCATTTATTAGTTAAATGGGTTGTGGTATGGGACGCAAAAGCATAGGGAGTGATAGCAACAATTGATCCTGATTTAGTTTTATCAAGACCAAGAGCATTCCTATGGGATTGAGATTAAAAACAACCAATGGTGCAGGCAGTTGATCTTAATCAGCCAGTTGCCTTGGACCCGTTCCAGCCAAAAAATGCGAGTGCTTACCGCAAAAAGTTGCTTTACTAATATTTTAATACAAAGCGCGTTAGCCTATCTAAACTGTTGGGCCTTTTCTTGCAGGTGTGGCATTTTGATTGGATATACAGGTTTCATCGCCGATTTCATGTGGTAACAACTTGCATGTGGACAAAAGAAATTGTCGACTAACTGATATAACATTTACCTTAAAGAAAGACGAAATCGATGTTGTTCCTTTTGACAAGTAGATTAACTGTCTCTCCGATTTCTGCACAACCTTCCAACTTGAAACTTCCTTGTACATGTTGGGACCTTTCTTTCAGTCACTTAACTTGCAGTCCAATTCCCTGGATTTGAATCAATGACTTAAGGCCTATTCTAAAGACATTATAGGCAATAGCCCAGGCATTCCGTACATCGCTGCCGTCCTGCATGACTACAGGAAATCGTTGGTTGGATATACCAAGACTGGGCCCCCCAAAGCTAATGGTCTCTAACTCCATCCTAGGCCTCATTGTAGTTCGACTTCCTAGGTGGTAGCATGTCAAACTCAGCTAAAGTCGATCACACACAACTCCAACAGCATCCGCCAAACCAAGAGAGTAGGGTACATTCAACATTTTGCTACTTAAATGTACTCTTTAATTCTCTCGATCTTTGTTGTATAGCCGGCCAATCCATAGCTTGGCTTGCCGTTGAAACAAACAGCACGAGTATGGCGCATATACCTTTCTTTTTCTGTTCTCCGATCCTTTCTTTTTTCTCCACATCTCTTTTCTCCATCTCATCAACATTTCCATAGATTTATCAAATTGAAAAGCCTTTATTCCCCAAAAGCCACCCTCAATAGTAGATCCTGTTGATTAGGTTGATGCGGAATAACAAAAAAGAGTTGCATCTGTTAAAAACCCATCCCCAGCAGCGAGACTGGTGCCAACATCCCTTAGCGTTGGTCCAGCAGTGACTTCACTTAACAGATAAAACCAGTAGCCAGCCATTGATCTTGTGGATCCACCCACCTTAATCTAAAATATGCTTTTTTTGTTAAAGATGTAGGCTAGCTTGATCTGTACCCAGGTTCACTTGTACTAGTTCATTGACAGTGGCTTGCCCTTCATCTTCCAACTGCAGGGGAGCGTCTTTGAGCTCGGCAACCTCTTTGGGGGATTGATCAGTTGTGGCAATTTTCCCATAGATTTGTGTTAAGGCGTCTTCTGGTTTTGACTCTTTTTATGACGAATCATTCTCTGATGAAACCCTCTTGTTTAGGACTTTGGGAAGACAACTTCAAAGTTTCTCTTTACATAACAAAATCTCTATCCTCTGGTGTACTTCAGCCTCCAGTCACCTATTCTACAAGTAGAAGATCCATTTCGATGATGAGAAAACGAGAAGATAGAGATCCTACTTCTTCACAATCCTCCTCTAGCACAGTCAAAGAAAAATGACTTCTGTGATTGTGATTCAAGAAAGACTTGGTGAAGAAATGTAATAGATTCAATTTATAAGTTAAGGCAGCTTACCTCGGCCTATTCGATTATACAGGAACTTCCACTTGTGTGAAATGTCTTGAAGAAAAGCTAAAACTAGGAGTAATGAATTCACTCCATGGTAAAAGAATAATAGCCACTCTTCACTAGTTCAAAAATAATAAAGTCAAGTAGATCTCTGTTAGAGAGATGGCATTGTTTGAGGAAATTACAGTGAACGAGGAGTATGTTGCTAATCCAATTCACTCATTTTCAGATGTTTTACTTTCGATATCACACAAGCAGCTGAACTGAATTAATCTAACTCTTATCCATATATATATACTAATCTTGGTAATATGCCAAACTACCCGAAGGGGGCTCTGTTTGGTGAAGGGCTTAAAGTTTGGCTTTTTGCCTTTTAGTTTAAAACCCAAAAAGTCAAAAAACCTCGTTTGGGAATTCAAAGTCTTCTAAATTTTCAGCCTTTTTGTTTTTTTGCATAAAAAAAAAAATATATATTATATATATATATATAATAATTTTATATTTAATATTTATATTGAATATAAAATTATGTAAAATTGAATTTTAAAAAGATTATAATAATTTTTTTCTAACTTAAAGCTCTTTTAAGTTAAAGTTACTTTAAGTCAAATTTTTTTTGGCTTGTTGCCTTTTAGGCTTAAAGTCACTCATTTCGTGCAACAAGTAAATTTTTATTTATTTAGTTTAAAGTGATTGTAAGTAAAAAGTCTAACTTAAAATCAGGTAGCCTACGAAGGCCAAATATAAGTGTTGTTTAGTAATTTGATTCAAAGTTTTGTTCTTTTATTTTAGAAAATTTAAGTTATAAGTAAAAAGTTTACTTGGTTAAAAAATAGCTTTAAGCTATCATGCATAGAGAAAAATAATTATAATTTAATAGTTAATTTGTTTTTTTTTTGGGTGATATAAAGCTAAAAGATCAATTTTAAGTTAAATATTATCCAATAAATATTCCATTGACGTCTTTAATCAGCCAGTTTTTTAGGAGTAATTATTCGGTAGTCTCAAAGTATCATGTTTTATATTTATGTGGTATTCTTATTCAATTATATAACGAAAAATATTTTATATGAAATAACATTGGCTCATTATTATTGGATAAATGTAGACAAAAATAGTCTATTTAATATGATTCATACATTTTATATATAAAAAATAATAAATAAATAATATCAAATGATATTCACATAATAATTTTCAGGTTTTCAGAAGTAAATGATTGCCTAACATAGAAGGCACGTGAGTCGTGGGACAGGAGGAGGTTCTTTCTACCCATTTGGCATTTGGCACAACTACTAATGTATTGTGTTGGCATTGGTGGTAGGGGCATAGCGCTGGTAATGACATTAGCAGCGACGGAGGTGACAGTAATGATATTAGCAGTGACGGAGGTGACAGTGGTATTTATTACGATGATAGTAGTAGTGGTGTTAGAATGATGGTAATAGTGTCGTTGAAACTTGAATTTAGTTTTCATTTTACTAAA
>JAOTRH010000018.1:5490887-5518909 GCA_034768845.1 Heliamphora exappendiculata | reverse complement strand
GGATTTTTCAAAAATTTTCCTAAGTTGCTAAAGATTTTTAAAAAATTTATAAGGTTTTTTAGAAATCTTCCTTAAATTTTCTTAGAGTTTTTCTATTTTTTTTTCTAATTTTGTAAAGATTTTTCAAAAATTTCTAAAATTTTCTAGGATTTTTCAAAAAAATTTATAATTTTGTAAAGATTTTTCAAAAATTTCTAGGATTTTCTAGAAATTTTTCTTAAATTTTCTAAGAATTTTCAAAAATTTTCTTAATTTTCTAAAGATTTTTTTAAAAAATTTTAATGATTTTTTAGAAATTTTCCTTAATTTGCTAAAATTTTCTAGAAAATTTCCTTAAAATATCTAGGTTTTTCCTATAACGTTCTAGATTTCTCTAAAAAAAATTTTGCTAAATTGTCTAGGAATTTTGAAAATTTTTCTTTATTTTCTTTCTCTCAAGATTATTGAAAAATGCCCTTTAAGTTTCTATTTTTGAAAATTTTTTCCTAGATTTTAGGATTTTTAACAAAAATTTTCTCCCCTTAGATTTCATATCCCAAAAATAAAAAATAAAAATTCTCCCCTTAAATTTTTTATGCTCAGCCCTAAAAATAAAATAAAAAAATCAACCCATTAGTTTTTATGTTTTTCCTAAAAATAAAAAAAATAAAAAAATCAAACCCTTTATCTTTGATGATTTTTGCTAAAATAACCTCCTCTCTTATTGTTTGTTCAAATCCCAGCGTCCATACTGTTTTAATCTCTATCGCACAGGTATCCAAGCTAAGTCCAAAATTCTAAACATCACACATCAATCATCATCCACATCGTCATCAAAATAAATCAACCTCATCATCATCATCATCATCACATAATCACATATCATCATTTGGGGGATCCTAGTCATGCATCTACGTTTGAGATGTATCATGTTTTGACATTAAACAAATAAGTTTGGGATCTTATCGATGGGCGCTGGCAAGACAAGTGCTGGTCCGGCTCCCGAAGAAGTATGTCAGCAGCGATGGAGTCCGTGGGCAGCTCGTAGTGCCTCATCCCACTTGGAAGCAAGCGGTGAGGGATCGAGGCATACGTATGTGGATCAAAGGGAACTGGATGGCCCTCCCCAGCATCAGGATTGAGGAAGTCGGCCATCTCGGCCTCAACAGCGGCATCTGCAGTTGCCTGTGCCTCGGCAGCTACCTGTGCCTCCTCCTCAGTGACACGGTGGGAGGCACGCTTCGCCTCAAGCACGAGGGCAATCATCGCAGCAGTAGGCTGCGTGGTGGTGACCCCACCGACAGGAAGGCTGGAAGTCGTGCCCCCGAGAGTCCTCATGATGGAGCTCTCGCTAGCATAGGGGCCTCAGATGGCCCCCGCAATGTCCTCAGGTGTCCGTGACCTGCCATGACAAGAAGAGCAAAGAGAAAAGAACATGAAAGCTAGAAGGCGAGAGAGGAGCAATAGAGAGTATGAGAGAGGTTTGGGAGCGAAGGAAGGCTAGAGAGAGAGACAAAATGAGAGAATGAGCCTAGCCCGCGCGCCCTTGAAGGCCTTAAGCGCCATAGAGGTGGCGGTCGCCACCTTTAGTGTTGGCGACCGCTGGGTTTCCCAAGCGTTTCCTGGCGACCGTCAGGTTCAAGGGGATTTAATCATGGCCACCGCCATGTCAGAGGGGAAATGGCTTGGCGACCGCTAACATGTCAAGCGCCACTTCGTGTGTTTTGGGGCCTGGACCTGGCGGGTGCCAGGTCAGTGGGTCATTATTACTTTAGGAGATGTTTGGTTTTGTTTTGTGGATTTATTTTATGTGTTTTATGGTGTGTACACATTTTTCAAATATTAGTAGGTTTTCAAAAGTACTTTTTTTAGCAAAAATGAATTTTTCTTTAAAAAAAATTAATTTTCCTTATTTTGTGTGTGTTCTTCTAAAACTAACTTTAGGCGTTTTTCAAAATTTTAAAATCTTGGGTGTTTTTCAAAAAAATAAATAGTTCAAGAAAATTTTTGTGCGTGGTTTTCTCTCCGGATAAATTTAATTTTAAACTGTGACTTGACTTTTAATTATTTTTATTCTGCTTCGTCCTGAATTTTTAGGTCTTGACTCGACCTATTAATTTTTAATAAATTTAATTTTAAGTCGTAACTTAACTTTTAATTATTTTTTTTATCCTGCTTCCAATAAATTTAGTTAAAATTCGTAATTTGGCTTTTAATTATTAATTTTTTATCCCGCTTCTGATAAATTTAGTTAAAAGTTGTAAATTTGCTTTTAATTATTTTTTATCTCGCTTCTGATAAATATAATTTTAAGTCGTAACTTGGCTTTTAATTATTTTTATTCGGCTTCCGATAAATTTAGTTAAAAGTCGTAATTTTGATTTTAATTAATTTTTTTATCCTGCTTCCGATAAATTTAGTTAAAAGTTGTAATTTAGTTTTTAATTATTTTTATCTCGCTTTCGAGAAATCTAATTTTAAGTCGTAACTTGGTTTTTAATTATTTTTATCTCACTTCCAATAAAATTAGTTAAAAGTCATAATTATTTTTATCCCTTTCGATAAATTTAATTTTAAGTCATAACTTGACTTTTAATTAGTTTTATCCCGTATCTCATTCCTAATTTTTAGGTCTTAACTCGACCTATTAATTCATGGTCTCTCTTTACGTTAAAATTAATTTTAAGCCGTAACTTGTTTTTAACTATTTTTATTCCGTTTTCATCCCGAAATTGTGAGGTCTTGACTTGACCGATCAAATTGTCTTTCCGGTTAAGATAATTTCTTGGATCTTAACTCGATCCTTGTAATTATTATATCCCCAACCAAGTCCTTTGACCTTAACTCGATCTTTAACTTGTTTATTTGTGCTACTTTTAGATCTTGACTCGATTTTTAGGATCTGCCTACATCATACCAGCATCTGCATCATGTTTCTTATCTTGCATCATTGCATTTGGCCCCGTGAACTATGTTTTGGTCTAATCCCTAGCGAAGGGGTATGTAGGCAACTCGATGAAAATTTGAGTACGACCAACATCATACGTATGCTTATATATTTTTGGCTTAAGATTGACGGCTCGGTCAAATGGCTGTTGTCTTTGAATCTTTGATATAACTTGCACCACGCGTTGCTTTACAAGTTATATCAAATAGGGGTAACTATAGACACCCCAATTTGACCATATCCAATCTTAGGTGAATCTGATGATGAAAACAATTCGAATTGTGCCTTAGTACGATCCTCAGGAAACAATCCAAGCTCGAAAGTGGAACCCCAATCATCAAAACCTTCAAACCAATGAAATTATGTTGAACCACTAATAACTTGCTATGCAAGTCATTCCCAAGGTAGTGACCGCCATGTTCATTGTGGCGACCGTCAATAGAACCTCTTGGAAACCCTAGCCAAAACTGGCGACCACCATCTTACATTGTGGCAACCGCCAATAGAACCTTGTGGAATCTTTTCAAACATGGCAACCGCCACCTCCAACCTGGCAACTACCAACTGCAAATGGCCTAACATGTCCCAAAACGTGGCAGCATCTCAGTGGTTGAAGAATTCTATAAATACTGTACCCCCCGGTACGTTTTTAGGACAAAGAAATTAGAGAGAAGTTTAGAGAGAGAAGCTCTGCCGAGTCGCCGAGCAATTTCGAGCCCCAACGCCAAAACCCTGCCGAAATACAGAGAGCCGAACCTCTAACCCCCTAATTTCGAGATCGAGAATTGGATCATTGGCACCATTCCCAACTTGAGAATTCTTTAGCAATCGAGGTATTTTGTCTAGATCCCCGGTCTTTCTAACTCCATTTCCACTCTTTTGGCGTGATCGAGTTAAGTTCAATTTCAATTCGTGCATTTCTTTAGTTTGTAGTTTACCTTGTTTATTATTTATTTGGACTTATGTAATTTGGTTATTTCTTAGTTTACACATTCACACTAAACATATTGCCATTTCTCATCAATTAAATGCTAATATATTTTGGTAATTACAACTTGCAATGTTGTTAATTGTTATTATTAGTGCACTAACATTCATGTGAATATAGTTGCTAATACTACATTCACATTTTCTAAATAATCGTTTACTTATCTATTCTTCTTTTTCTTTGTTTTCTTTTCCTTTTCTTTTCCTAATGTTAGTTCAGTTTTTTCTTTACTAGTTTATTTTATTTTCCTTTCTTTTCTTGTAACACTAGTTCAATTTCTTTTTTTTCTTTTTTTTTCTAGCATTTCTTTTTCTTTTTCTTTTCTTTCTCCTCTTATTTCTAGCATTTATCTTCTTGTAAATATTAGTTTAATGTAGCCTTTCTTTTAACATTAGCTTAGTGTTCTTTTGATAACCTTATAATATTCTACTTTCTTTTGTCCATTTTTTTTGCTTTTAATGTTAACCTTGTTTTCTTTTTTTATTGTACTTTTTTTATACTTTTCTTTTGTTAAACCCAAAATCATAAAAAAACTTTTAATCTAATACTCATTCTTTAAATGCAATTTTTTTCCTTTTGTTTTCTTTTTCCTTTATTTTCTTTTATCCCTTTTAAAATGTAAATAGTTAGGTTTTCTTTTCATTAGTTTAATAGCATTTTCTAAACCTTATTTTTTGGCTTAATTTTTCTTTTGTAAGATTTTCATTTATTCTTTCTTTTTCTCAAATTAAATTTTTAAATATTCCCTTATCATATTAATACATAAAACACTTGTTATTAGGCTTCATTATTTTTCTTTGGTAAACTCTTTTTTTTAATATAGGATTTTCACATTGCTTTTATGTTGATTATGATTTTGATAGTTTAAGAATATGCATATTTTATATGTTAGTTTAGTGTTATATTTAGAATAGTTTGATTTATTTTGTAGCAAATCTTGTTTAGGTAATTTTAGCATCTTTTAGCATATTTTTGCTCTTTTATTTGAATCATGCTAGTTTAGATTATTTTAATAATATCGCATGTGGGAGTGTGCTCTATGTATTCTTTAGTTAGAAATTTCACGTGGGAGTAATTTTAGATGTTCTCTCTTTACCCTCAATTTTTTTATTTGCATGCAGTTGAGAAATCATATTAAAGAACCAATGATGATTAGTAGAGACCAACCTTACGGTTGGGCGAACGGGGTGCCTAACACCTCCAATTTGTACCTTAGTCTCCGAACCCTCTTTCTCTGGTTAACATTTTAAAGATCAGTAGTTAATTTTATTTTTCTTAGTTTTTTTCAAAAATTAAGTGGCGACTCTACTTTCAACAAAAAGGGGTCTTCAAAATTTGATTTTCAAGGTGTTAAAAGATTTTTCTAAACATTCTTTGAATTTTTTATTTTTGAAATATTTTTCAAAATGACCCCTTAATCCCAACGCCACACTTATGAATTGTTAAGAAAAGTATTCAAGGTCGTACCACCCGTTTGGGAAGCTAAGGCGACGACTATTTTGGAAGCAAGAAATCTAAGAATAATGACGTTGGATGAACTCATTGGATCTCTCTTGACGTATGAACTCAAGATCAAAAATAAAGTCAATGAGCAAAACAAAGTGAAGAAATCTATTGCTCTAAAAGCTTCAAAAGAAAGCTCTAGTGATGAAGAAAATGAAGAGCTTGATGATGATGATATGGCTCCCATAACTAGATGACTCGAAAAGTATTTCAAGAGAGATAAACGCTTTGTAAGAAAATTCTGTGGCATAAGATTTGATAAGAGTGATTCAAGTAAGAGAGATTACAAGAAGATTCCCCTTACATGCTACAATTGCAAGAAAGTGGAACATATCAAGCCAGAATGTCCTCTACTTAAAAAGGATCTAAAGAAGAAAAAGAAGGCCATGAAAGTTACAACTTTGGATGACACAGATTTAAACAAGTCTACCGAGAGTTCTAGCGATGAAGAAATTACAAATTTCTGCTTGATGGCTAGCATGGATGAGGAGGTAAGTTCTCATCCCAATTCTCTTTTACTTGAATCTAGTTCTTGTGAATCTATGCCATCTTATGAAGATCTTAAAAATGAATTATATGACTTACATAAGAAATTCTTGAAAATAGGAAAGAAAAATATAAACTTGAAAAGGGAAAATGAGAAACTCTCTAAAGAAATTGAAAATCAATCCAAAATGTTGAACGATTTAAAGGAGTGTCCTTTTCAAAAATTCAAAATGATCAAGATTTGTAAGTTGAGTCCTTGGAAAAAGAAAAACTCATTTATAGAGTCAAATTTGATAGAGTGACAAAAATTTCTGAAAATGAAATCTCTCAATTAGAAAAGAAAAATGAATTTTTGAGAAAAGAACTAAAAATTTTGAAAGGAAAAGCTCTTGAAAATGATATTTCTTGCGATTTGAAAAAGAATGTGGATGACTATTCCAAAATCATTTACAAGTTTACGAATGGAAAGGAAAACTTTGAAAAACTTTTGGGAGCTCAAAGAATGTCTTTTAATAAAGAAGGTATTGGCTATAATGGAGAAATAAATAACAAGAAGAACTCGAAAAGTTATTTTGTGAAAAAATCCAAAGATTTTCAAGTCTCATTCTCAAGAAACATTTATGAACACACGACTTGTTTTCTATGCAAGAAAAAAGGACACATTAAATTTGATTGTCCATTAATAAGAAAGAATTGTATAACAAAATTAGTGTGAAAAATTAAAGACACTAATCCTAAAGGACCCAAAAAGATTTGGATACCAAAGAAAATCACCTAATTTGTTTTGTAGGTATGCTTGAAGTCCACCGCATCTAAAGAAAAATGGTACATGGATAGTGGATGTTCAAGGCACATGACGGAAGACAAAATGAAATTCTTGAGCTTAAAACATAAAGATGGAGGCTATGTGACCTTTGGAGATAAAGGTAAAGGCAAGATCATAGGTGAAGACAAAGTTGGTAAAGAATCCTCCCTTCATATTGATAATGTCTTACTTGTTGATGGTCTAAAGCATAATCTCTTAAGCATTAGTCAATTATGTGATAAAGGATATTGCGTTAAATTCAAGCATGATACTTGTATTGTTAAAGATAAGAATAATCGTAAAGTTTTATTTGTTGCAAATCATTTTGAAAATGTGTATACCATAAATTTTGATAAACTAGATTCTCAAAATGTCAAATGCCTTTCGGCTTAAAATGAAACAAGTTGGTTATGGCATAGGAGGCTAGGTCATGCTAGCATGGATCTCCTATCTAAGCTTGTCAAGAAAGATTTGGTAAAAGGCTTGGCCAAAACCAAATTCATTAAGGATAAACTTTGTGATGCTTGCCAATTCGGTAAGCAAGCCAAAACGAGTTTCAAAAAGAAACTAGAAATTTCTACAAATAGGCCACTACAATTACTTCATCTCGACTTATTTGGTCCCATGAATGTTCAAAGTCTTAGTGGAAAAGTATATACGGTTTTGTAATAGTTGATGATTTTTCAAGGTATACTTGGGTTTTATTTCTTGCATCAAAAGATGAAGTACATTTTGTATTTGCCAAACTTTGTAGAAAGCATAAAAATAAAAAGGGCTATTCAATCTTACACATCTGTAGTGATAGAGGAGGAGAATTTAAAAATAAAGAGGTCAAAAACTTTTGTGATCAAAATGGCATCTCTCATAATTTTTTGGCTCCTCAAACTCCTCAACAAAATGGAGTTGTAGAGAGAAAAAATGGTTCATTAAAAGAAATGGCTCGAACTATGTTAAATGAGCACAAGTTGCCTAAGTACTTTTGGGCCAAAGTGGTCAATACCGCTTGTTATGTAATGAATCGAGTTTTACATAAGATCTCATCTTAACAAAACTCCTTATGAACTATGGAATGGAAGAAAGCCCAACATTTCTTATTTTCATATTTTTGGTTGCAAATTCTTTGTATTGAATGAAAAATATGATTTATGAAAATTTGATTCCAAATCAGATGAATGTATATTTCTTGGTTATGCAATTAATAGCAAAGCTTATAGAATTTATAACAAAAGAACTATGTCTCTAGTTGAATCTATTCATGTTAGATTTGATGAAGCTAATCCTTTCTCGTCCAAGCTTTCTAATGATGATGATATAGAAATCAACATAGGCTTAGAGGATTTGCAAATCAATGAAGATAAGGGAAAAAGTATCGAAGTCCATATTGATGATTAAGATCAAGAGGAACATGAAGTATTTCCAAAAGAATGGGAGATTATAAAGGATCACCCTTTGGATCAAATTATTGGTGAGCCATCAAATGGGGTAACTACTCGATTCTCTTACAAAAATATTAGTAATCATCTTGCATTTTTATCCCAAGAAGAACCAAAGAATATAAATGATGCATTAGAAGTTGATTCATGGATAATGGAAATGTAAGAAGAACTTAATCAATTCGAAAGAAATGAAGTATGGCATTTAGTTCCTCGACCTAGAAATCATACCATAATTGGAACTAAATGGATTTATAGAAACAAGAAGGATGAAAATGGCATTGTTGTTCGTAACAAAGCTAGGCTAGTTGCACAAGGTTATAATCAAGAAGAATGAATAGACTTTGATGAGACCTATGCACCCGTAGCTAGGATGGAAGCCATTCGTATGTTGCTTGCTTATGCATCGCATAAGAATTTCAAACTATATCAAATGGATGTAAAAAGTGCATTTTTGAATGATTTTATCAATGAAGAGGTTTATGTTGAATAACCACCGGGCTTTGAAAACTATCACTATCCCAATCATGTTTTCAAACTATCCAAAGCATTGTATGGTTTAAAGCAAACTCCTAGAGCTTGGTATGAAAGACTAAGCAGTTTACTACTAGAAAATGGCTTTGTAAGAGGCAAAATTAACACAACACTTTTCATAAAAGCAAGCCATGAAGATATATGCTTATCATTCAAATATATGTTGATGATATTATATTCGGTGCTACTAACGAAAGCTTGTGCAAGAAATTCTCATTATGTATGCAAAAGGAATTCGAAATGAGCATGATGGGCGAACTCACATTCTTCCTCGGACTTCAAATCAAGCAAGCCAAAAATGGAACGTTTGTAAGTCAATCAAAGTACATACGGGACTTGCTCAAACGGTTCAACATAGAAGAAGGCAAAATTTTGGGAACACCCATGAGTCCATCAACAAAGCTTGACATTAATGAACAAGAAAAATCGGTAGACACTAAGCTCTTCTGAGGTATGATCGGTAGCATTTTATATTTAACCGCTAGTAGACTTGATATTATGTTTAGTGTGTGTATGTGTGCTAGATTTCAAGCATGTCCTAAAGAATCACACCTAATTGCGGTTGAAAGAATCTTGAGATATTTAATCGGTATAATAGACATAGGGTTATGGTATTCAAAATTCACATCCTTTGAAATGGTTAGTTATTCCGACGCGAATTTTGTCAGGTGCAAAATAGATCGCAAAAATATAAGTGGTACTTGTTATTTCCTAGGAAAGTCACTTGTCTCTTGGTTCTCCAAGAAACAAACTTCCGTAGCCTTATCAACCACCGAGGCCGAATATGTGGCCGCGAGTAGTTGTTGTGCCCAAGTCTTATACATGAAACAACAACTTCAAGATTTTAAATTGAGCTATGATATTGTGCCTATAAAATGCGGTAATACATGTGCAATTAACATTTTTTAAAATCCAATATTGTACTCACACACAAAACACATCAAGATACGACATCATTTTCTTCATGATCATGTACAAAAGGGAGATATTCATGTAGAATTTGTTTACACAAACGATCAATGAGCCGATATTTTTACTAAACCACTTAATGAGGATTGCTTTATCTTAACAAGGAGAGAATTGGGATTATTGCAAAATAGAGAAGTTGTGTGATCTTACACTAGAAAAGGCGTGAAAAGTTGATTCTTGTCAAGAAAATCAAGTCCATTCTGTCAAAATAACTTCAGTCAACTGAACCAGTACCTCAGGCGACTAAAAAAGACACTGGAATTCCTCACACACCTAGGGCCAGATTCAGTCGACTGAATGGCCCTTCCAGTCGACTAAACTGTCGATTTTTAAAACCCTAGCGCGCCTGAAACACTTTAAAATTGACCTTTTATTTCTCTCTTCACTCTCGGTTCTTTCCAAATACCTCTCCTCCCACAAACTCTCTTCTCGAATCCTACATTTTTACCATTCCCCATCACTCCTACATCTTCTCTCCTCCACCAAATCCCTCCAAATCTCACAATGCCGCCAAAAACCAAGGGAGGAAAAGGGAAAGGGATTGCCGGATCATCATCGTAACCAACCGAAAAACTCTTCTCCTCATCTAGGGCTAAGGACCTCAATACGAATCATCTTTCCTCCATGGATCCCATTTTTGGTAAGTTTTTCGACATGGAATTCATGCATCACTATTTTCCCAACATTTGTAGTCTCTTTGCTAATATGGGTTGGGCTCCCTTCTTGTTTTATAAACCTAAGGGAATTTTCACTCAACATTTCGGATTGTTCTATTCCAATCTCACCCATGAACTCAAACCTAACCCAAATGATCGACACATTTATTTTTCTACATACCTTTTTGGGAAAACATATAAATTCTCCGACAAAGTCATTGTTAATCTTTTTGGGATGGGTAGGGGCAATTTCATTTGTCCTCGACCATCATCAAATTGGATCACGGACCAAGAGTTCACTCCTGAAGAATTTCTTCCCATGGTCGTCAATGGACATGTCACAAACTTTGCTCTCACACCAAAATATGCGACCCTCAACTTGAAGCGAAACTCATCCATCTCATTATCACCTACAATATTCTTTCCCGCTGTGGGTCATGCAATTATATCTCACACCTCGACCACTTCATTATGTGGTGTATCTACACCGGGAGGCGCCTTAATCTTCCCACTCTTGTATGTTTGTGGATGCTTTCCTGCGAAAGCATCACATGCTACACTCTCCCATATGGTGCTCATCTTACACGTCTCTTTGAGTCTTTTGGGTTCTCTCCTTCACGATCGACTTTCAATCCTCCTAAACCCACTGACTTCCTCAATGAAAAATCTCTCCGACTTATGGGATATCGGTTAGACGATAACACTTGGATTCCCAAAAGTGGTCGAGAAGCATCCCCTATGGATGTAGATGATGAGGATGAAGACCAAGTTCATGATCAAGAAGATGCTCCTTCTCAAGCCGATGCTCCTGCCACTACTTCTACTGTTGATCCTCCATTAGATTCCTCCACCAAAACCTTCCTCAAACGCTTCATAAAATCCTTCACTAAAGAAATCAAAGGGGACATGAAGAAAGTCCACACTCGCCTCACTAAAATCCAAAGCGTCTGCATGTCGGTCCAAAATCGCCTTACTTGCATTAAAGATGCTCTCGGGATTCCACCATACTCTGCTTCGTCACATGATGAGGACACCGGTGGTGATGATGGAGGTGATGACGAGGCCGCCGATACTGAGGATGATGGAGGTGATGACGAGGCCGCAGATACTGAGGATGCTGGGGACGATGACGGTTCCTCTGGGTCCCCCCTCTTTTTGATCATGAAGAAAAGGGGGAGAAGAAATGGAAGCAAAATAGAATGCCTATCTTTTGTAGTAGTTTGCTTATTAGTAATTTTCTTTTGATGTACTTATTACTAACTTTTTGAAAAGTGAATGCTTATCCTTTGTAGTTTACTTATCCTTTTGAAATGGATACACTTATGGATGTACTAACAGAAAAATCTTTTGAAAAGTGAATGTACACCTTCTTGGCTTATATATATGTTTTTGAATGATCAATGGTTGAACTTTAATGCATGACTCATCATATTGAATGGAAAAAATGTGAATGATATATCAATATCCATAATTCTTGAACAAATATATGAAATGCTTACATTGCTCTCAAAAATAAAATCAAACTGTCAAGTCTTCAAAATATGCTATTGTGAGGGGGAGTTACTAATACTCTCAAAACATACTTAATTTACTCATGCTTATTGAGAGGGGGAGTATTATATAACTTTTTTTCATTATTTTGCTCCTTGTTTTGTCATCATAAAAAAGGGAAAGATTGTTGGCCTAACAAGACTTCAACGACCATTTTGATGATAACAAAACCTAAGTATCTAATTATGCAAATTGAGATCATTTACAGAAAACACATGCTAAGCATAATTAAAGATACAAGGTCAAAGCCATGAAGCATATTCAAGTCAAAATCTTCAATAACAAGTTCTTGGAACAATGCAAAAGACGAAGGATTGAAGACTTAGATTAAGTTTTCATCTGAACAGCAAACTAGGATCAATGTAAGTTCACTACTCTTTTAATATACCCTTTGAAGCTCATAGGAGAATAAAAGTAAAAAGATATAACTCATGCATATCTCTTTTATCAAAGGGACAAAATGTTTTATGAATTGCCTAAACTTGTTTTTAGATTGAGAAACATTTAAAACAAGTTTACATTGTGTCTTAAACATCTTAAAATTCATAAGGATCTTGTTTTCATTCAAATCATTCATGAATTGATCTTCAAAGTGTGAAAACTGAACCTCAAAGGTTTAGTCGACTGAATCATAAATCAGTCGACTGAAAAACCTACTGGAAAATCAACTTGATGCACTTAAATAGTTCAGTCGACTGAATTTCAATACCAGTCGACTGAAAATGTTTTTCAAAAATCAAGTTGAAGAACCTTAAATGATTCAATTGACTGACCCCTTTACCCCAATCGACTGGAATGTTGCCCTCAGTCGACTAAATTTTGCTGAATGACAGTTCTGACAAAATAACGGCTAGTTTTTCTGTGTACACTTCAGCCACAATGGCTAGTTCGAGATTTTGGTTATAAAGAGACCATATTATCAACACAAAGACACATAAGAAGCTATTCAAAGAACATACTCATATACTACTCATTCTTGAGCACTCATATTTCACATTGTTACTCATACTTGTGTGAAACACTTAGAAAATCTAATTGGGCTTCATTTGATATATTCTTTGAGAGTAAATTAGTGTGCTATAATGTTGTACTTACTTGCTCATTGAAGGAGCCCACTCTTGTACACATTCTTCATCAAAACATTATTGAGGCTTGGTCTTAGCCTTCTTCTAAGTGAGGAAATATCACTTGAATTTAAGAGCTTGTACACTCTTGGTGTAAAGGCTTCTCCGCCTTATGAAGGAGAGAGGTATCTCCACCTATAAGGAAGGACTAGTGAAAATTCTCAAGCGTGTTGCTATAGGCAAGGACGTAGATCGGTGCGCCGAACCTTGTAAAAATCTCGATTTCAATCTCTCTAACCTTTAAACTCTTTATCTTTATATTTGATTGAATATTAGCTTATCCACATAAGATCTAAAATTATATATTGCATGCTTTAAAGTAGAATATCTTGAAAGAAATTTTTAAATATGCAATTCACCCCCCCCCCTCTTGGGATCACAGTACACTCACAGGTTTAAATGCATAAAGCCACGTACTATCACTACGTTTCACAAATCACGTCACATGCTACACATACGACTCACAGAATATTTACAACCCATGCAACATATACCATACGCATCCGTTCCGCATATTCCACATAACCATGCCCTATAAAATCTCTGAGTTTTAAAGCATACAACTATAGTACACGTAATGATACCAAAACCATGTAATTCACTTACATAATCCATGCATAATAAACCACAATTATAAATGCATAAAACCAGCTATAAGCGCACATAGCCATATTACCACAAACCGTTACATCACCCGCCATAAAACCCGACATCCACTCACAGGGACAACCAAGCCTAACCCGAAGGCCAACATCAAACCCCTCAAACCACGAGGTTACAAACACCACCTTTTTCCTCAAAAGGATCAAGGGCGCAAACACACTCCATACCCAACCACGACGCACACAACCGTTCCACAACACCCAAAACCAACCATGCTCGTCAGACCCGAGAACGGCACCTAAACAAACACCCGGGATCACAACACGATACCCGAAAACACAACACTACTAACCGAACCCCAAACGGCATCCAACAGTATTTCAATTGACTAACCTCATAATCAATCAGCTGAATAGCATAAGAAACCAATTGGAAACTAAGAACCCAACCAAAACCATCAAAACACCAAACCTAGCACCTCAGTCGACTGAACCCCACCCCCCAGTCGACTGAAAACACACTGAAAAAGCCAAAAACACCCAGGGGCACTGTCCAGTCGACCGAACCCAACGGTCTAGTCGACCGAACTCAAGAATCCAGGTTCAGTCGACCGAACCTCACGATCCAGTCGACCGAACTCAAGCGGAAATCATTTTTGAGCTACGGGTTTCGCCCTCTAAATCCCGAATCGAAGCTTCCAAACTCTGTTTCAACACCCTCAAACATCCACACACTTCGGCCTAACACCAACACCACGAAAGAAACTCCCGACACCCGATTCCATCCATCGAAACCAACAAAAACAGGTTTTAAACCCAAAAACCTAACTTTTAAACAAGATCAGATTTACAACAATCTAACTGTTAAAACACACACACGATTATACGTAGCACCCTTATAAGACATGAGAGCCTAGGATCCTACCTCGGTGAGTTCAAAACTCGACGTCTCAATCCACGTGTAAAATCGAGCTTCACCGGAATAGAATTTTGTCTAGATGAACGCGTAAACCACGACGCCAATAACGAGGATCGATAGTCGGATTGTCGAAAACTGAGCCTCGAGCCCCCGAGAACTTAGAGAGAAGGCAGAGAAAAAAAAGAAACTTACTAGAGAAGTTTTGAAAATATGTTTTGAAAATATCTAACTTCAAATATTTATAGGCCTCCAAAATATCTTTTTTTGAAAATTTTGAAATTTGCGCCACGATGGCCCATGGCCCTGGGAACCTACCCTGCATGCATATCTAACCCCGATCATGCATCAAAAGTAATAAAAACATGCTGAAACAAAAACACGTAACGGGCATACAAAAATACCGAAAAAGAAAACGAGTTAGGGTCTCACAACTCTACCCCCCTTAAAGGAATTTCGTCCCTAAAATTCAACTCAAGGTTAAAGGAAACAAACCGTCGATCACAATCGACACGGCATACGAGATGGTTAGCCAAACCACTCCTGGGATATAGTCAAACAAGGTCAGGCATCCTAAATAATAGCTAACTATCTCAACGACACGGGATCTACAACGCACCCCAACCTCACACTGTCACCAACCACTGCCTCAACATAGCACACCACCCACAGAATCTATCACCAACTCCCAAATGGATGCAACAAAGAAACTGGCCTAAGGCTTGCATACTCAGAAAGTACCTCTGCTCGCTGAAGGCATATCAGCATCATCTAGCACAACCAGTGCCCTAGAAGAACTGGGAGTATTAAGGATATACACTAGGCCCAGAGTCACCCTAGGCTGCCCATCTAGAATCTGAACTAAAGCACCTCACTTGTAATCCTAAAAGGTTGCACTACAGAATGTTGTTGCTGATCTTACACAAACGAACCCTCTGATGTGCCTACCATACTCGATGGACTCTCCCTCTGTTGGTAGGTCCTGCGAATGTGTCCATGCTGGCCACATTCGTAACAAATATGTTCCCTCCCCTACGACTGAATCCATGAACTCTAGGACTTCCTCGGTTACGGACAATCCACTATACGATGTCCAGGATGCCTGCACTGATAGCATCTAACCTCCCCTGTAGCTGAACTAGTACTAAACTCCAGAACTGCTTCCTTTGCGGACATCTTGACACACGATGCCCTGGCTGTTTGCACCGATAGCAAATCATCTCCCTCTGCTCTGGCGTCCTAGATGAAGCCACCACTAGTACTGGTATAGGAACCTACTGCTGATGCGATCCTGTAGAATATGAACTCGGACTAAACAACCTCCGACGTTTGTCCCCATACCCCTTAAACTGAGCACCTCCACCATCCTCTTATTGGATTCTACCCTCTCCCCTAATAACCTTAACTTGCTGACGGATGGCACCCACCATCGCACGCAGCAACTCTATACCTTCACACGGTCCTTGGGGAGTGCTTGCATCCCCAGTATCATGGATAGGAATATCTCATTGGCCAACACCACGGCCACGGCCTTAACCACGGCCTCGCCCTCGTCTCGTAGACATTGTGTCTATATGAAAGCAAAACAAAACATAAGACGTAGAATAACGCATAAATCACATAGGCATGCTAACACATAAGCATATAGATTCATGCTAAACAAAAGCCCACATACCGAGGAGAACCAACAAGAATGACGCGTCAATATGAATAGCCTACTCAAATTTCCTGCTAGAAATCATGTCAGCTAAACACGGTTCTAACTTGGCTCCCAAGTTTGTTAATCAAAACGCCCAAAGGCAGGACTATCACTCCTAAGATTCAACCCCCATGCTCACATATATATAACATTCACATATCTAGCATGCTGACACGTTCATGTAATTAAAGCATCTGTAAACACCCCAATTTGGCCCCACCAATCTTAGGTGAATCCAATGATGAAAACGGGTGGAACAAGTGCTTCAGTTCGATCCTCGAGAAGTGATCCAAGCTCGGTAATTGAACTCGACCATAAAAAATCATCAGAAACCTTCAAAACCAATGAAGTTGTACCAAACCATCGATAACTTATTACCCAAGTCATTGCCAGAAGTGGCGACCGCCGTGTTCATTATAGTGAGCGCTAGTAGAACCTTGTGGAACCTTTTCCAACATAGCGACCGCCAACTCACATTGTGGCGGCCGTCAACTCCAAATGGCCTGACGTATCCAAAAATGTGTCAACATCTCATTGATTGAAGAACTCTATAAATACCGTACATTTTGTACGTTTTCAAGGACATAATTGGAGTGTGAGGTTTTGAGGGTGAAGTTTTGCCTCGACGCAGAACAATTCCGAGCCTCGACGCCAAAGCCCTGCCGAAATACCACAAACCGAGTCTCCGAAGTCCTAAAATCCTAACTTGGATCACCAACCGAGAATTGGATCACCGAAGCACTATTTCTCCTAATTTGAGAATTCCTTTAGCAATCCAGGCATTCCGTATACATTCTCACCTCGTCT
Source organism: Heliamphora exappendiculata (assembly GCA_034768845.1). Taxonomy (NCBI): domain Eukaryota; kingdom Viridiplantae; phylum Streptophyta; class Magnoliopsida; order Ericales; family Sarraceniaceae; genus Heliamphora; species Heliamphora exappendiculata. The sequence continues at coordinate 5,501,910 of JAOTRH010000018.1, read as the reverse complement.
ACGTATTTGTTTAAATCATTAGATTTTATTCTAGTTTGTAAGTAATGCGCTTGGTTTAAATTACTTAATTCATGCCATAAATTCAATTTTATATTATTTGTTCATTTTATTTACCTACCTTACACACCCACACTTAGCACATTATTTTTTTTAATTTTAAATCATTAATTAGTGTTAACATAATTTAACAATACGATTAATAATGTCGTTATTGTTATTATAAAAGCACTTACATAAAAATAGTTGCAATTGTCAATATTGCGCCTATTTAATGATAATTTTTTTTAATTTAATTTATTTTATCTATTTCTTTCTTTTCTAGATTAGTTAATAGTTAATTTAATGTTATTATTTCGTTGTCTCTTCTATAACACTAATGTCTTATTTAGTTTAAAGTTTCTTTTCTTTTAGCATTCATGCAATTTTCTTTCAATACATTACTTTCTTTTCTTGTTAATTTAATGTTTTTTTTTCTTTTAAGCATTAATTTAATATTTTTCTTCTAGCATTTATATTTCTTCTTCTTTTCTTTTCTTTGTAATATAGCTTACTTTCTTTTTCTTTCAATATAACTTTAATTTTCTTTTTAATGTTTCATTTTATTTTATTTTTAGCATTAATATTCCTTTTCTAGCTTTTATTTTCTATTACTTTTCTTTCAATAGTAATATAATTTTCTTTTAGCATTTTATTTTCTTCTTTTTTATTATTTAGTTTTATTCACTAAATAATGTAGTACTTTAATTTCTTTAATTTTATTTAGCTTTAATTTTCTTATAAAAATTTCATTTAGCAATTCTTTTTTCCTAATATTAATACTTATAAAATTTTATTTTTATTTATTTTTTCTTTTATAACTTTATTTTCTTTTATCCTTCTTCTTCTCTTATTTCATTAAAACCAAAAACTATAAAAAGATTTTAAGCTAATTTTCATCTTCAAAGAGAATTGCAATTTTCTTTTAATTGAAACTCCATTATTCTTTTCATTTCTTTTGTTTTCTTTTCATAAAAATATAAAATAGTTAGTTTTTTTTTAGTAATATTTTTTAACATTTTCATTTGGCACATTTTCTTTTACAAACTTCTTCTCCATTTTCTTTTCTTCTCAAACTCTCTTTTGTAAAAAATATCTTTACTTTTGTTTTCTTTCTTTTAAATATTTTGATTAAACTCTCTTTGTTAAGATACTTTAGGTAGGTTTTCTTTTATTTGACAAATCTTCATGCATCTTTTATTTTAGTACTTATCATGTTCATGTTCTTCTTTCTGAGTGAATGTTCACAATATGCATGTTTTGGTTTCTTTCTTTAACTACATGTTTAGTATAGTTTAAAGTCATTTGATAGCAAATCATATTTAGGTCATTTTATCATCTTGTTAGCTTATTTTTGCTCTTTTATTTGAACTATGCTAGTTTAGGTCATTTTGATGAAATTGCATGTGGGGGTGCTTCATGTATTCTTTAGATAGAAATTGCATGCCATAGGACTCAAGATTTTTCTTTTGACACTTATTTATTTTGGAGTATTATGTATATATTTTTATGTATTTTCTATATTTAATTTTGGATGTTCTCTCTTTGCCTCCATTTTCTTTACATACATGCATTCAAGAAATTCAATTAAAGAACCAATGATGATTAATAGAGGCCAACCTTACAGTTGGGCGAACGGGGTGCCTAACACCTTCCCCGATTCGTACCTTAACCTCCGAACCCTCTTTCTCTAGTTAACATTTTAAAGATTAGTAGCCAATTTTATTTTTCTTAGTTTTTTCTCAAAAACTAAGTAGCGACTCTATTTTCAACAAAATAAATTTTTTAAAATTTGGTTTTCAAGGTGTTAAATTTTTTTTTAAAACACTATTTGAATTCCTTATTTATGACTTTTTTTTAAAATTGACCCCTAAACCCCAACGTCACAGTATTTTTTGGCGACTCTGCTAAGGACTGATTTTCAAAATCAAATAAGAGGGTTAGATTTGAAAGCAGCTTTGGTTATTAATAAAATTTATCATTTTCATTTTCGCATGCATATGCATTGTCCTTCAACCCCCATGCCTGGTCGACCTGATGTCCTGAACGTTCATCCGTTTCGGGGATTATTGAGAAGACGGGCAACCCTTACTGACTGTACGCTATCATAGGTGCAGTAAAAGAGTTCGGGTATATTGTTTGACCATGTTCTGTATGGGAGGTATATACCCAGCTCTATTCAGAAGGTACCATTTTCAATTGACTAAAATCTGCCTTTTGCATATAGTGAACTTAGAACTCTCCATCAGGTGATGCTAACCCTAGTAGGATTATGTATTTTCGTTATTGTATGTTTTGATTGGTATTGTTAGGCTTGCTTGTTCGGCTTAGGCTAGCCCTTTTTAGGGTTTTTGGCCTGAATTTTCTGTTATCCCCTTTTGGTTAGGTTAGTTTGACCTTCGGGTTCGTACCTGAATTTTGTTTTTTACCATGTTTTGTTTTCATGCCATAGTTTTCTTCTCGGGGTCATTTCCCTCTCTTTCGAGTTCTTCCCGAATTGTTAGTTTCGTACCCCCGCCTTTGTTAGGCTCTTTTTTTCTCGTAGACCCTTATTATACCCACGTGAGCTAGTTTCTTACCGTTATGCTTTAGAATTCTAGGTTAAAATTGTTTTGTTTTTCTTTCTTTCTCTTTCCCACCGGAGTGTTGTCCGTTTAGATAAACCTTCCCTCTAGAAGTTGGTTAATCTTCTCTTTAGCTGTCATCCCGGGTCATCCTGTTGTTATGTTGCCAGCATGAGCCCGACAGGGGCATTGTTTATCTGTCTATGATTTGCTATTTTGGGTATCTGACATATGTGCTGCTTCTTGTCAGAATATTCACCCAGAAAGAGGCTGATACTAGTTACTCTACTTTTGGAATCCAGGTAGTTTCTCTGTGGGATTACCATTGGGCTGAGAAAAGTCTAGTCAACACGTGTCTGGAAAAGATTAGTGATAGGAAGACTTTGTAGGGTATCTGAACAGCCAACTGAGTCAGCTAAAATGGCAAAAAATGAGATGAATCTAGCAGCCCTAATGAAGGCGATTACTGATATACAGAGAGCCGTAGAGCAACAGACTTAGGCTCAAGTGCAATGCCAGGCACAAATTTGGGTAATTTAGGCCTGTATCACTATTGCGAATGGACAACCGAATGTGACAAACGATAATGGAGAGGACTTTTAGAATGACAATCAAGTCCCCGATGGACCACAAGTCGTTTCACCACCACCACGGAACCCTAGATAGGCGATGGATAAGGAATAAAATACCGCTCAGTCCAAAGAATCTGCATTAGTTGAGAAAATTGATCGGATGGAGAAGGTCCTTAGAAAGGGAAAAGAAATCAAAGAATATATGCTAGATGTGGGAGGGTTGTGTCTATTCCCCAACGCTAAACTACTGAAAAAGTGTAAAATGCATAACATGGAAAAGTTTGATGGAACTAGAGATCCCAGAATTCATCTCCGAATGTATGTCGGTACCCTGTCGCCAATGGAAAATGATGACCAATTGAAAGCCCAGCTCTTCCACCGATCTCTTTCTGGGGCAGCTCAAAAATGGTTCCTCTCCCTTGATGTAGCAAAGACTAGAACTTGGGAGGACATAGCTACAGCGTTTGTCAGCCAGTACAGTTATAATGTTCAGTTAGATGTAACTACTCGCGAGTTAGAGACAACTCGCCAAGAAAATAGGGAGTCTTTTGTTGATTTCTTGACCCACTGGAGGGGTAAGGCCGCTAAGATGACAAATCGACCTTCTGAAAAGGAGCAAGTAAGGATGATAGTAAAGAACCTGCCGTCTTCGTTGAAGCGTTACTTGATCACGCAGCCACTCTCCACATTCGAGCAATTATTTGATGCTGGGGTCCAGATATAAGATGTAATCCAGCCTGGGAATATTGAAAAAGCTGAGCCGAGCCAAAAACCACCAAGAAGGACCTTCCTTACAACCAACCAAAATCAATCTGTTGCTCGCTCGGGCGAGGTGAACCTTTTGAATCCTTCCACCCATCCAACGAATAACCTTAAGCAGTCAGACAATGGCCAACAGCAATAAAAGCCAAGAAGGGTCTTTACCCCCCTCAATATCTCTTTGTCCACAGCCCTGAATCGACTCATCGAGAAGGGGCTCATCAAGCCATTGGACCCCATGCCAGCTCCTGATTCCCAACCGCCAAGGTTTAATGCTTCCCAATACTGCGCCTTTCACCAAGGCCACGGGCACTTAACTAACAAGTATTTGAGACTCCAGCACGAGATCCAAAATTTCATTGACAATAAGGTGATCCCACCACCATCTTTCACCCCAAAACCAAATGTCACTACCAACCCACTGCCGAATCATGCCAGGTAGGTTAGGGTAAATTACATGCCTCTGGGGGAATTGGAGGACCCGAGTCAGCACATCTACCACGCCCTCATGTTTCAATAACCGAGGATCAGACAGCATGCTCGTTCATGATGATTAGGGGGAGTCAAGACAGGATGGAAGAATGGAATGATAATGCCTGGGAATGGTATCGACCGCTAATCCAAGTCTACCAACAAGAGGAGGAGCACAACGAAGAAGATGACTGGCAATTAGATTATCTGGCCCGACCCTATGGATTCGGCCACGTGCTTGATGGAATCACCCTTCCCCAACTTTTTGGGGAAGAGATACATGTCGACGAAATGAAGTCCTATTGGATGGTAAGGGTTGTGCTAAAGTCAGACGGGGCCGAGTGGACCAACTTCTGGGCCACTTGTGAACAGAAAGTGAATTTTATTAAAGAGGACATCTAGAAGAAATCGATAACACATGGGCTATTGAAGATAATAAGGAAAGAAGAGAAAGGGCAGCCATTAGTGACTTAAATAATTTGTGGGCGTTTGAAAGCCCTCTCCACGTAAACAAAGTAAGACTGACTGATAACGTGATGCCAAGGTTATGGGATCCCGAAGACGGCGTGGAACACCTAACTAGAAGTGGATGACATTTTAAGCCAGCTCAGCTAGAGAAGGGACAGCCAAGTGAAAAAAGAAAAGAGACAGAGCAAGAGGAGGAAGATGATACTATATTGAGACAGTTGAAAAACACGCAAGCCAACATCAGCATTTGGGGGCTACTGATGGCCTCGCACAAACACAGGCAAGCTGTGCTAAAAGTTTTGAATAAAGCCAACGTTTCGATAGAGGCCACCCCAGAGCAATTGAATGGACTGATTCTACTGACGGTTGAACCAAAAGTTATTTTCTTCTCTGATAAGGATTTGACCACTGAAGGAAAAAGTCACAACAAGCCACTTCACATCACTATCAAGTGCCTAGAAAAATGGGTTCCAGTAACCCTCATTGATAATGGGTCTGCCTTGAACGTTTGCCCATTGAGAACGGCCGTATGCTTAGGGATGAAGCCAGATCAGTTCACCCCTTGCAATCAAGGGGTACGAGCCTATGACAACACAAGAAGGGACATACTAGAACTTGTGTCATTCGCCATTTCAATAGGATCTCTAGAGACGTCAGCTGAGTTTCACGTGTTGGATGTGCCGGCCTCCTTCAACCTGCTGCTGGGCAGGCCGTGGCTACATGACCTAAGTGTCCAGGTAGTACCGTCTACCCTTCACCAAAAACTAAAATTGATAAAGAACGGAGCAGTTTTAACTATCCATGGAGAGGACAGTATTCACCCCCCGAAAGGAGGAGAGGGCACAACTCTGCTAGAAGTTCAGCATAGCGAAGATGATGTGTTGCTCAGTGGCTTTCAGTTCGATGAAGCACAGGCTATTCAGACGCTGATGAATGAAGAAAAAAGGTATGTAAACCCACGAGCTTTAATGATGATGAGAAAAATGTCCTTCTTCCCTGGCATGGGATTGGGAGTTAAACTGCAGAGAATCCCGGAACCCATTCAGGTATTGCCGACTTCACACCGTTTTGGTCTTGGGTATGAGCCAACGGAAGAAGATTGGAAGGGCCTAGATGGGGACAAAAGGCCAATTATTATGGGATGCTCAATGGGTACTTCGTCAAGGAAGGGGAAGATTTCCCGTATTATGGCTTTCCGGAGCTGTGGATCGACGAAGTGACTAATCAAAAGTTGTCAAGGTTGGAGATCTTTTTTAGCCACCAGCTGTCTGATATGGAAGAGGAAGAAACAATGGAAGAAGAGAAGGAAGAAAAGAAGGTTCAAGAAGAAGATTGGGCTGACAAACTCGATGGTACCGATCTAGGGTTACTGTTTAATGAAAAGATTGCTCAACTTCAGATGACTGATCAGGGCTGCTTCATGATGGATTTCGGCGCACTAGCCGATTGCACTATGCTTATCATCGACGCGGCTGTAAAAGATGTGAAGAATTAGACCATCGAGTCTGATAAAGTACACATTGTCTATCCTGAGTCCGGGATTGAGTCGAAGTCTGTAGTCGAGGACACATCTGTTGGTGCTCCTCTCTATGCTTTCGCCATAGAGTTTGTAATCCCCTTTGTTTTTAATGAAATGAACAAGATTTTCAATTACTCTGCTTTGTTTGATTTATTTCATACGATTTCTGAAGATTTTGAATTCAACGGAGATATCCCCGAAGAAATGAAAATTTTAATAAAAAATTAAAGAAAAAATGCGTGCCCAACCAATAATTAAAGAAATTTTGTCAATAAATTTGGGTAATGAAACTAACCCATAAATGGTTCAAGTTGGTTCTTCTTTATCCTTAGTTAAAAAAGAACAACTAATAATTTTATTAAAAGAATTCAAAGATGTATTTGCATGGTCTTACGAGGATATGTCCAGAATTGATCATGATATTGTCCAGCACCATACCCCTTATACCGTGATGCTACACTGGTCAAACAAAAATTAAGGCGAATCCGACCATAATGGGCTCTAAAGATCAAAGCAGAAGTTGCCAAGTAAATCAACGCTAGATTCTTAATGATAACCGAGTATCATTGACGTCTTAGTAGCTAAGATCGTACCGAATTTAAAGAAGGACGGTCGTATCCGAGTCTACGTGGATTTCTGGGATCCCAACAAGGCTAGCCCGAAACACGATTTTTCTCTACCGCACATTGACGTCTTAGTAGATAGTACAGCGAGGCATGCCTTGCTATCATTCATGGATGGCTTCTCCGGATACAACCAGATTTTAATAATTCCCGAGGATATAGAAAAGACGACGTTCACCACACCCTGGGGGACCTACTGTTATCGTGTGATGCCGTTTGGTTTGAAAAATGCAGGGGCAACCTATCAAAGGGTTGCCACTACTCTACTGCATGACATGATACATAAGGAGGTCGAGGTGTACGTGGATGATATGATAGTCAAATCTAAGGATCAGGATGGCCACATCATAGCACTGCAAAAATTCTTTGAAAGGATTTAAAAGTATAAGATGCGACTCAATCCACATAAATGTACCTTCGAAGTCACTGTTGGAAAGATGCTTGGATTTATGATCACTCGACGGGGCATCGAAGTTGTCCCTTCAAAGATTAAAGCAATTTTAGAAATGCCTCCTCCGAGGACCGAGCGAGAAGTTAGAGGTTTTTTGGGTAAGATACGGTTTATCAGCCGATTCATCGCAAAACTAACAACTACATGCGAGTCGCTCTTTCGTCTACTAAAGAAAGGAGTCAAGTTCGAATGGGATCAGAAATGCTAAGATGCCTTCGATGTTGTGCGACAGTACGTATAAAACCCTCCAGTTTTAGCTCCTCCCGAACTTGACAAGCCACTAATCCTCTATTTGTCAGTGACTGATTCAGCTATGGGATGCATGCTTGCACAAGAAAGAGAAATCGAAATTGAAAAGGCCGTCTACTACTTAAGCAACAAGATGACCGGGTCAGAAATACGGTACACGCCGCTGGAGAAGACATGTTGGGCTTTGGTTTGGGCTTTCCGAAAACTAAGGCACTACATGTTATCTTTCACAATAAACATCATCTCTCAGATGGACGCGTTGAAGTACCTATTCAAAAAGTCGGCGCTAACAGGAAGGTTGGGATGATGGTTGCTGCTATTATCTAATTTGATCTCCAATATGTTACTTGGAAGTCAGTCAAAGGCAGAGCACTGGCAGAATTTCTGACCGACCAACCAGTTGAAGGGATAATGATACAGAGTTCCAGTTTCCTGATGAACAACTAATGAAAGTCGGGGATGACAATTGGACTCTATATTTTGATGGCGCGTCCAATCAATACAGCTATGGAATAGGAGTCCTTCTTGTCACTCTCGATGAATCGCACATTCTGCTATCTCTAAAGCTCAATTTTGAAGTCACTAATAATCGAGCTTAGTATGATGCATGTTTAGCTGGATTGGAGGCAGCCTTAGAACTGGGGGCAAGAAAACTAGAAGTCATTGGAGACTCAGCACTGGTGGTTTCACAAGCTAGAGGGGAATGAAAGATTAGGGACGTGACATTGATTATCTACCATCGGGAGTTAGAGAAGCTGATACTGTACTTTGAATCGGTGATTTTCACTTATGTACCAAGACTGCAAAACAAGTTCGCTGATGAACTGGGCACCCTAGCATCTATGATTGACATACCACCCGGGGTTCGGATGAGACCTTTGATAATTGAGCAGAAGAGGAAGCTGGCATATGAGATGATAGCCACTATTGAAGAAAGCACTGACGAACTTCCCTGGTACTTTGACATTCAGAACTTCGTAGAGAAAGGAGAATATCCCAAGTTCTCCAGCAAGAAGGACAAAAGGGCAATACGAAGACTATCTGCACAATTTATCATTTGCGGTGGCAAATTATATAACCGAAGGCATTCTGGGGTTAATAAGCTGTGTGTAAACGCGAAAGAGGGCCAAGAACTTATGAAAGAAATACACGCAAGAGTCTGTGGGCCACACATGAGTGAAAATATGATAGCCAAGAAGATCCTATGACAAGGATACTTTTGGATGACAATGGAGACAGATTGTATACTGTTCGTATGGAGGTGCCATAAGTGCCAGATTCACGCAAACCTTATGCACGTTCCCCCATCTCAGCTATATAACTTGACGTTACCATGGCCATGCTAAGTATGGGGCATTGACTTGATTGGTAGAGTAACCCCGAAGGCATCCAATGGACATGAGTTTATCTTAGTGGCCATTGATTATTTCACCAAGTGGGTAGAAGCAGCTTCCTACTCGGTATTGAAGGCCTCTCATGTTGCTAAGTTCATTAAGCGTCAGTACGGAGTTCCCCATGAGGTCATCTCGGATAATGGCTCACATTTCCAAGCGGAGGTCCTGGATCTTTCAAGAAATACCGGATAGTGGCTCATAAGTCCTCGCCATGTCGACTATAGACCAATAGAGCAATTGAAGCAACAAAAAAGAATATTAAGAAAATTTTACAAAAGATGATCAACTCACATAAAGATTGACCGAAACACCTACCATTTGCACTTTGGGCATACCGAACGTTGATCAGAACTACAACCGAAACTATACCGTACTCTTTACTGTACGGGATGGAAGTCGTACTTCCCATCGAGGTGGAAATCCCTTCATTAAGAGAAGTGGCCAAGGCCAATATCTCAAAAGCAGAATAGCAAAGGAACCGGATGGAAGAGTTGCTCTTGCTTGATGAAATAAGGCTGCAAGCCCTATTTTATGTACAAGGTTACCAAAAGAGGATATCTCGGGCATTCAATAAGAAGGTCAAGACTCGGGACCTCAGAGAAGGAGATTTGGTTCTCAAAGAAATCAGAGCTCCCATCTTCGACCCAAGAGGCAAGTTCAAGCCAAACTGATCCAGACCGTTTCTGATCAAAATCATCATGACCGGTTGAGCAGTCATTTTTATGGACTTGGATGGCAATGTGTTCTCCACTCCAATTAATCTTGATCAGCTCAAAAATACTCTCCCTGAGATAAAAATAAGACAAAAATAAAAGCTCGCTGAATTGAAAACCGAAAACGCAACTCAGACAAAAGTTAGAGCAGCCCGCAAGACTAAAAATCCAAAAGGGCAAAAACCGAGCAAAAATTAGGGCATCACAAAAGGAGAGTATCAACACCCGAGCGAAAATCGAGCCCGAACTACGTTATGGCCTAATTCCATATTCTTAGGATACGTAGGCAGCTTCTTTAAAGAAGCTCGACCACATTCTTTGTCTCTAACCATTTTGAATCAAAATAAGACCAATGCAAATTAATTTTTGAGTTCTGATAATGCAGTCATTAAAACTTTGGATAAAAAAAACATCTTAATAGCATAATACCTTTATGAAACTTGTTGAAAAGTTTCAAGAAGTCCCAAATACGTTGAAAACAACCTTGTAACCTTCTCACGTATGTCCTAGACACACTACGACGAACACAGTGTGTGGGCACTGATACCGATCGAAGGGTTCTTCTTTTTCTCGGTTTCTCTTCACACAAAATCTCCAAAGAGGCAAAATTAATTGCCAAAAGAGGAGAGGGGGCGGCTGCTATGGGGGGAAATTAGGTTAGGGTTTTCTTTATGCAGTCTCTTTTTAATACATAGAAATATACCAAAAAGATATTAAGTGTATATTTTCTCATTCCTAAAAGGATAAGAAAATATACACTTAACATATAAATAAAACCCACCATCTCCTATTAGGGCCGGCCATCCCTAGGTGTGCCAAAAACCAAAAATGCCTCTCATTATTTAATTTAATCCCTAAATGTCCCTGGCGGAAAAACTGGTATTCTAATAAAATTAAATAATAACCGAAAGTAATAAGAAAAATATCCATGCGTATAAAGGGCTACGTGAGGGATCACGAGGAAATATAGGGCTCGGGCTAACCGTACGAGAAAATCGGATATCCCTAATTCTGTCCCCGAGTTAGATTCTTTCTCGTACGAACCAGAACTTATTCCATTAAAGGTCCTGACTGAACTCCTGGCCCTAACTCAAATTATGTCTTGAGTTTTCAATTATCAAATGCGCTGAATTCTCCCCATGTTTAAGATATGGATTCCTGATAAATAAATTAGGTTACTGACAACCCGATTTAATTATCCTCT
>JAOTRH010000018.1:5474272-5490787 GCA_034768845.1 Heliamphora exappendiculata | reverse complement strand
GGCCAATTCAATTGCAATTGAATTCTACTATTGAATTCTGGAATTCAATGGCCAATGAATTCACAAAAATTCCAACACTATTAGCAGCTAGGGAACAAGGGAGAAGATCTAGCTACCTTCTTACGACTGGATCGATTGGACCTTAGCATTTTGATAATTGCAAAGCATAGATTGCAAGCACAGTAGCCATTTAATTTAAATTTATGAACCTCATGCTGGGTTCAACTCTTTTTTTAAAAAAAAAATGAAATAATTGTGTTATATATGGTCAGGTGGAGATATCAGATATTGGTTCTTTTCGGTCTTCACTTGTTTAGCAAAATGAAGTTCCAATATTTTCCTTTTTATGTCATTCTTTGATTAAAATAATAATAAAACATGCTAACCAAATCTGAACTGTTGCTTACGAGTTTAATCAACCCAGATGTTGCATGGAATCTTCCTAAAATTGTGAAGTGATGAAGTTAGATACTTGCACACTTAGGTAAATTTATGAGAAATGTGTCCGACATGTCTATCTGATCATGCATCTTACAATTGTGTGAAAGTAGTCGATGTGTGACTAGTATTTTTTGTGTAGCATGCTCTACATTAGGTTGTAAATATCATTTTATACCAAAAGAAAAAAAAAATGTTTAAGAAACATAAAATCTAGCTGTGTTCTAGAGTTCTTGGATATTAGAATGAAGTGAATTCGACACTACGACATTGCATGCATCCAGACTCCTACCCAATTTCATGCAATGCAGATGAAACCAAATTATTGCATTGGGGAGGGCTGAGCTTTTATATTGGTTCTTTTTGTTCTTACTTCTCAGTTATTTGATGAAATGAAGATCCAACATTTTTCATTTTCGTTTCATTATTTCTTCAGGAAAAAATGTTGCTTATCAATTTAAAAGTGACGGTTTAGTAATGGTGAATTCCTCTGCATGATTTTCACTAATAATTTTTTTTTTTTTCCTTTTTGGGTATTTCAGTTTGTATTATTCCAATATTTCTGTGGGGACACCAGGTGAATGGTTTCTTGTGGCACTTGACACTGGAAGCGATCTCTTTTGGTTACCCTGTGACTGTACCAGTTGCGTTCATGGTTTGAAGACCAGTACTGGAAAAGTATGTTATTTCATTTTTTGAATTATGCAGAATGCTTTTTTTTTCCACACTAGTGATATATGTGGTTATGTGTAATGATAAATTTTCCTCTATAACATGAATTTCTTTTTCATGGTTTTTCCTGCTTTACTCTCATTCTGTTAGATTTAATTTTTTACTGAATTCCTAATCTGGACTGAGTATCGCTACCGGATCATGATGATACTTGTTATATTCCGCGTCTTGATTCTGCTACCATGTTCTGATGCTCAGACCTCAGAGGCTATGATCCCACCCCCGCCTCCATGGAACTGTATTTTGTATTAGGATATGCTGACTTTATTGAGGGATACTGTTGGCTATATATTCAGGTTAAACAGAGCTGATTGATATGAGAAATTATTCTAGGTACAGACAATAATGTAAATTGCATATTTTGTAGGCCAGCAACATAATGATCAAAATAAAAGTCTGTCAAAGTAACTTTAAATATGAAATGAAATGTCCCAGAAAGTTTGAGAAGTAAAAATGAAAGCAATTGAGCGAAGTCCCCCAGGCAGATGCCTTTCTTTGGGAATTTGCTCTCAAATCCAATAGCGTGTTTTGAGGCAGTATGGAGCTGATGAACCAAATGGGTCATCTAAGTCTTTTCCTAAGGATGAGGAGATCCTTATTGCCCCAGACTTATTATTCCCACCCACCCAACCTGCTTGTATTAGAAACTGTAATCTCACTTGCTAGGTTTCATTGCGTACCTTATTAAGTTCGTGGAGTGGGCTTCATTAGGCTTACATATTTCCACTCTGATCATGTCTTTTTCTTTTGCTTGCTTTGAACCTAGAACAATTGTATTTTATTGGAAGGTTTAATCAAAAGATTATATACCAAAACAGATATAGGCAAATGTTATTCTTAATCTGGTTGATGTAATAATGTTATGCAGTTCATTAGTATTTTTGGGTTTACATTACAAGAAAGATCTGGTGGCCAAAACAATTTATTCAGTATGTAGAATGGGGTTTTCTACAAAAGTATAAAAAATTTCCAAAGAGATGCCCTACCCAAGGTTCTAATTACCTTTTTTTTTTTGGGGTAATTAATGCTAAGTTCCTTATTAAATCTAAATATCTAAAAATGAATTGTGCTCATATCTTAGGAGAACATGGTTTTGGTTTTGTTGAAAGGTTTTTGGCTCTAGTATATTAAAATTCATTCAGGACTTGAATGGTAAGTACTCTTGTTCACATCTTCTTTTTGTTCCTCAGCTGCTAGCATTTGACGAGGATAATAGCTGATTATTGTGTTCACTTGAAACTTTGGATCCCTATATGAGCTTAGAACAGTGTGGTGCCTTTGATTCTGATGATTCATTCCTGTTTGAAAAAATTGAACAAGTGATTTAATATTTTCGTTTATCTATTAATGCAGCTAATCAAACAATTACTCCTAAACAGGTAATTAAATTAAATATTTACAGCCCTAATACATCATCAACAAGCACAGGAGTTTCCTGCAACAGTACCTTTTGTGGACAACAAAGTCAGTGCCCTTCGACAGGCAACACTTGTGCTTATCAAGTTCAATATGTTTCCAGTGGTACCTCGTCTACTGGGCTCTTGGTTGAAGATGTCTTGCACTTAACTACAGATGACAGTCAACTAAAGGTTGTTGATGCACAGATTACATTTGGGTAGGTAGTATCTTGTATTGTGTTGCTGTAAAAGATTTGTATTAAGCCTTCACATGGTTTATGTCAAGATCAATATTATTCACTTCTAATGTTGACAATTAAAGCTGTGTGCCTACTTAAAACAACATGATTTGTGGGAGGACGTAAACTTATACCCGTTTAAAACAACAATTTTTGTGGATGGAATTAGATGGCGTCCCATAGATCAATAGGATATTTTTGGAACCTCAGGCCTTTTTCCAGGGTTTCTTATTGTTGTTGCCACAGGAAGCCGATATTTATCTGGTAAATTTTGTTTTCAATAGCCCTTCTAATCCTTTTTTGTTATTTCCATTGCAGTTGTGGCATACGTCAAACCGGTTCATTTTTGCAAGGTGCGGCTCCCAATGGTCTATTTGGCCTTGGTATGGATAATATATCCGTCCCCAGCATTTTAGCAAGTAAGGGGCTCACTGCAAACTCTTTTTCCATGTGTTTTGGACCTGATGGAATTGGAAGAATTAATTTTGGAGATAAAGGCAGTTCAGAACAAGGAGAAACACCATTCAATCTTAACCAACCAAAGTATGTGATTGGTTCTATATTTGCAAATCATGATGGCAAGCTCCCTAGTTTGGCATATTGATATTGATTAACAGTTTTGATTGTCTTTAACCAAAATCATGTGTTTGTTGTACTGATTTTTTTTTCCTGAACTTCTTACCAGTCCAACTTATAATGTTAGCGTGACACAAATTAGCGTGGGAGTTAATGTCACTGACATTAGTTTCAGTGCAATTTTCGACTCTGGTACCTCATTCACATATCTAAATGACCCAGCTTATACAATTATCTCAGAGAGTGTAAGTAGTTTGAATAATGAACTCTAAATGCATTGTTGTTTGCTCAGTAAGTATAATTGAGTTGCGCTGTCTTGCAGTTCAATTCCCAGGTCCAAGAGAATCGACATTCGTCTGATTCAAATATCCCTTTTGAGTATTGCTATGATTTAAGGTCAGTTCAACCTGGAGGATTCCTGTGAATTTTTCTTGAAACACGACTGACTCTTCGTTGCTTGCAGTGCAAATCAGAGCAGCATTGATCCTCCCATAGTGAATCTAACAATGAAAGGTGGAAGTCAATTCTTTGTCACTGATCCAATAGTAGTAGTCGTTTTGGGGGTAATGTTTCTTTTCTTTTCTTTTTTCATTTTTTTTGTGTGTATGGCTTTTAAGCTTGTCTTGGATTTTGAAGTATGCTGAAACTTGTCATATTCTCAGAGTGGAGGATATGTATATTGCTTGGCCGTTGTCAAAAGTGGGGATATAAATATCATTGGAGGTAAGTATCTAGTTTCAAATGATTTACTCATTTGAGTGATTTTGTTTTATTGTCATGACTTTAAAAGGTGTCTACTATTATCAGAATAAGATCTGGGAAATAAGTGAAAAACATCTCCGGCATCATTTCCGCATGGAAAAAGATATTTAGTTTATTGACCTGAATTTTATAGTTTCCTTTATTTTTAAAGTGACATGGTATTTTCAAGTGATAAAGTCAGTTATATGCACTCAGAAATAGAACCAGTTTTGTTCGTGCGCTTATTAACTTTGTTTTGAAAAATTGTTCCTAAATATGTTAATATTTAATCCTTATCCAGAAAACTTCATGACGGGGTACAATATCGTTTTCGATCGTGAAAAGATGGTTTTGGGCTGGGCAGCATCTGATTGTGAGTACATTTCTCCGAACATTACGTTGATTGTGTTTTGAAGTGAACTCCTTTGTGCAAGTGTGAGTGTGCATGTCAAGCTTTCAAATATTAATGACAACTTCTTGTCCCAGGTTATGGTGCTAAAAACTCGAGTACTTTACCCATCAACCCAACAGGCCCTAGTGCAGCTCCTCCCACATCTACTGTGGAGCCAGAAGCCACATCAGGCCCAGGAAATGGTTCCCCTCATTCCAGCCCATCAAACGATTCTTCCCGACTGAATTCTTTCACTTCTACACTATTCTTGGTCATTCTTTCCATTTTTATACATTGTTTTGTCTTTGGTTCCCTGTGATGCTTTTTCAGCCCCCCTTATCATATTTTAGTTTAGTTTGTTGCTATTCCTTTGCGGGGTAATAAGCAGTGTATCGGATGCCTTGATGGTTTCATATTATTATTATTATTTTCTAGTATTTTCGTTATTAATTCGAACCCACGGTTGTATATATGGTTTTTTGATCATTAACATTCCTTTTGTATAAATAATGGGGAGAGGATTTTTATACCTTTTTTTGGTACTGAGATTTGGTATGCAGTTTTGCTTTTCCTTGCTGCCCCGCTTCTTAGATGGGCCTATTTCGTGTGGCTAATCAATACACTCTATTTGACTACTACTATTTTAATTTTGTTCACTTCTTTTCTTACGGTAATTAATACTAAATCAAAATAAGCTTTTGTCTAATTCAATTAGGATCGATTACATAAATTTTTTTACGCGATTTACTCTGTTAAGAGTTATATCTTCAATTAGTTTTATAAGGTTCAAATATTTTCTTAATACGACATCTTATGTTAATTTAGGTCTACTCCTTCATTTAGTGTTTTCATTATTTATCATCTTATTATTTTTTTCAAATACTGCATTAAATAGTCTACGCTGTATGTGTTCAAACTATTTTGATCTATTTTTTCTTAATTTATTCTCAATTGGTGAAATTTTTACCATTCTACGAATTTTTTCATTCTTAATTTTATTTTTTTTAGTTTTATTACACATTCATGTTAACATTTTCATATCCGTAGTACTCATATTATTTATGTGATTTTTCTTAACAGTCTAACATTCTGTCTCATATGAAATCGTTGGTCTAATAGATATTCTATAAAAAAATTTTTTTAATCTTATAGATATCTGTTTATACCATAATTAACAATTCTCTGTTGAGAATATTATTTTTTTATTTCATAGCTTACTATAGTTTATAAAGGCTTAATAGAGAATAATTATATATTAAATATTCTTAATAATGACAAGTGGTGCTTCAAGAGAAGACCAGCGGTTAGAAGAAATTATTTTCATGAGAAAGCACTTAACATCATGTGAAAGATATGCTTAAAGTAGTTGGAAGTTAATAACAATTATGGTAGTTTTTAATGAAAAAATTCTATAAGTATATTTATTGTAATCAATGTTAGGGGCACTCAAGTCGGTATAAAGTCTATTTTTTTATTTTTTTTTAGGAGTAGTTCGTAGCTTGTAGATCTTGTAACAGTTTAAATTCCGATCAAAGTAATAAAATTTGTTTTTATTACTTTTGATTACATCCGGTGTTATCTTTTGGCAAAATTCTGAAACACGACAAAGGACCCAGTTCACAATCACTTGATAGTTTGAGTAATTTCCTCTCTTCGAAGGAGATTAGTTTATTTTTTGTTAACAAATTTTGGCACGTCTAATGGGACATCATATTAAGTCAAAAAAAATGGAGACGATGGCAGCGGTAATGAGAGCCATGAATAGTTTCTAATATGGAGCAATATATGCAGCAGTTCAACACAAAGAAATTGAGAGTTTCAACTTGCCATCGTTAAGAGTATATGCAGAGGTTCAAGAGCCATCAGTAATCTCCATAATGAACTACCATCAATATGTATGTTATTATCCTCGTTATGAGATGTATCTTTCTTTATTACTAGTATATTATAATTCTCATTATGAGGTATATTATCTTTCATCATCAGTATATTATAATTTTTTTTACGAGATGTATCATCTTCTACTACCAGTTGATCATTATAGGATTGAACAACCTAAATCACGAGTTGATTTTTATAAGATTGAACAACCTAAATCACAAATTGATTCTTATAAAATTGAACAACCTATATCACATGTTTAAGAATTTGTAAAAAAATTTCTCGTAGTTAGCCAACAAATAATGGCCAATAGTAAAGAAAAAATTAAAAGTGTTCAAAATATGTATAATCGAGACCTTCAAAGGATTGTGGACCAATTTCATCGGCCAATAATGATTGAATTATATTTTATTTTGTCAAACTACTATGCATCGAATAAAAAATTTCTTGTTTTTCCAAATTGAGAAAAGTGAAAAGAAAACGGAAAAAACTTTGTCAATATTTTTCATAAAAAAATTTCATGTGGAAGTTAGAATTATTTCAACTTATTCCCAAATGGAACTATAAAAAAATAAAATAAAATTTTCAAGGTGAATGGCCAAGTGCCTTTCAAGTTAAACTAACAAATTTTGGTTATGTCGATATGAAATTTTCCAAGTATTTTTCCACTGTTTCTTTATTGACTGGCCAAGTGCTTCCTTATCGAATGGCCAAGTGTTTCCGTCGTTGAGGTCTTCATCTTAAGATGGGGTGAATTCACATGTGCAAATAAAAAATAAATAAATAAAAGAACTTGTAGAAGATTTTCAAAAGAGCTTGCAAGTTTATTTGCATGAACTATACAACAATGGTGGTCTTCTTCCATTGGTTTCCAGTGGTTCTTGTCGATGGAGGAAGTTAATTCGACGGCGGGCTCTAGAACAATGGTGATCTTCTTCCAGTGGTTTCCAGTGGTCTTCGTCGATGAAGTTAATTCGACAGACGAATTTAAAAACAAAAAGAACAAGAAAATCCCATAAAGGGTTTTTCGACAGAAAATGGCCTCGTCGATCGTCGACGAAGATGGCGTCGTCGGAGAGAAAGATTTATTGAGAATTTGGATCGGAGGCGTTGAATATCGAGAGAATCAGACAAATCTAAGAAGTAGAAGACGAAGACAACGCCTAAGAAGGCCCCGTCGAAGCTTTTTTTGGCTTTGCGGTATCTTTCCAAATCGACGGAACAAATTGACGAAAACTCGGCGGGAGAGATCAACAGAAGCTCGACAGGAAAATGGACAGAGAATCGGCGAAGAAAATCAATGGAACATGAAGATCGAAGATCGATTTCCGTTGGGGGTGTTGACGGAACATTGTGGGTTGCGAATACTCTCACGAGATGAGCTGTAGCTCGACGAACATGAAGACGAGCAGTGGTTTTTGGCTTTGGGCCTTGTTAAAAGGGCACCAATTGAGATATGGTGGGGTCTATTTGGAAAAAGAGATTTTTTACTTTGAAGTTAGGCCTCAATTCAACCCAAAGCCCATAATTTTAGCAATGAAAAAAAGGAACACTTGTCAAGCGCATCTTTCCAAAAGGCAGTTACGCACACATTCTATCCACCGTGCTTCTCGAAAGACAGTTAAGCACCTATTGTTTACACTATAATTAATAATTTTTTATTGAGAATATTATTTTCTTATTTCATAACCTACTAAAGTTTATAAAAACTTAATAAAAAATAATTATATATTAAATATGTTTAACAATGACAAATTGTGTCTTAAGAAAAAATCAACGGTTAGAAAAACTTATTTTCATGGGGAGCACTTAACATCATGTGAAAGATATGTTTAGAGTAGTGAGAAATTAATAACAGTTACTGGTAGTTTTTTTTGGAGAAATTTTATAAGTATACTTATTGTAATCAATGTTAAGAGCACTCAACTCGACACAATTAAAGTCTATCTTCTTTTTTTTTTCTAGGAGTAGTTCGTAACTTGTAGATCTGGTAACAGTTTCAATTCCGATCAAAGTAATAAAATTTATTTTTATTACTTTTGATTATATCCAGTGTTATCTTCTGATGAAATCTTGAAACACTGTAAATGACCAAATTCACAATCGCTTAATAGTTTGAGTAATTTCCTCTCTTTGAAGGAGATTAATTTATTTTTGATTAGCAAATTTTGACATACCCGGTAGAACATCGTATTAAGTTAGAAAAAATGAAAATGACGACAGCGGTAAGGAGAGCCATGAATATCTTCTAATATGGAGCAACATATGCAACAGTTTAACACAAAGAAAATAGAGAGTTTCAACTTGCCATCGTTAAGGGCATATATGACACCCGATAAAAAAATAAAATAAAATAAAATAAAAAAATAATTATAGATCAAGAATAATTTAGTAAAACCTTATGTTAAAATTTGAAATTTAAATCTTAAAATTTATATCTATTAATAAAGAATTGAAACAATTATTACAAATTATGAAGAAAAAAAAAGTTTAAATAAGAGGCATCGGATGGGTTTAACTCACTGACCAGTCATGAACGTCATTCTTAGAAATTGATCGTGACAGTATATGCAGAGGTTCAAGAACCATCAGTAGTCCCCACAATGGACTACCAACAACATGTATGTTATTATTTTCATTATGAGATGTATCTTTCTTCATTACCACTATATTATAATTATCATTACAAGGTATATTATTCTCCATCACCAGTATATTATAATTCTCTTTACGAGAAATATCATTTCCCACTACTAGATGATTCTTATAAGATTGAACAATTTAAATCACGTGTTAATTTTTATAAAATTGAATAACCTAAATCATATATTGATTTTTATAAGATTGAACAATCTAAATCACATGTTGATTCTTGTAGAATTGAATAATTTATACCACAGATTCAACAATCTGTAAAAATTTATTCCGTAGTTAATCAATAAATAATGACCAATAGTGAAAAAAAAATTTGAAAGTGTTCAAGAGATGTATGATTCAGGCCTTCAAATGATTGGAAGAAAACTTTATCAGCCAATAATGGATAAATTAGATTTTATTTTGTCAAACTATTATGACAAAGAATGGCGGAAAAAGAAAAAAATGATTAAATTTGAAGAAAGAATTTTTTGCTTTTTCAAATCAACTAAAGTGAAAAGAAAAAAGAAAAATCTTGGTCGGTATTTTTCATGGAATTTTTTTTTTATCTAAGTTAGAATTATTTCAGCTTATTCCCAAACAGAACTACAAAAAAAAAAAAAAAAAAAAATCAACAGGGTGACTGGCCTGTGCATGGCCAAATGCCTTTCAAGTTAAACTAACAGATTTTGGTTATGTCGATAGGAAATTTTCTAAGCGTTTTTTCACTGTTTCTTTATTGAATGGCCCAGTGTTTCCATCATTGAGGTCTTCATCTTAAGATGGGGTGAATTCACACGTGCAAATAAAACAATAATAAATAAAAGAGCTTCTAGAAGATTTTCAAAAGAGCTCGCAAGTTTATTTGCGTGGGCTCTACAACAATGGTGGTCTTCTCCTAGTGGTTTCCAGTGGTCCTCGTCGATGGAGGAAGTTAATTCGACGGGTGGGCTCTACAACAATGGCGGTCTTCTTTCAGTAGTTTCCAGTGGTCCTTGTCGATGGAGGAAGATAATTCAACTGAGAGAAAAATTCGACAGACGAATTTAAAAAAAGAAAGAACCTATAAAGGTTTTTCGACAGAAAAATGGCCTTGTCGATGGTCGACGAAGATGGCATCGTCAAAGAGGAAGATTTCTTTAGCCTACTTAGTTAGAGAGAAATATTTGGTTGGAAGCATCAAGCACCATGGTCCTCCACCTACTTAGTTCTTATTGGAAAAGCATAGATGTAATGTAACCTAATTTTTAGCCTAACATTTTCAAACTTCCTTTCATCATATTCTATGTTTGGTTTTGAGGCGTATTTAAAGAGATTTTCTTTAGAACGTAATTATTTCCTACTTTGCAGAGTTTATTGATGGATTATTAGCAAAGTCGTTATTAAAATACAATAAAATTTACTAATATAAAGATTAAAGATCTTCCACAAAATCCTTCGGAACAGTAATAACTTTAATTGAGAGAAATATTTTGTTGTGTTTTCAAAACGTAAACATATTTTAATTTTATAAAAACAAATGGTCATATTTGGGTAAATGCAGCTTGTTGGCTTATTTTTGCTTATTTTAGCTTAAAACTCATAGAATTTAGTTTATTGACTTTTTTTTTTTTTCTAATTTTTTTTTATATTTTAATTAAAAAGTTTTACTTTTTTCGCTCGTCTCAATGAAAAGAGTTTAAAAAGTAAAATAGTTTGACTAAATAATGCAAAAAGTTCACTAAAAATGAAAAATTTACGATGACAAATAAGTCAATAAGCCAAATTCACTCATTCGATGCCAATATGTCTTTTCCAAATAACATCGTGTTTATTCAAAAAGTAGTTTTGGGTTTAACACCTATTGAGTATAAAAGTTAATCACATTCGTTCATTAATTAATCAGTATAGCTGATCACACAATTGCACAAGTTTCGGCCGCGCTATCATGAAGTATCCCATATAAGATCACACAATGTGCCAACAATAGGGATGCACGCAGAATTTTAATTTAAAAGTGTTGAATTATTTTTATAAGTTTTTACGAGTGCGTATAATAAGTTTTTTTAAAAAAATCTTAAAGCGACGAATCTGTATAATCTTATAATATTTTAATCAAATACTACTATAATAGTAAATAAAATTTAAATTTAGTAAAGCCGACATGCCTTTACTAAATTGGGCATGTTTGATAGAAGTTAAAGATGTATGGATTGCATTAGTGAGGAAGTGGACCCACTAATATTGTGTTTGTTTTCCTTATTGTGTCCCCCAAATCCTCTCCTTTGCACGCAGAACATCTTACTCTTTGTATTGCAACTGTGCATAAAAAATTTGAATCCAATTTGTCTCCCACAACTGCTAGTGTGTCATAGTTCTTGGTTTTGGAAATATGCGATTTTCATTATTTATTTATTTTTTAATTTCTAATTATAAATTTTTAGTTTTAAAAACATTTCAATGAGTGAATTTAATTTTTTTTTAAATTAATAAAATAAAAAAGGAAATAAATAACATAAAAATTACCGTATTAGCTTATTTAACTTAGTTTTAAAAAAAGTTAACAAATTAACTTATTTAAAAAAAAACATATTTATTAGTTTTTTTAATACAAAAATAATATTAAAAATTAACAAATATAAGTCCGTTTGGATAAATGACTTGTTGGCTTATTTAGTTTATAAGCAACCAAATAAGCAATTTCGTTTGGTTCGCTAAATAAACAATAAATAAATATGCCAATAAGTCAAAAATAAGCTAAAAATAAGCTAAATAAGCCAAAATAAGCAAATATGCAAGTGTTCTCCCAAACGAAGTAAATAAGCAAATAAGCCAATTGAGCCAAACAAAGTTGCTTATTCATGTTTTTGCTTATTTGTTAATAAAAAAATAAAAAAATAAACAAATTACCCAAACAGAGCCATAATCTTATTTTACATTTTCCAATATCACCAAAACAAACATGAGTTTGTGTAATTTATTATATTATTCTACCCAAATTAATTACAAAAAAATTAATCTCACATCAATCTTAATTTCATCTTACTAAAAATCTCACTCAACTTATAGCGTTTATCAAATGAGACTATTAGTCCAACCAAATTAAGTAAAAGAGTTCTCATATACAAACCCATAAGAGATATTTCAACAACCAATGTGGAACAACGCTTAAAAAGTTTTTATACAATTAAAAAAGAGTTTGACTTAACAATATTAATACTAAATTTTAAATTATTTTATCTTTTTATTTAATGATTAAAAATAATTTTACAATAATTATTCTATTTTTTAATTTACTCTAACTAAATATAAATCAAAATTTTCTTTACATATATAATTCTATTCATAATTTCTTGATATAAAAAAATATATAGAATTTCTAGCATTACTAACTCTCTTTGTCTTACCGATCTTGTTCGGCCTTAAAAAGGCTACTTCCATTTTTAGGAAAACTTATTTGGAAAACAAGGGTACACGTTACAGCATGTTCAAATCGAACATGGCGAGGCAAAAAAAAATTTATTTAGTTGATTTCTTTGTCTTATTTGAATTTTTTTTTAAAAAAGAAATTTTTTGTCAAAGCTCTTTAAATTTTGTATTACTAATGATGTGAAAAGTCTAGAAAGTAAACACATTTAAATTATTGCTGAAATAAAATTCAATTAAAATATAAAAAAAATCATTAAAAAATTTTAGACCAAAACGCACTTTCACAATTAATGAATCAATTCCAGGGTAAGTTGGGTCATTGGATTTCTCAAAATTTGCTGGCTTAACCTAAAGATATATAGGCTGGAAGCCTAAAACGAGCCCAAAAATAAACCCAATTAAATCATTTAAAAAACCCACCAAAACCCGTCCAAGTAGGTCAGCGAGTGGCAGTAGGGAAGATATAATTGAATTAGCCCAGTTTGATGCTGGCCAAGGCCTTAAACGGGTCGATGTGGTTTGACACTGGTTTCATTTAAACTGGTCCTAAGGGTAATGGATAAGGTGATGCAATTTTGCGTATTTATTTATGACATGTTACAATGAGGTATCAAAATTTTATTTGTTTTGATAAAAAAATATTTTTCAAAAAGTATTTTTTATATATTTGGTTACGACTTTAAAAATGATGGTATGAGTGACGTGGTAGAGTTAAAATTGATACCGATAACGACACTGGTGGCAGTGTCCCTTCAATTTTGAATTTCTAGGACCTTAAGACCCCTGAGACTCGGCACCCCAAAACCCTTGAAACTTCGAAACCCCTTGGACTTAAGACCATCAAACCTTGGGAACCCAGACCCCCTGGACCTAAGACCATCAAACCCTGGGAACCGAGACCTTGGGACTCTTAGACCTCGAGAACCTGGACCTCAAACCCCCAAACCTCGAAACCTCGAAACCTGAACCCCAGAACCCTAGACACCCAAATCTCGAGACCCCAAGAACCTAGATGCCGAACCCTGGGACTTCAATCCCCTGAACCCTTGGGATCCCGAACGCCCAAACCCCTAGAGCCCCCAAAAACTAGGGACCTCAGAGCCCCGCAACGTAGAAACCCCCGAGACCCTAGACCCTCTGACTTATGGGACCTTAGAGCCTCAAAACCTATGACCTTGGACCTTAAGACCCCTAGGAATTCGAACCCACGGGACACCAAACCTTCGGGACCTCAAGAACTTGAACCGGACCCCAAACACAAGGACCCCTAAGCCCTTGACCCCGTAGACCCCCAAGACCCCCAAGATTCGAAAAACCCAGACCCCTAAGCATCCGAGAACCCAAACCTCAGACCCTCAACAACCTAGACTCTCAACCCTCTAAACCCTCAACAACCTAGACCCTTAACCCTCTAAACCCTAAACTGATGATGCTGGTGATAAAATGTTAGTAATGGTGGTGATAACAATGGTGCAGTGGTAAGGGTGAAAAATAATTTCTACTATAAAAAAAGTAAAAAACGTTTTCCACTAAAATTAACTTATTTTTCGTTGACTTCAAAATATTTTTTTTTGAATTTTAATTTCCATCGTATTAAATACCAGAAAATGAGAAATGTATTTTCCAAAAAATATTTTCCATCAAAATATTTTGTTGGCTTAACCTAAATAGGCAAAGATGTTTGGCATTATTAAAACTAATTATTTGTAGATGATACTTAAAAAAATAATAGTTATTACTAGTAGTAGAAGATATGAATATTCAAAAAATATGCAAGCTTTTAACTAAAATTAGTTATTTGTATAAAAATTTATTATAGTCGAAAAATAATAATTATAATTTGTAGAATAAAGTATGAGTATTTGAAAAAGATGTTAGCTTCTAACTGAAAGTAGTTATTTATATAAAAAAATATGATTTGTAACAAAAATTATAGGTGTTTAAAAAAATAACAATTTAGGCTTCGTTTATTTTGATGGAAAATATTTTCTTTACAAAATATTTTTCACATTTTTTTGTATTTGGTACTACGAAGATTAAAAGTCAATTGAAAATATTTTTCAAATCAATGAAAAATAAGTTAATTTTGATGAAAAATATTGTTCATTTTTTTAGGGCGAAAAATATTTTTCACTCTTACTATTGCACTATTATTACCACTGCCAACACCACCAGTCGAGGGTTCAAAGGGTTAAGGGTTCGGGTTCCCAAGATCCCAGAGTTCTAGGGGTCCAAGGGTCTTAGGATCTTGGGTTCTCAAGGCTTCGGGGTGTCAGGGTTCTGAGGGTCTGATGGTCCCGAGAGTCCGGTGTCCCGAGAGTTCAGCAGTCTAGGATCCTAGGAGTTTGGATTCTCTGCTTCCCGAGGTCCTAGTATTAGAGATGTATACTAAAAGTCATACTTTGTGTAATAGATTTTGGTATTGATTCTATTTATTAATAAAATTTATTTTTTTAATTTTAATAAAAATATATATGAGTAATATTTGTATTGCATTGCTTATTTAATATTATAATGGATATTTTTTATTTTACATGGTAAATAATCTAGTTTGTAGAGTTCGTTTTACATACAGAAGACTAGATTATTGGCTCCTCTGAAATACAAGTTTTTAGTTCACATTATTAGATGAAATTAGGCAAAACATTGATAGGGCTGTAACACAGTGTTTTAATAGATCTGTTTTAATTATTGAGAATGGTATAGTTCAACTCACTGTGCTAGTACACTTTGTGTGTATTAATTATGATTGTGTTGGGGTAATTATTTTTATACTGATTATATAAAATAATTAACACCTAATTATTATTATGAATGCTTATACTCTTTATCCCGAAATAATTAATAAACACGTATATTTAGTCTTTGCTATTTTGATTCATTAAAAAATGAGATCTTTTATGAGTCAATAAACTCCGTAAGTTGGATAACGACATTATGTATATGATGAATATTAATTATTGACGAAATTTACGTCCTAACTAAGGGATTGACAGAATCTACGTTGGGACACTGTCAAGACGCCCATTCGAATAGTAGTGCACAGAAGTATTTTTTTGTATAGTTCTAGTTCAATTCATATGCACCGTCATTCATTATTAGGATTTTGGTTCCATTCACCTAGATTCGGGGCACTGAGGGCCCGAGGGTCTGGGGTTTTATGGGTCCCCAGGTCTCATGGGTCTTAAGGTCCTGAGGGTCCTAGGTTTTGGGGCCCCGAGGTCCGGGAGTCGAGGGTCTTGGTGGTTGAGAGGTTTAGAGGTCTGGGAGTTCGGGGGTAAAGGGTTTGGCATCCTGGGGAGTCTCGAGATCCGGGGGTTTCAAGGTCCTAGGGGTCTAGAGTCTAAGGGTCATTGCCACAACTACTGTCATTGCCACAAATTCTAACATTACCACATCAACTAGTACCATCATTTTAAAAATCAACCAAACACATAAGAAATATTTATGGAATATTTTTCTATTGAAACCTTTTTCTGTCGAAACAGAACCTTATCTTAAAACTAGTAGTAAAAAACTAAATGCTACTATCAAAATTAATTTCAAACACCACCGATAGTTAGGCTAAAAAACCCAAATACGAGTCCACAAACAAACCCAATTAAGCCTTTTAAAACCCACCCAAACTCGTTCAACTACGTCAATGGATTGTAGTAGGGATGCAGGCCACGTTTGGAGTGTTGGATTGGATTACCATGGATTAGATGTCCCAAGAATAATAGTCCAAAAATATCAAATTCTTCGAATTCAATGGCCTAACTTTAGTCCATTGTTTTGTTTGTTTAGTCTATGGGATAACTATTTATCACATGCAATTCAATCCAATCATTTGCTTATTTTTATAAGGATTACATAAGATGAATAATTTGATGACAAAATATCCATATTAATAATTTGGTATTCATTTTTTATAAAATATTTTTATTTTCGTTTTTAGTCTAGACGGTGACAATAACCTAATCATTACTTATCTATTAAAGGCCAGCTTGACATAATAATTAATTTTTTATTTTTTATTTTTTTATTTATGCTTTTAATAGAAAAATTACACACACACACACACACACACACACACACA
>JAOTRH010000018.1:5430495-5474172 GCA_034768845.1 Heliamphora exappendiculata | reverse complement strand
AGGTTCTTTCTACCCATTTGGCATTTGGCACAACTACTAATGTATTGTGTTGGCATTGGTGGTAGGGGCATAGCGCTAGTAATGACATTAGCAGCGACGGAGGTGACAGTAATGACATTAGCAGCGACGGAGGTGACAGTAATGACATTAGCAGCGACGGAGGTGACAGTGGTATTTATTACGATGATAGTAGTAGTGGTGTTAGAATGATGGTAATAGTGTCACGATGATAGTAGTAGTGGTGTTAGAATGATGGTAATAGTGTCGTTGAAACTTGAATTTAGTTTTCATTTTACTAAATATTAAGAGTATTCACACCAATATTTAACTAAATTAGCTACTAAATTGCCTATTATTTTACTTTAGTTTTTTTTTTTACTTATTTAACACTAACAATGCTAGTTATTTTAGTTATTTTTTCTTTAATTTTTTTTTCTTTTTATATAATGGGATAAAGAGTATCTTATTGTAGGAAGATAATAATATTCAATGTGGTAGTTAGTGAATAGTGACTTAACAAATTTGGTGTGTCATTTGGTTTGAGATTAAAATAGCTAGTTACTATTGAGGCAAATGGAGTACTTTTCTTTCTTCTTTTTTTTTTTTTGTATTTGGCTATCTAAAAAGCTAATTTAACTAGTTTGGTGTGGATGCTTTTAACTTCTGGATTTTACACTTTCAAGGGTGGCAGATTGAGCTTCTGTTTGGTTTCAGCTTTTATTTTAAGGCTTTTTATTTAAAAATTTCTTAAAAAGTCTATTTGTTTAGTCTCTCACTGTAATTAGTTGATTTTTTCACATCTTTTTGTATTTAATTTTTTACAAAAAATGCCAAAGTTAAAAAGTTTACAAAAAAAATTAGGCCAAACACAAATTCAAAAGGAGACAAAGTAAAGAAGAATTAGTAAAAAAGAGAGAAAATAAAATCACAACAGTTGAAAGGCGTGATGAAATTGAAGTACATGAAAGATTGCCAGCTAAATTCCTATTTTCTAATTTATGTTTGGTCATAAGATTATCTAATTCGTGTTACTAACTTTTACCAACTTTACAAGTGACTTGTTCAGTAAATCTATAGGGATGCGGGTGTGTGTACCTCTTTATAAATATCATGTTTAGAATAATTGTTTATTTATTTTATTTATTTTTATTTTTATTAAATTATTTTATTATGTAGTTAAACTATTATACTTTTTTTACTTATCTCGTCAAAATGAACCAAAAAAGTGAAATACTTTTGATCAAAAAAAATAAATAAAAAAAAATAAAAAAGTTAAAATAAGTTAATAAGTCAAATTTTATGTTGTTTATTTTTGTATTTAGTAAATTTTTTTATCTTTTGATTATAATTTTTAATTTTTTAATATTTAGTTAAAAATAAAAAAATAAGAAAACAAAAAAAATGAAATATATATGTTTGCACAGCAGAACTCGACGCTAAATTGTACAGAAACATTTGCGGAAGTTTTCTAATTAATGCAAAGGGGCTGTGCATGTGCATGATAGTCACAAAAAGGGGCTGTGTGAAGTTGCAAGGCGAAGGCAGGGACTGTGATGATGGCGGAAAATTATTACGCATTCCCCCTTAGTATCACGTGTTATTCGATACTTTTAATAAATAAAAATATATAATATATATTAAATAAATTATTTTTATTTTTTATTTATCCAACAAAAATAAAGGCTACCATTGTGCCGTGCAAAACATTTTTTGATAAATAATTAAATGACAGTTCTATGTAATTAATTAATATTACATAGTGCTCTAAAACATGCTGAATAATTACTCTTTGATGGCAAGGATTCTCCCATTCATTCATTGCTACTTGCAGTACCAAATAGCTGGGGAAAGATAATAAGGACACAAAGAGGGTGTTTGGCAAAGCTATTAGTGGTAGTTTTTAATTTATTATTAATTTTAATTATAAATTATAATTTTTTTAAATATCTACAATTTTGGTCACAAATTATAACTAATATTTTTTTTATTTTAATTATAAGTTATAATTTTTATTAAACACTCATAATTTTTACTATAAGATAAAATATATAAATTACTAATTTTAGCAATAAAAACAACAGCATCCTATTGAAACGAAATGGAAACTTTGGAATGCACAAAGCAAAATCTGTGCTCATTCTCCCAAAATATAAATTCTTGTTTTTAATAAGTTTCTAACGCCTTTGGTATTCCATGTTCCAGCCATCACTGGACTATGAGTCTCCAAAAATTATTAAATGCTCTCGGAGTATTATGCACGCACGCGATACTATGCGAGATATTATGTGATATTTTTGATAAATAAATAATAGCAACTTATATAATGTGAATCACTCTTTATTTTTTAATCACCTAATAAAATTGAGTTATTATGTTCATATCATAAAATTTATCGTCATCATATTAAATGAGAATATCACGTACACTTGTCACGCAATAACCTGAGAGCACCGATTAATTACTCATTTGGAAAATTTACAAATACCTTGTGCAATGACAAAGCATAAGTAACGAACCCATGTAAAAAACTTATTAGGTTATTTTTAGAAAAGCTACATACCTAGA
Organism: Heliamphora exappendiculata; assembly: GCA_034768845.1. NCBI lineage: Eukaryota > Viridiplantae > Streptophyta > Magnoliopsida > Ericales > Sarraceniaceae > Heliamphora > Heliamphora exappendiculata. The sequence goes on along the minus strand of JAOTRH010000018.1, from coordinate 5,471,607 downwards.
AATTAAAACAAACTTAGAGTTTTATTTAGAATTTAAAATAGATGAATCAGATTTATTTGAGCGTGTAGAACTTAATATCTAACTGAATCTAATTTATTCATTTCAAATTTTGAGTAAAGTTCAGAAACTGATTTCATGGGACTAGTACTGCTGCGTTATTTACTGAATTAACATTTCAAATGGTGGCAGAATTAGAAATATTAATGCAATATGGGTCATTATGAACTTTAGAGATAAGTGGCTTCGCCACATTTTAAATGGGAGGTTGAGAGTTTAAATCTTGCTAAGTATAAGATGTAAAAGTTGTGAGTGTATGAGCATTTACTGATAAAAAATAATAATAAACTTTACTTAAATTTAATACTTCTAATTATTTATTTAGGATATTAATTTGATAAAATAAGTTGGCCATTATACCATTATTGCTCTTGAAATTCTATATGATATTATTTATATAGTATTTTTAATAAATATAAATATTTAATGCATATTAAGTGAATTAACTTAGACAAATTAAGGTACTTCTAGAGTACCACATAAATGATATTACGTAGTACACGATTAAAAAAATAAAAATATTTGATGCACACATAGTGAGTCTCAATTATTTTTTTCTCTATTTAACAAAGGTTCGTCAACGGTGCTTTACTGAAAATATTATTTGGTACATCATTGGGTGAAAGTGCAACGTAGACAATATACTGAATAGTTGCTTGTCATTTTTTTTTTGTGTCTTATCTACCTAACAAAAATAGACTAACATTAACTAATCAAAAATATTTTTTTTAAATTATTAAATAAGAGCCTCACAAATTAACGTCGTACTTAAAGTCATTGAAATATCCAAAACAAGAAACTCTCGTTCTCTCACTTGCCTGAAACTTGGCACTTAGCACCGTTTGGGATAATGGCTTATTTTGTTATTTTATTTGATTTATTTTTGTTTTTAATAATTTTTTTATTATTTAGTCAAATTATTATACTTTTTAATTTTTTTCATCAAGATGAGTTGAAAAAATAAAATTTTTTGATCAAAATATAAAAAAAATTTAAAAAAACAAAAGTAAATTAATATGTTAAATTTTATGATACTTATTTTTATCTTTAATAAACTTTTTTCACTTTTTACTCAAATTTTTTTATTTTTTTAATTTATCTCAATGAGATAATTTAAAAAATAAAAAAAAAAGAGTAAAGGTTTATTTTTGGGCTTTATGCCCTTTTATTCTTTTCATATTTTTTTGCCTTGTCAATGTTTTAGGGCGAGAAAGTTTTTAAAAATATGTGCGTTTGAGCTGATTTTTTTTTAAAAATCATTAAAAATGAAAAAACCACTAAAAGGCCATTAAATGATACGTTTCATTTAATCTAAGCTTTTAAAAAATTGTGATATTCTTTTACCATTTTGGTTCTTCGTAACAACAGTAATTTAAAACCTATATATGCTATTTTGGATTAATCATACTTCACAACTGTGATTCAGTCCGTGTTTAAGATATCTAAAAAGATTTGATTTTGAAGAGACTGAATTTTTTTTAAAAAAGGGAAAAAAAAATAGAGAATTTGTTATAATGTGTTTGGAGTAGTGTTTTTTTTTACTAAAATATCTAATATGATCTTTTTACTTTTAAGTTGTCATATATGGAATATTAACACAGTTTTTTTTTTATTATAAAGAAAAAAATTGACTTTTTAATTGAATATATTGTAGTTATTTTAATTAAAAAAATCTAGTGTATTTAAAATGCATGCAGGTTTTTTTGAAAAAAAAAAAAAAGTCAATAGTGAATCTTTTAAATATACCACACATAATAACTTAAAAGTTGATTTTTTTAATAAAAAAAAACCTAGCATTTTAGTAATAGGGCTTCTAGGTTGAGTACTTAATATTTACATATTTTTTGCATAGGGTGTTTTTGCAGAGTAATTATTCGGTGCTTTCGTAAGAAATTATTTTTCGTCAATTATTTTGTGACAATTTTAAATAATATTTTTATTAAAAAAATTATAATTAATAAAATTTATGATATAAATATAATAACTCATATTTATTAAATAGTTAAAAAAATAACACACATAATATAAGTTGCCATAATTTATTTATCCATTAGATTAACTACATTTGACACCCCCGCTTGAAATCTACGGCTGGAAATATCTGGAAACCATGCTAAAGATTTTGTGGGTCGAGAGTTGCTTAACCACCCAAAAGGGTAGGGTGGGGATAAAGAAATCAATAAATAATGTACTCAGACTCTGAGATTCAGTTGAATTATCCTTTTTATTTAATTCTTAATGATTTTCCAGCACATTAGAAGATATTTTTAACTACTATAAAAATAATCAACATTGCTTGGACATTACATAATTATAACTACCCTTATATTTTTATTAGATTTTAATGATTTTCCAACACATTGAAAGATATTTTTAAAAAGGTAGTTCGGTGCACTAAATTCTCGCGTGTGCATGATTTGAGAAGAAGCAAATCACGATGAGTCTATAGTATACAGTCTTACTTTGTATTCGTAAAAAATTATTTTCACGCTTTAAACTTGTAATTTTAAGTCACACAACGACAACTCTATCGGTATACCAATACTTTCTTGTTAAAAAATATTTATAACTATTTATAACTTAAAAGAGAGAGACATTCTAAGTTTCCAGTTAAGATTGAGAGAATCTGTCACGTTAGTGCAATTTGGGAGTAATCAAGAAATAATAATTACATTATGATAATGATGAATAATTGATCTAAACATAATTAAATTATAAAAATAAAAATTTATAATTTATTGACTCTCATATTTTTTATTTTTATGTCTCATCTATATGTATAGACTTTCTCATAATAATATGCATAATTACAACAACTAATCCTTAGAAGAAGAAAAAAATTCATCTGCAAATGCAAAATAAAAAATAAAAAAAAAATTCATCTGACTTAAAGCCAAGTTTAAAGTTTTTTTTGACTTAAAATTTAAAAATATATATATCAAAAGCTCTATTTGGAAGTTATTAGATTTTTTTTTCTTTCTTCTTATTAGCAGTTAGCCTTTTATATTTTTGTTTAGTGGTTGTTAGCTTTTTTGACTTTTTACCAAAATTACTTTTATATATTTTTAAAAATATCATAATTTTTATTATAAAATTTACTTTTTTATAAAAATAATAATTTTTAGAATCTACTCATTGAATTTATCAATAAAGATCTAAATCGAATATAAATTTATGTAAAAAAATTATAATAATTTTTTTTTACCTTAAAGCCTTTTAATTTTTTACTTTTTTGTTTAACATTTTTAAAATAATTACTTTTTAAGTTTAAGTCATTTTTAAAATTTACCAAACAAATTATTTACTTATTTTGCTGAAAGTAAATTAAAATAAAAAGATTGGCTCAAAATGAACAAACAATACAGAACGAGTGCATGATTAGAATGTGTTAGTTGAGATTAAAAAGTTAATAAATTGTTTATTCCCATTTTATGAAGTTATCTCTTTAGGTCTGACTTGGGAGTCAGATGTCAGTTGGAGTGTCCGTTATCATAATTTTACATGGGTTATCCTAGCCATCATTTAATGGATAATAATTAATAAAATATTAAAAATAATTTTTTAAAAATGAAATTTATTACTTTCATAAATATTTATATATTATAAATTCATTATCTACTATCTAATTAAACATTGATTAATATTTTTTTTTAACAAATCCAAAACTATATGCATGATTTGCTTGTACGCCTACAATTGTACCAGCTAATAATATTTATTGTTATTGTGGCCATCCTACCTTGTGATTTCTTATGGTGCATAAATTGATCGTACGCAATAGGAAAAAAGATTAGGTATTGCTTTTTGTATTTTATATAATTTATTTATTATTTTATTTTGAGCTATACCTATTTGTGTTAAGGTGAAATTAAGAGTTTATTAAGAATGTATATTGTATAAAATTTAATATTAAATAAGTTTACGAGCTTTTAGAATTTTTATATGTACCTATAAGTAGCACAATGGTAGAATTCTACGATTAGGAAAAAAAAATATAACGAGGATAACTGATGGAGAGTTGTGAATAGTTGTACTTTTTGACATATGATGTAGTAAAATATTTTTTCTCTTGCTCATGAACGTAAGTCGATGTGGACCGAACTACGTTAATTCTTGATGTTAATTATTTTTTATTTTTTTGTGTATAAATTTTTGTTTCTGTTTGGGTTCAAAAATTGGAAATTAAATTCCAATACTTTTATATTTATTTAATTATTTATTTTTATTTTAAAAAATTCACAATTATTATTGATTTTTGGATAAATATAGATGGTGTTTGGATAAATTATTGAGAGTAGTTTTTAATTTTCTGCTAGTATTTTTAGCAATAAGTTTTTCTTTTTAAAAATCTATAATTTTTGTTACAAGATACAATTGTTTTGTTTTGTCCTATAAATAACTAATTTCATATACAAATTAGCATATTTTTTAAACACTCAAAACTTATATTATAAATTATAATTTATAAGTTATTAATTTTAACGTTACCAAATATCATCATAATTCAGTCACGTTCTTATAATACCCAATTAATTTAATTTATTTACTCAACAAATTTTTTTTAAAAATAACCGTTTTCGAATTATGAAAACAAATACAAAATTAACCCCATCAAAAAGGGCTCTATTTGGATAAATGACTTATTGACTTATTTGACTTATAAGCAGCCAAATAAGCAATGTTATTTGGCTTGTCAAATAAGTAAGATTTAAATCAATCAACAAATAAGTCAATAAAAAAATAAGTTAATAAGTCAAAATAATTCAAATATCAACTAAATAATCTAAAAATAAATAAATAAACAAATAACTTAATTAAACTAAACAAAATGATTTATTTATATTTTTATTTATTTGTTAAAGATCAAATAGTACCCGAACGGTCCAAGAGAATACGGCACAGACCTATTTCCCAACCTTTGACTTCTTCTATTTATTAAGTTACTATTTTTGACGTTAACCAAATAAACTACTCCTTAATAAATCCTATTTCCAAGTTGAAATTTCTTTTAATAGAGTTATTTTTATTTTATCTTTTCTTGTAGATTGACACATCTGCGGCTATGCAAAATGATTAAGATTGTGTTATTTTGCCTGTCAAGATATTAGGATTTTTTTTTTGAAACAATTTTTATCCAAAAAAATCAAAAATATCATCGGTTTGTGTATTTTTTAAACTTTTTTTGAATCAAAATATTCAGAAAATAATGATTATTGTTAAAATCAGTTTGTGTTTTTTGAAACATTGTTTTTTGATTTTTCAAAATATTCAAAATAATAATAATAATAATTATTATTATTATTATTATTATTGCTAAAATAACGTACTTAATGGCCCAAGTTCACATTATTGATCTTGAAAATCTGTCATCTGTATAACTAAACGTAACAATAATTTTTTTAGGAAAAAAACTCTTAAAAATTCATTTTAAAAAATATAAGATTTTCATATTAATTACAATTTGGAAAATGAAAAAATATTGTGCACTTTTGAAGCATTGTCTATATAACGTCCAAAAATCACATAGAATTCTGACGTCAGAGCTACGTAGAAGTATGGAATAACTTCTCTTGCATCCACTGGGGTTCGGTTCAGAATTTTAAAAAACTGTGAGAAATAAGATTAAATTTGTGTTTGGCATACATAAAAAAATTACTATTTTTTTTTCTTTTTAAATTTTTTTTTATATATCCACAACATACTTTTTTTTTTTTTTTTTTTGAATAAAATCATTATAATACTCTTAACTAAAAGGTTACAGTAGGTTAGGTTTTCAGAATTTTAAAAAATGTGAGAAGTGAGATTTAATTACATCACAAATACTCTAGGCTATTTAATAAAATAATTATAATATCCTTAATAAATTATTTTGAATATTTTTATTTTTTAAAAAAAAATTAAATCTATTAAAAACTAATTTTAAAAAAAAAACTGATCAAGAGAGTATCGATAGAGCAGTTAACCCTTTGGTTAGATGCTAAAAAGAAATGAAAACTTTGTTTTCTTTTATCTTTTCCCCATTAATTGTGCTGGATGTTAAGAATAAGTCTTAATGTACAAAAATGTTGGGCTGTATTTTGTATTTTATTGGGTCCGTGTTTATCATATTATTTTTGATCTATATGTAATTGAGTTGCGATGAAATTAAGAATTTATTATGAATAAAATTTATAGTAACGTGAACTGACTAGAATTCTTTAAAAATTTTACGTTTGCGTCTATAAATAGAACACTAGTAGAGTTTTAGGGTTTAAGATCGTGAGGTATATAATTGTGAGGTTAGCTAATAGAGAGAAGGAAGACGGGTTTTGTACTCTTCTATATTTGATGTTAGTGAAATATTTTTTTTGTCGCTCGTGAACATAGATTGATATGAGTTGAGCCACGTAAATTCTCAGTATTTATTATTTTTTACTTTTTTTGTGCGTAATTTCGTTTTCGTTTGTGTTCAAAAATTGGTGTTCAAATCTTAACAAGTGGTATCAAAGTTAATGGTAGAAGATTGAGATCAGAGCAATGTATAATTTCGAATAAATTAAAAAATTATTTTTTTTGGGCGCACAAAAAAAAAAAAAGCAGGCTTGATCATGAACAACGTTCAGTGAAGAGAGTCGCGTCGGCATTGTTGTTGCGATATTTCGGCAAAGCAATTACGGAGCTTGGTTTTTGTTGTTTTCATGGAGCCTAAGGTGCACACACTCAACAATTAATTTCAATTTGTTGGGAATGAGAATTAATTGTTGATAATCAATTACTCGTGAAGAATGAGTAAGAATCAAGTACAACATTGGACTCCTTGTGGGATTAGGCAAAGTGACATGCACATGGGTTTCTGATTAGGTTTGTTCTTGATTGGCATCAAATTAATTTCTCGATTCTCGTGCAAAATGTTTGGCATTGGCGTGGATTTGGTTTCACTGTTTCAGCATATTGATGTTGGCAAATCTGGCAATTGTCCTGTGTGGCATCTAATTTTAAAATTAACAGTTTAAATTATTTTGTTATATTAGCTGTATATATAATAAAATAATTTTTTAAAAATGTGTATTCTAAGGTTTTTTAGCGCTGTGAATTTATCGGTACGGTCATACTTTTTGATTTTTGCACCGTTTATTTGGATTGAACAGATTGGTATAAATTGAGATTGATCGAGTGCGATCGAATAGAATCAAGAGCGATCGAGTACAATCAGAATTGATTTGAACTACGTGGGACAAAGATTACACATTTATACTATTGCGATTTTTTCAGATTATGGGGATTGTCAGACACAAATCTAATGGTGTTGAAGAGTTCAAATTTCGTAATTGAACATTTTAATGGCTACAATGACTTCACCTTATGGTAGCAAATGATGAAGAATATATTGACGCGCGAATGACTGATTAAGGCTCTTAAGAAGAAGTCAGAAAAATCAAAAATGATGAAAGATGTAGAGTGGGATGAGATGCGGGATTTGGCAAACAGCACAATTCAGTTGTATCTCGGTAGCAGCACTCTTCGGGAAGTCATCAACGAAAGTGATCCGACGAAACTCTAGGCTAAGCTGGAGAGCAGGTACAAGTCTAAGATATTAACGAATTAGTTGTCTTCAAAGAAACAGTTATGTGCACTTCAGATGACAGATGAAGTAAACTTTATGGAGTACTTGAACGAGTTAAATAGGATATTGACAGGATTGGATTCTATCAGCCCGAAGATCGAAGATGAGAATAAAGCAATTCTCCTGTTGGTTTCCTTATCTTCATCATACGAGTATCTGAGGACTATACTGATATTTTAAAAAGATATCCTTGGATTAGATAAGGTTGTTGCTGCTCTCATATCTCATAAGATATTGAAGAAAAGGGAGAGTGACAAGTTACATGGAGAGGATATCATGGTTGTATCAGGCAGTGGGGAAGTTAGAGGCAGGGCGACAATGAAATAAGATGGGTCCAAGAAGAAAAGTCGTTCCAAGTCGTGAGGTTACAAAGAAAAGTACTACTATTATGACAAGGAAGGTCTTCTGAAGAGGATTTGTTTGAAGTACATGGCGGACAAGGAAAAAGAACAATTATTAGAGACAACAGTTAGATAGGGCTCCGACTACGAAGAATCAGAGGTACTCACAGTTACTTCAAGTATGAGCACATCAAATTGGATATTAGATTCTGAATGTTCGTTCCACACGTGTGCAGCTGAGAGTATTTTATTACGTGTTAAGCAAGCTAAGGTGAAAATTGTTGGGTTGTGTCTTGTATTCTATTAGACTCATATTTATTATATTATTTTTTGTCTATATGTAATTGAGTTGGGATGAAATTAAGAGTCCACTAGAATTTTTTATGTTTAGAATTAATAGTAATATAAATTGGCTAGAATTCTTTAAAATTTCTACTTGTGTGCCTACAAATAAAACACTAGTGGAGTTTTAGGGCTTGAGATCATGAGACATAAAATTGTGAGGTTGGCTGGTAAAGAGAATGGAGACGGGTTCTGTACTCTTTCACATTCGACGTTAGTGAAATATTTTCTCTCTCGCTTGTAGACATGGGCCGGTGTGGGTTGAACCACGTAAATTATTTTTGCTTATTTCTGTACTCTTTCACATCCTCGATGTTAATTATTTTTTGCTTTTTTTGTGTGCGTGGTTTTACTTCCGTTTGCATTCGAAAATTGGTGTTTAAATCCCAATAAGTGATGTATGTTTTGTATTCTGTGAACCTGTATAATTAAAAATTTATTTACATGTATTTGAACTGAACTGTAGTTATGAAATTATAAGGAGTCTAATACATATAGAGTTTGTAATTATATGGGATTAGAATTTTAGAATTTGTCTATAAATAGGACTCTATAATTCTAATTTTTCGTGTCGAATAAATCAAGGAGATAAAGATGTTGGGAGAGATGAAAAAATAATGGGGTACAGGAGTAACCTTTAAGCAGAAAAGCAGGATTTATTTCAGGTATCGGGTTGTGGGTGCCAGGTTTTGGAGTGTTTTTAATATTAGGTTCGTATATTTTATAGTTATAGTTGATTGTTTCTCTTACCTGTGAATGTAGGTACGTTGTGCCGAACCATATATATAGCTGTATACTTTTCTTTAGTATGTGCAATGATTTTTGTTTTCGTTTGCGTTCGGAGATTGATGTTCAAGTCCCAATAAAAAATTAATTATAGAATCACCCTGAAAAATATAGTTCGTTTGGAAACCGGCTTTAAGCTGAATTTTTTTATTTTAAGTTACTTTAAGCTAAAAAGTTAAAGAGTTCATTTACTTTGGATATGCGTGACTTTTAAGCCAAAAATTTAAAGTGGTTTTAAATTAAAAAGCAAAAAGATTTACTTAAAGTTATTATAATTTTTTTAAAATTATCTAAAGATAATTTTATATTCAATATAGATATTGTTTGATAGATTTTGACGAGTAAATTTTAATTTTTTTTATAAAAATAGATGTGTATAATAAAAGTTATGATATTTTAAAAAATATATTACAAAAATTATATAAAAAGAAAAAAAAGCTAAAAACCTTTGAGTTGGAAAACAGTTTTTTTTAATTTTTTAGACTTTTAAGTAAAAAAGCAAAAAATTAACTTTAAATCAAATTTGAGTCAGTTGCCAAAAGGGAGCATAATATGGATGAACATGGTTTTTAAGATATTATAATATAGATGAACATCATTTATATTATGCTTAGTAATTAACATGAGATAAGTCATTAAAGAATAAGAAATTTAATTATTTTCAATCATTGTACGTATATAATAAAAAAAATAATCCAAAACTTTAATCTTCCACAATATCACATTCGCTCTGGTAAACGGACAGCGTAATAAATTCAGTGGTTTAATACGAATAATTTATAAATTGACTAAACAAATAATGGGGTGTTTGGCTAAGCTTTTGTCATTAGTTTTTAGTTTTTTATTATTAATTTAGTTATAAATTATAATATTTTTTAAACACATATAACTTTTGTTATAAAATTTTAATTATTTTTTTTCTATTTTAGTTTCAAATTATAATATTTACTAAATATTCATAATTTTTATTAAAAATTATAATTTATAAACTATTAGCAGTAGTAATTTCAAATAACTCAACGTATTAAAAAAATACGTGAGCCTCAAATATTTTTTATTTTAATTCTTAATAGCAAATCTATGTACAATGTATAGAATTATGCATAAAACACGTGTTATATATATATATATATATATATATGTCTCTAACATCAAAAAGCAATTGCAAATCTTATTTGTTTTATTTACAAATATAAAACTGCAATATACATATCTACTATTTTCTACACTCTTTTATATATGTATATATAGTACATAAATTTATTATTTTTTAATCAAACCAAAAAAATAACGTATTAATAGCAACCAAAAAAAAACAAGAAACTTAATATTATACAAACTCAATTTATTGTAAAATCAAAGGAGACGCAATAGTATTGATGTCTTAACAATAAAGCAAGCAACCGTTGAACTCAAAAAGCATCAAATCAACGATTCAACATCCCAAAGTTAGGTAGCTTTTCGGGGGACCCACGCATTAAATGGCCTAAAAGAAGCCTAAAACAAATGGTTCGCCAAAGCACTGAGCAACTATTCAATAATTTTTTAAGACTTAAAATTAATTTTTTAATTTTTAACTTAAAATTTTAGAAGTTAAAAAATTTTAATTTTTAACTTTCAATTTTTTTGACATATCTCATAATAATTTTTAATTTTATTTTTTTACAAATAAAATTATATAAATTTTAACCAAATAATTATATTTTAGCTCATTTAAACTTAAGGACAACTATAAAATTTTATATTGAGTTTATTCGGCTCTTTTAGTGCTTTAAAAGTTATTATTTTTTTAATTAAATAAATTTTTTAACCTTTTTACTTAAACTGACTTAAAATAAAAAATTCAACTTAAATTCAAGTTGCCAAATGAAGGCGTAGTTAATGAGCAAATACACTATTTTGTTAGATTTGTAATTATTATTTTAATATTTAATAATGATCAAATACACTATACTATTTGGTGAGATTTTTAATTATCATTTTAATATTTAATCACATATATAAAAATGTATTATTTAGTAATTAAAGTAAGATATTACTTGAAGAACTTTTTTATTATTCCGCAAATGATTGAATTGAATAGAATAGATTAGTAATACTATGATTCTCATATATATTTTTTTTAATAAATTAAAATTAATGAATCAACTTTGCCCATTAATTTAATTGCTCTCTCTCTCTCTCTTAATCCATCGGAATAAACCTGGCATAAAAGTTATAAATAATTACTCCCAAACAACAAATAAAATCCAAGTTCCAAATATTAATGGAAAATATTTTGGACACTGACTTACAACCAGAAAAAAATACAGAGATTTTATTCTCACCATTTATTTATACTAAATAATGGATTGTCATGATCAAATTTAAGCAATTAGATGTTTATGTAGGTAATATTGCTCAATATTTAATAGATTGAACAAACAACTGATATAGACATTTAGGCCTTGATTGAAAATTTTGATTTTTTGGGTTTTTAGTTAAAAATGTTAAAAAGTTAAGGTTATTTATTTGGAAAAAAAAATTAAAAAGTTAAAAAATCAAATCAAAACACAAATTCTCAGAATATTCTATTCAAACTTCAATCATTTTTAAAATATAATAATATATCTTATTTATAACTTATTTACTATCACTACTAATTACATATAATTGTTAATAGTAAATATATAAAAAAGATAAAATTGTCCATTTCAAAAAATAAGTAAAAATAATAATAATTTTTTATCTAAACAATTAATTTCATTAAGGTTTTTGTAGTCAGAATACTTAAGTCTCCACTCTTAGTTGATCAAATAGCAGTGCGTTGTTGGGTTAGGCGGATTAATCGAATAATATTAAATGTCTGAATAAATTATATATATATTTTAAAAAATTAATATAAATGATTTCTACAATGGAATTTACAAAACATACATTTTGTTATCACAATAAAACTCGCAATGAGCTCCACATGGTCCAACAAGACAGTGTTAAACTCGTACTCTTTTGTCAAATAAATTTAAAAGTAAACGAGGTCGGTATTAAATCAAGCCTAAAGCTCTCAAAAATGATTGGACCATCCCTCAGCCTCATAATAATATGTTTTTGTTTAATTTTGACAATCAAAAGCTATCTAATTTAGTATTTAAAATAGAAAAATACTTAGAGTTTGTTTGGCAATCTATTTTTAAGTTAATTTTTTTTGTTTTAAATCACTTTAAACTAGTTAAAAAGTTTGTTTAATTATAAAAATAGTGATTTTTAAATCGTTAAAAAAATTAAATAAATTCAATATGAAATTTTATAGTTGTCATTCAATCTATGAATTAGAGTATGATTGTTTGGTTGGATTTTGTTTAATTTTATGTATTGAACGGTAAAATTAAAAATTATTATGAGAAAAATTTAAAAATTTAAAAACAAATAAATTAAAAATTATAACTTAAAAAATAAAATTTTTTAACTTTTTAAATTTTAAATTAAAAATTAAAAAATAATTTTAAATCGATTTAAAACTAATAAGCAAAAGAAGGCTTAATCGGCCAATTTGATAACTTTTGTTCCACACATGTACGGTTTGAATGTATTATATTTTCTCTGACACGAGAGTGGTACTAAGGTCTTTTTATTGGTCTAATTGGGTGTAAGAGCTCGTTTGGTTACATGACTTAATGATAGGTCATTTTAACTTTTAACTTTGAGTTAAATAAGGCCCTGTTTGAGCAATTTAAATATTTATTTATTTATTTATTTATTTATTTTATTTATTTTATTTATTTTTGTTTAAAACTATTTTATCGATCAATCAAATTATTATATTTTTAATTTCTTAAAAAACTAAAAAGCTCCTATGAAAATGTAAAAAAAAAGTTAAAAAAAGAAAAAAATAATCCAAAATAAGTTAATAAATTAAATTTTATATTATTTATTGTCATCTTTATTTTTAATAAAAATAAAAATAAATAAAACAACATGAAAAAGAGAAAAAATTCCAAAATTTTGCAAGCAAGGGCGGAGGGACATGCATGGTGTCCGAAAGGGCCCACTGAAATTTTAGAGATTTCTATAAAGTGCATATTTTTGTAATTTTTAAATTTGCCCTTTCAAACTATATATTTTCCACTCTAATTTACAAGTTATTTTCTTTTCTTTTTTTTTGATACAGCGGAAATAATAATTTACAAGTTCACCCCCAGCCACCAATTATAAACTTGCACCTTTTTTTTATTTTAATTTACCGTGTTTTGTATTTAAAAAAAAATCACTTTTCAACAGATTGCCAAACATGACCTAATTGTTACCCTGACAATGAGCTCAATTGTAAATTAAAGAAATGAATGACAGTAGATATGGGCATGTCGCATGGTGTTATTTAGTTGATTGTAGTAGCTATAGCTTTAAATATTTAATTACTATATATGGCGATTCTTGAATTAATTTATGTAATCATTATCTATACGCAACGCAACGGATTCAAATAATTTGCATGATGGAGAAGAGATTGAGAGATTGATTTTGTTCTTCTTTAGTACTAGTTTTTTAATATGTATGTATCATTTTTAGTAATAAATATTAAAAAAATAAAAAGTAAAGAATTCGAGTTGAAACAATTTTGATTTGTGGCCGGCGTGGGTTGAATTAGGTCAAGTTTGAGAATTTTTCTTTGACTGACTTATTTTTGTGGATGAATTTTTTTTTATTCAATCGTCAACTCATTAACCGTCAAAACAATTAAATTTGATGGAAATTTTTGATGATTGTAACCCGCAATTTAAATGTTGTAGCAGAATAAAATAACATTAACAGTACCATTAAATAAAAATAATTAAAATTTGTTAATAATAATATTTACAATACATACTTTACCAAAAAAATATTTACAATATATAAAAGTGACAAACACAGTCAAAAGTGTTCTAATTTATTTTTTATAAATTATAAAAAATTCATACACCTGTAAATATGTGTCGGGATTGGAATTCGTTATATATAAAATTATGATAACTAATACATAACTTAGGGTGATTAATTAATGGTATATTAAAAAAAATATAATCTGTAATTAATTTATTTAATTTATTTTTTTAATCAACTCATTTAATTCAACCTACTCATTCATCTAAACTATGTGAATTGTTGCTATTCGCACACCTCTAATTTTAATGATATTTAGGTAAACCTCTTTAAGAATGTGGGTGTTTTTTTAAGCTTAAATTTTAATTTTATGTTTTAATTTATAACTTAGCAAAAACTATCTAGAAATACCTAAATAACCGTATTTATAATTTTTACCTAAATTTATTTATCCTAAATTTATAAATACCAGTTATACTACTTGAAATTATAAATTTTACAATTTTAAAATACACTTGTAATTTTTGTTTAAAATTGTAATTGTATTTTTTTTAATTATAATCTATGAATTAATAAATTTAACTATATTAAAAACCCTCAATAAAGCATGGGGTAAAATATTTAACGGAGATTTAAGAGATTAATTAAATTTATAATGTAGAACTCCGTAAAAAAAACTATTTTAATAATTATATAATCAAATTAAATTAGTTTTAAAAAATAACTAGCAAATATGATTTTGAAGTAAATGGAATCAACGATGACACGTTGATAGGCTCGATGATCGTTCCACCTAACACCTATTATCCTATGCTACGCGGCCCACGCTATAGTCTATGAGCAGGGGACCATTTGATTTTCACCAACGAATCCCTATGATTTAATCGATTTGGACTGGGCCCACTGGGCCCACTAATGTCAAAATATCCCTGCTCCCAAAGTACACAATTCCACAACGAAATACCCAACCCAGTTAATTGCTGGAGTTTTTGAAAAAACCAGTGGTTGCAAAGCTTCGCGCGTGATCATTGGAGATTCTGAGGTGGGAATTTAGGAGAAAAATAAGAATATTTAAATTATTAAAAGATATATGTTTTCTTATTTTGTTTCGATAAATAAGAAATATAAATTTTAATTTTTATCATATTTTGTTTGATTACTTTAAATGAAAAAAGTTTTTCATTATCAATTTAATCTTATAATGATTATGTTTTAATTTGTTTTAAAAATTAATTTAATTATTATAAAAGTTAAATATTTTTGGAGAGATTTTTCTATTCAAAAAGTAGTTATTAACAGAAAATTATCACTTTTTATCTTTTTTTTCTATTTATTTCTTATTTAGTAAGTTAAACAAGTAATTACAGAGAGAAAAATATTTTTTTTACCAAATTATCCCAATCAAAAGGGTGTATTGATAGTGTTTGGTAATAATAAAATTAATAACTTATAAGTTATATTTTGTAGTAGAATTATAAATGTTTAAAAAATATATTAAATTTTTAACTAAAATTAATTATTTATAAAATAAATAAATTATAACGTTTAACAAAAATTATAAATATTTAAAAATAATTAAATACTTATTGATAGAATTAATATAAAAAATATAAAAATTATATTTCTAGTAGTTTAGTCAAACGTCGTCATCATATGAGTAATTAAAGAGGAGAAATATGATTCCCCCAAAATTGTTCTATCTAAATGGGAAAAAATATTTAGTAATTTGAGAATGCTATATTGGTTAATAATACTTTTAACAAATTTAAATACTAGACACATATTAAGTAAAGATTATTTGTTTTTCATTTGTCAAACAAAAATGGATGATCATCATTTTACTCGAACTATTTTTTTTATATCATTAAAAGAATACTTAAATTGAACAATGCCATTTAATGCTTCAAAGCTACTAATAATTACTCATCCAAACAGGGTGTATGACCCTGAAGCTGGCCCCAATTGGTAACTATCTTAAACCTAGTTTTTTTGTTTTTTTGTTTTTTTTTTTTTTGTATTTTTAGTCCAAAAACAAAATTAATTTTAAAAGCTACTAATAGTTCGGTAACTTTGCTGTTAAACTGATTTTTTAAAGTTAGTTATTTGAATAAAAAATTAATTTTTTTATTTTTTGTTTAAAGTTGATAATTTTACTCTTTTATATATTTGATATTAACAATTATATGTAGTTGGTAGTGATAATAAATAAATTATAAAAAATAAGTATTATTGTATTTTAAAAGTGGTGAGAGTTTGATTTGAATATTCTGAAAATTTATATTTTAATTTGATTTTTTAACTTTTTAGCTTTTTAGCTTTTTAGCTTTTTAGCTTTTTAGCTTTTTAGCTTTTTTACTAAATGGGCAATGTTGATTTTAAAAACTTCCAAAAAAAGCATACTTGTTGGCTTCAGTTTTTTCTATATATTTTTATATGTATTTTTTTATAAAAAAAATAAAAAAGCTAAAAAACTTATTAAAAAAAGAGTAAATCCAAACATAGGCAAGTTGCCAATCAGGGCCTGAACGTTCGATTCGTCAATCTCAAGCTTCGTTTTCTCTCGTGTCTTTTGAAAACACAAAGATTATGCTCAATTTTAATCAAAAGTTTAAACCAAATTTGTTTCATCCATAATCACAAGAGAAAGAGACAGAAAGAGACAGAAAGAGAGAGGGACTGTGTCTATCTATACTATTTATAAAAGAACCCACAAGTTTTGAAACTACATGTCATATAATTTTGAGTTTTAAAATAATTTATAATTTAAATATTACATCTTTGATTAACTAAATAGATAAAATTATAAATTATTAATTTTATAATTATTTTTTAATTTTTAATTTTTTAAAATTTTAGAAATAACTACACAGGTTGTGTTACCTTTTACAATGGTATATGGCAATACTATTGTAAGTAATTTTTAATATTTTATTATTAATTTAAATTATAAATTATAAATTTTTTAAAAAATTTATAAATTTTATTATAATTTATAGTTATAATTTTTTTTTTAATTTTAACTGTATGAAAGAAAAATAGCCATAAATGCGAGTTGGTGTATGGGGTTTTCTTTTCACCTTCTCTTAACGACTAAGAATACAAAATCTCTCTAACCTCATTCCTATAAATCTTTATATATATTATACATATAATGCATACGTGTATATATAAACACACATGTTTTCTGGTATTTCTCGTGAACTTGATCAAAGCACGCCCCTTCGGTGGATTCATTAGATTTGCCTGATAAATCGATGGAGGTTAGTGGATACCCATCTCATTCTCTGCCTTCTTCACCATCGGCATCATTACTCCCGTTCAGGAATTTGGTTGATAGAGTTAAAGAATTCTTCAGATTCGCGCTTTCTTCGGTGATTGGGAACGTATTCTCTGCCATCTTCACCTTCTTCTTCGCATTAGGTGCGTATGTCTTCCTTCTGTTCGTTCAATTTCCTCCGTGAATTCTATTGTGTTGTTGATCAAATAAATGGGCTATGATTTCTAGTCTGTTTCTTGTTCTCTGACCTGGAATTGCAATAAATTGGAATTGGGTTGTATTTTCCTCTTCAATCGTTTGCCCTTACCACCATTCTTAGATAAAATGGGTTGGGGTTTGAAATTTTTGGTCAGGTTTTATTCGATCAGGGAAGACATTGTATTCAAATTTTATGCAAGAAAGAAATTATATGTTTAGAGTTCTAAAGATGCATAAATGTCATTGTTTTGTTGGATTTGGGTTGTGATAATGAAAGAGTTTTGCACATCCCCATAGATTTGGGTTTTTGCTGTCTAGTTTTGTTATTCAGTGGCCGTGTTAAATTCAAGCAGAAGCTATAAATATTTGTTATGGTTGTGAACTTATAATATTAAGTAGCAAAAATTATGTTTATTGATTTAGAATCAGAAACTAGAAGAGAAATTACAGGAATACGAGATATCTCCTGTGACAGCTTAGAATGTGAAATTTATGGAGTGGCTAGATTAACATAATCAGTTAACTAATAATAGAATTTTGCCCATTGTCCATTGCTCTTGTTGCATACAGTGGGTACCTTGTTAGGAGCCATGACTGGAGCTTTGATAGGCCAAGAGACCGAGAGTGGGTTTGTGCGCGGGGCAGCAGTTGGAGCCATATCTGGAGCTGTTTTCTCTATTGAGGTTTTCGAATCATCGCTTATTCTCTGGCAATCAGATGAATCTGGAATTGGGTGTCTGTTATACTTGGTAAAAGCTGATTTTAGTTTGTACGTTGTTTTGCTCTGAATTCTCCAAATTCAGCGGAAAATGTAAACTTTTGCACCACTTCAGTAATCTTTTGAATTGCCCAGATTGATGTTATTGCAAGCCTTCTAAGTGGTAGACTTGTTCGCGAGAGGATTGGCCCAGCAATTGTAAGTGCAGTGCAAAGTCAGGTACTTCCCAACACAATCATATACCATCTCTTCAGAGCTTTAATAAGAGCAATGGATGTCCCAACTTTCATTTTGCTGAAAATTTCAATTTGTTTGATCAGATGGGTGCTATTGATCTAAGCTTCGAGGATGTTGCCAACATATTTGATACCGGGGGAGCCAAGGGTATGCCTGGTGACTCAGTCGAGAAGATCCCAAAGATCAAAATCACTAGCAATAACAATGCAGATGCTTCAGGGGAGAAAGCCTCCTGTTCAGTGTGCCTTCAGGTGCTGGCACAATTTCTCTTCTATTTGGTTTTACTTTTATTGACTAAATATGTGTTTGTTAGAAATCTTTTTTAAACTTTTAACTTATAGCTCACTAAAAAAAAGTTTAAAAAATCAAATAACTGCACTTATAACTTTTTGATTGCAGTTTCTAATTCTAAATCAACAAATACAAATTTTACTACTTGAAATTATAAACATATGCAGTTGTAATAAATATTTGCAACTTAACTTCTGCTTGAAGTCATGACCCATGATCACATCATTTCAACTATAATCTATACGTTTATAATTTCACCTACATGAAACACCGTTTTTATAAGTTTTGATTACTTGTAAGGATGCAAGCTTTTCTAATCAGAAATTTTTGGGGTTTGATATGGTTCAGGATTTTCAGATTGGAGAGATCGTTAGAAGTTTGCCTCATTGCCATCACATGTTTCACCTACCCTGCATTGATAAGTGGCTGGTGAGACATGGGTCTTGCCCATTATGCAGAAGGGATCTGTAGTCATTATGTAGATGTGAACCAATGGGACAAGAAGAGAGAGGCCTTTCGTTACATTGTTAGTCGGAGGATGTTTTTAGGTGTTTTCACCGACAGCCTTGTTGTGTAATTTGCTTGATTGCGACATATCATGAGCTGCGTCTTCGGTACTTTTCTCACCATTCTCACAATTCTGTATAAAGGTTTTGCGTTCTTTTAACTCTCTTTTTCCTTCTTTAGTAAGAGTTTTAACGAGGGTGTTAGTGTTAATAGCATTACTTTAAAAAAAAATAAGTTTAGGTGCAACGGTAGAATTGTTGCCATGTGATCTGGAGGTTACGGGTTCGAAACATGGAAACAGTCTCTTGCGAATGCAAGGTAAAACTGTGTACTAAAGACTCATCAGGATCCGTCCTCCTCTCCGGACTTCGCATACGGTGGAGTTTTTTTGCACCAAGTTGCCCTTTTAAGTTTAGGTGCACTAAACTTAAACTAAAAAACACTGTTCACGAAAAATATAACTAGGACAATTTTTAAAATATATAAAAAAGTGTATAAAACAATATTTTTTGGTATTAATACCATTACTCTTTGTTGTTTTTTCTAAGCATTGTCTTGTTTCATTCTCTCTTTTTTTTTTTCCTTGGCCATGTTTGTGGGCTTGAATTTCCTCCTTATGCGATTTTGGTTGTTCGACTACATTTATAAAATTAATAGTGTATACAAATTGTTAGTATCTAAATTATGGATTGGGGGGTCTGCAATGACTTGGTCACAACAGATTGTGCTGGAATTGGCACTGGAATTTAATTGGTAAATAAAGGGATCGAAGAGATTATGCGAGATTATGCTCACCAAGAAATGACTCAAAATTGGATCTTGATCTATTTGAGATTGTTCTTTTTAATAGTACTCAAGGGTGTTTTATTGTCTTTCTTTTTTGAGCAAATCGAAAAACCCTCAAGAGAGCTCACTGGCTCCAAAACGGGGGCGGCTCTAGAGGCGTTGTCATAGGCACCAGCACCAGCGGAGGTGTCACAATTTGATTGGAATTGATCATTAGTTTACGTCGTCTAATAGGTTATTCTTATAAAAAAATTAAGTCAATTGAATATCAGTAGTCATATAATCTAGGCAGATTTGTTCTTATATTTTATTCTTAAAATCTTACAAGGTGTTTTGAAAATCATATATTTGACTTAACTTTATTTATTAAAAGTCATTTGTCTCAAAACAAATCTTGTCTAGATCATATGACTACCCATATTCAATTGACTTGATTTTTTTATACGAATTGCATACTCGACGATTTTAAAATAATGAACGCTTACAATCAAATTGAGAGACTCCTATTGAGTTCGAACGACACTCATAACACACCCTGTTCTAGTCTTGTTAAAGTAGGCTTATGAGATCCTTAGATTATTTATGAATTGAATTAATAGTGTAAATCGTTATGTCTTAGACTATGTATAATGAGAAGAAAGATAAGTTATGGTTAAATAGTTTCTTATTTGGTTTGAGATTATATATGATGAAGTACACCAATGTGCTTATGATTAATTATGCACAAAACAACCACAACCACGACTACTATGTTCTAAAAATATGTATATAATGTCTAAATAAATTGAATTAAGATTAAAGCACAGAGTGTGGAATTACCAGAAAAATATAATTTTATTATGTTTCATACTTTATGTTTGTAGTACAGCATAAAATATCTTCAATCAGATTGTATAACTGTCGGCATAGTAATACGACAAAACCAAAAAAAAAAAAAAAAGGAAAAAACAACAAAAAGGAAAAAATTGAAAATAAAATTATTAAAACTCCATTAAAAGAAAAAAAAATTGAAGAAAATGAATATATGACAGTGGGTAGGTGTGGACTATGGACTTAAAAGAAGAGTAAAATATAAAACTAATGCTTTAAAACTCGTTTATTTTTAATTCCTGGACAAAGCATCTCACGTGAGTTTGGATATCTGTAATCCCATATTCACCTCTTTAAATCAGCTATGTGGGTTGATATCCCTCCAATATTTTGTTGAATGAAAAATTGAACAATGAGACTATTTTTCATATAATTTAATTCAGTTAGGCCTATTTTGCAAGGGCTGTGGTTTGTACCCCTCCAATATTTGGTATGTTTTGCCCTAATTTTCTGTAAAAAGATATGAGAGTCGAACTCATATAAAAAGAGTAGACATACAAAGACATGTCCCCATTTGGATCAGCCCTAACACTTACTTTGCTTATTTTATGGTAATCTTTTATTCGAAGTTTTAATGAAAAAGGCAAGAGTCGAACTCATGTGAAAATAGTGGACATACAAAGACCCACCCACTGGACCAATGCTAACACTTATTTTGCCATAATCTTGCTCATATCCCTTGCACCTATTGGTGTTGTTTGATATTACTGAAACTAATAGTTTATAAATTGTAATTTATAACAGAAATTGTGAATGTTCGATAAAAATTATAACTTGTAGTTGAAATAAAAGAAAAAATAGTTATAATTTGTAGCAAAAGTTATGAATATTTAGAATAGATTGTAACTTATAACTAAAATTAGTAACAGAAAAATTAAAATTTATTGTAAAAATTTTTGCCAAACACTCCCATTGAAAGTTATAATGAAGAAGTTGATTTATTTTCTCTTCACAAATTCCTTCTAGGGTTTTAACCTTGCTTACTGTAGATGTCTTGCGGGATGTATATTATAAAGATTATATTTTAGTCTATATGTGCCACATGGTATGTTTCCTCGATAAATCCTAGTCATAAAACAAAATAAAAATAATTTAATTGTTAATGATAATTCTTTTAAGCTTTTATTTTTTCTAAATCTTCAGAAGAAAAAAGTTTCTCCGCGCAGGGAACATGAACATTAATTATTTCTCTTAATCATAATAAAATTTAAAGTTAGCTACTCTTAACCATCTAGTTTGACAGGAAATTATATATGTATTAAGTTGAGAACAATGCGTCAACATGTTAATGCAATGGCTCTGTTTGGATAGTTTGTTTATTTATTTATTTAGTTTATAAGTTAAAAAATAAATTAAAAACAAAAAAATAAATAAATAAATAAATAAATAAATAAAATAAGCCAAATAAATTTGGTTTAGGTGACCAAAATTGCCTTATAAACTAAATAAGTTGGCTTATAAATCAAATAAGCCATCAAAACAATGTAACTTCAATAAAATTTTGCTTATTTGCTAATAAACAAACCACACAAACGAGACCAATATATTTAATTAATACATGCGTGTTATCTGCTATGTTAAAGTACTATTATGTTAATATATGATAATCCTTGTCTTCCTAGTACTTAATGTACTTTACCAAAAATGAGTACTTTACCAAAAATAACAGCACATGATGCCTAAGTATTAATTAAATACAAGGCATTAATATATTAATTGGAATTTTCAACCCACTAAATTACTTCTCTAGTTTCACAAATAGCATGAATGTCCATACAATTCAATGCCAAAAAGCCTTGGGATCTTAGCATTATACTAAAAATAAAAATACTGCCAAGGAGTTCCTATTTTTACGCGGAAAACATTATGGCTTTGTTTGCTAACTTAAAAGTCTTTTTAATTATTTTTTAATTTTAAGTTAAATAAATAAAAAATTCGTTTAGTTAAAAAGTAGTTTAAACTACATATAGAAAAAAGTTATGATTTGATAAGTTATTTTTTTTAATATTAACTTTAAAAAAATCTAAAAACAAATGACTTCTGAAGTCAAACCAAATGAAACGTATTAAAAGTGTAAGAAGAGAACATAAAAATTCAAACCATAAAATAATTATTTGATAGAATAATATTTTATTCAAATCATTAAATAACACATTTTTATAAATAAAATAATAATAAAATAATAATAAATTTTACTAAACACACTAATAATTATAAAATTCAAACACTACCTAAACATTAGAAATCTTATCGAGCGTTAACTAGTCAAACGCCCATCCTATGACCATGCTAAACCAACCAAATGCTATTTCTCCTTCACTCCATCACCTTCTTCATTCCAATCTGCCTTGCTCTTCACTACCTCTCTCTCTCTCTCTCTCTCTCTCTCTCTAGCTTGTGGCTAATCTTTAAATCAACAAATTTCTCTCAATGAATTGTGGGGTAATAAATAGGAAATGTTAGTTGGAACAGTAATCACCAAGTTTTTTCACTTGGGATTTTGATCATACACTTGGATTGGAAGATGAGATATGCATCATCTAGTAGGGAAAAGCAATATTCTTGTTGATGCAGGTCCAGAGATAGAAGGCACTGATCATATGCCAGTTTGTCCAAAGCCTCGCCGTCTTGGATCTGCCATTCCTGAGTTCCTCAGCCCACTCGGATCCAGCAGCAGAAGACACCGGTTGGTCTTTTTTTTTTTTTATCTTATCTCTCAGGATATTCGAAACTTCTGCGCACATAAACAGAGGTTAGTCTTGTCAACTGGTTTGTTGGACATTCTTGGGGAAATCAAATGACTTACGTTTCTAAAACCATTTTGGCTTTGTTTGTTATGGGACACTAAGGAGTTGAATTGAATTAGGTGACAAAAGTTGCTCACTAAATATTTTTTTTTATTTTTTGACATTGTAAATTTCATATTTGTATTGTAAAATTTGAATTAATAGTACGATAAATGAATAATTATTAATCTCTCACTTATGGGTTTAATAATACCAAGTTTTTTTTGGAATTATTAGTATTAGATTCAAAATTATCTTTTTTTTATCTAACGGTAAAAAATAACTCAACTTTTATCTTATTTTTTATTTTATTTTAATCAAATATAAATTAAATTTTTTATTATATATATAATTTTATTCATAATTCATTAATATACAAAAAAAAAAAAATCACATGAAACGCTCAGTATTACAAATTCGTCATGTTCAATCCATTAATTCTATCCACAATAATAAACAAGCCCTTGTGTTTACAAATTTATGCTTCCTTGACAACTACATGTGTTTTGACGAAACTGTGCCTTTGGGTCCTTTTTTTTTTTTTTTTAAAGTGAAGAACTGAAAAGAAAAAAGATATATCGTTTTCTTAGTTCAACTTTTGAATTCATTTTTTTATTTGCTTTTGAATAACGATCTCATTGTTTCCAGCCATCCAAACACCCATGAAAGAAGCGGGATTCTCAACATGATTGCCGAAAAGGTTTGATTCAATTCAAGCCCCACATTATTACATCAATCACCAACTCTGTAATTCTTCCACAAGTCTTAACTCGATCTTAACGTTCAATGCAGACAATTGAGGGAAGAGAAGATGCGTGCGCCGGGTGTCCGGCGTCGTACCACCCGGGATCTCCGCCGGACAGAACGGACAACCCGATCGTTCACGACGTTCAGTTCATCCATCAGATGGAGCTTTTTTCGCCGTTTGGGCGAACAAAGCTCTCCGATAAATTTGGCCTCACATCGGCGTCTCCAGCCTGAGCGCCGGAGGCGGCAATCAAGGATGGATCCAAAGGCTAGTCACGGCGGCCGCTACTTTTAAATTTTGAAAAAAAAAATTATTGTTAAACATGTTAGAATTATATAGATTTGGTCTTTTAAGATTATTTTTAAAATATCTACACAAAATAAATTTTGAGAAAAGTAACGCAAAGAAAATGAAATGAATAAAAAATGTGAATTAATTTCTATTATCTCCGTTTAGTTTGTAATAAGATTTATAAAATAAAATAAAAACATTTTTCAACTTTTCTGCAGTGCGTTATCTTCCACTTTTTTTGCAAGATATATATATATATATGAGATTGCATTTTTAAAAAATAACTGAATACATTTGCGGAAAAATAAAACAACTATTTTTTTTTCCATTAAACTGAATATCTATTCTTAACAATTTTCACCCCTGACCTTAATTAAAAGCGGCAACGGAGCTTTACTTAAAGGATTATATACAACTATTTCCTTACACACAGGGATTTCTTGCCATGGAAGTCAACTCCAAATTTTCGAGTTGTTTTTGTAGCAATGGTTAGTGTTGAAGCTTCTTGCTTCTTTGATTGTAAATGGTTTGCCCTCTGTAAATAGTAAATACCATCAGGAGATTAATGCACTCTGATCGACGGTATCCTGTGCATATTTCATTTCCTAAATTTATTTTTGTGGTATAATAATGTTAAATTGCATTAGATTTTGATCCCCATATTTATAAAAAGGATCTCTTTAATTGGTTCCCACTTCTAAATAAGCCTGACTTTTAATAATCTTTCTAAAATCACAAAAGAATTAATTGTCAAATCACAACCTTTTTCTCTACATTATAACTTAAATTAACTTTTTAATTAAATAATTTTTTAATTATTTAACTTAAAAAATGAAAAACAAGAACTTAGACTTAAAAAAACCAAAGATATACTATAGTGCAGACCCCCAAAAACATGGATACCATATGCATTTTTGTAATTAGATCATAATGGTAAACAACTAACACCAAGTGGTCCTACAAAATACAAAACACAATGGACTTATCTGTTATTTGGGATAAGAATAAATAAAATAGAAAGAATTAATAATACTAATAGTCTTACATGTTTATGTTTTTTTTTCTTATATTCGTACAAAAAATTATGAATAAAATTAATAAAATTATTTCTAATAGTTACAGAAGAAAAAATAATCTAAAGTATGATACTAATAATACTAACAGGGTTTGATATTATTAATGCCATAAATAAGAGATTAACAATCTCTCCTTCATCAGACTATTAATCCAAAACTCGCAAGACAAATGTAAAACTCACAATACCAAGATAAAAAAAAAAAAAAAGAAGATTTGATAGGCCAACCTTGTTCAATAGTCTAATTCATTTTTTCTTAATCCCTTAAAACAAACAGGGCTTATAAGGATTTACAATCAAACTTTTATTTTCCCGAAGAATAACTCGTTAAACACACTATGACTGGTCCGAAAACTTGCAATCACGTAGAGAGAGCTTCATCCTTAATTCTCAAGAGTCCGCGCATATCCTGCCAAAGCATGCGCTACCTTGCTGCTACGCAAATGGGTAATAAAGCGAAACGAACAGTTTGAATTGAAGCAACGGGCACAAACAATTTATAATCAAACTTGCTGTTACAATTTGATAAACTCAAAAGAAAAAATCTTATTACTTGTTAAATACGGCATAAAAAAACACACTAACTTTTCCGCGCTTTCAGCTATAAGATATAATTTGAGATTTTCAACCTAAAGCCATAAAAGATAGAGATCTTAAAGTTAAAATCACTACTGGACAAAACAAAAACAATTACAATAAACACAGTGGTGGTCTCTTGCTCTTGCTCTTCTCGTATCATTTCTTTTGCTGTACTTCCATTAGAAACGCAAAGAAAGCTTGTCTTCCAGATTTCAATTTAGTGAAACTCCAGCCCATCTTTCCAACCAATTGAACCACCAAGGGGAAGGGAACATGATTCTGTTACCATCTGACCTTAGAACTCAATTTTTCATTTTTTTCCCCCTGAGATCTTACTATTGGAGGGTATTTGGAGTTGTTTGGACTTTTCATCTTAATTGACTTAATCAGTGAAGAGAGCTCATACTTATCTATCTTCGATTTCAACTCATCAGATTGCAAATGCTCGCTTTTCTGAGTCTTCGGGTCATCAGAAGGCAACCGAGCTGGTTCGGGCAATTGCGCTTGCTCTTTTGACCCCAATACTTCTCGGTTACCCATCCGTTGCTTGTGCGCTAACTGCCGGGCATAAGCAGCACTCCTGCAACATACAGACTCAGTTCATAAGCAATGAATATGACAAAAGCAAATCTGTAAAGTGGCAGTATGTAGAATGGACACGACACTAATAAGCCGACACAGATTTTCAAAAAATACAAGACATGATGCGTTTAAGAGACATTAAAAATTTATATTTTTTACATATTAATTTTATGTCAAATATATGAATAATTTATTCAAAGATAAATTAAAAATATATAACACACTACTAATTAAAATTAAAACACATATATCTCATCTTAGAAATATTTCTTCACATATTTAATGTATATAAGTTGCTTTTTAAGAATCCAAAACCATAAAAAGTTTCTTCACATAAGATGTTTGGACAGTTTAAGATATGTCATCCAAGTATTTGCAAAGCATCCAAAATGTGTGCCATTATATATTTAATTTTTTAACTAATACACATTTAAAAAGTATCGGACACGATTTTAAAGTGTTCGAAGAGTGCCTGCCGGTCTCCGACACGCCACGCATACTCCATGGAAGTGTCTTTTCTTCTTAGGCAGTCATAGACAAATATTTGTCAATCTGCCCAGAATCAGAATAATTGTGGGTGAAAGCAGAAAATATTATAAACATAAAGATGGTGAGACATCCAATTGCACCATTGCTAAAAAAATGGGATATACCTTTTGAATTCAGGATCTGTGGGATCCAAAGCATAGAGAGGTGATGTGAAGAGAGCTGAGAACCTTGGATCATCGTAGTCAATAGTTGGTATTTTTCGCTCATCGGGAATTTCCTTTTTCTTTTTCCCCCTTTTCCCTTCGGACTTTTTGGGTTGTGAATTATATCCCTTCAAGCCGGTATCTGTTCCGTTGTCGTCAGCCAATAATAACTCAAGCTCTGCTATGCTTGCTTCTGCTTCTTTAGCTGTTTCCTTGTGCATCTTCCCCTTCAAGTCACTTTTACCTCGACCCTCTTTACTTCCTTTAACAGATGGTTCTTCGATGAAAAAGTCATCCATCTCTTCTTTTGGTTCTTGATCTGTATCACTTCCCTCATCCTCTGTTGAGTATTTGGAGCTATTTTTCCTGGCTTTCTTCTTCTCTCTTCCCTTTCTGAGTTGTGCCTCCCAAACTGTTTCCGATATCTTATCCTTCTTTTCTACAATGCGCTTGCTTATATCTTCTAAGCCGGTATTGAAAGTGACCTCCATATCCTCATCATCTTCATCAACTTCATCTGAATCTTTACCGGACTGGAGTAAAGAGCGATACAGATCTCGTTTCTTATGTTTCTTCTCAGACTGATCTTCAATGGCATCGTAATTTTTGTCTTCATCAGTTTCACTCTCATCAGATGCCAGAAATTCTTTCAATTCCAAATCAGCCAGCTATTTGAAAACATAATTGGTATCAATAATAGAAAGAAAAATACAATTTTCCCTAAAAATTAATATCAGACGAAGATGACTATTTCAAGTATCGACAGTCCTTTCCATGTCCTATTCTCATCGTTCCTCCTTTTATTTTTTGTTGCTTTTATCATGGTGGTCACTGTTTTAAACTGACATCCTTGAAAAAAAAAAGACCGAGAAATGAGTGTGTGCAAGTCCACGAATATAACAGAGTTTCATGGATTTATATAATCAATAAATCACTACAAAACGGGAACTTTGATCCACTAATGTGCAGAAAACACATAAATTCGGGATCAACAATGGAGACAAACAGAAATACAAAGAAAACCCCAACCTGTTGAGCATTGAATTTCCTCTTTAATGTCCTTGCACGTTGTGGTTCATCTTCATCCCACGTGAGATCAATTTTACTGTGCTGTAATGCTGGGGTATGGAAATCTGAACCTTCGTACTTTAATGGGGCCTGAGGAAAAATAAAGAAATGACAAAACTTTTAATAATTTAAACATTAATCCAAGTTAGAACAGACTAACAGTAGCCCAAGTATTGACTCAAGAACATTAGTTTTAAAAAAGAGCAGTACTTAGACTATTAATGTTGAACTCCCAAAATGTTACATGAATAATGAGAATTAAAACTTCACAAATAGGGAAGACAAACAGGATGTTCACAAAAATAGGAAATTTTATCGAGGATCTAAGGATTTGATCAGCAACAAATACAGTGGCTTATATGCATTGGATATGATTCTATGGTGTTCGTCAAAACTTCTTTTAAAGAGTTTCTTTCGTCATTAGTGATTATTTTTAACTTGAGGCTAGATTTTTTTTACTTTTTAAATTTCTTTTGTCACAAGGAATCAGAAAATTAAAAAAAATTAGGGAAAAAACTAAAAAATAAATAAATAAGTACAGAAAAGACAAATAAAAAGGTTTTTTTAAACAGAAATACAGATTATTTTCGTCTTTGAACTTTTTTCGGCATCAATAAAAAAATATTTATTTACATTCCTCTCGACAAGAAGAATCATAAAAGTATAAAATTTGAACACAAATATGAAAAACAAAATAGAAAAGACAAAAATAAGCTATTTGGGAGAAGCTTTAGCAAACAACCATGAACTTTTCCAATTTTCTCCCAAAAGTAAACATGAAAATATAATTTATCTATGTCAATAAACTTCCAGGAAACATTCATTTACTCGTATGCTCCAGTAATAAGCAGAAGTCTAGTACAGCCTCCTAAAGAATGGAAGGAATCATAAACGCGAAAAGGAAGGAATCATAAAAGTGATTATTTGTTTTTCCCATCTCGACATATGAAATAGAAACAAGAGCAACAAGAGCAACAATAACTTTTGATTAGCGGCATCAGATGGCAGTAGCACAAGTAGCAGTCATACAACAGATCAATCAGTCGTCCTTTTGCAAGAAGCAGAATGAGAGCATTACAAATTCATTACTCTGTCCCCATAGGGAATTCCCTTCGAGCTTAGGTCACATTCCATCAATAAAGAGACTCAAGTTCAAGTTTGATTCTCCTTTAGTTTCCTATCAGAAAATCATTCTTTTCATGAAACTTTCAAGCTCCTTAGGATTGTCTAATGGTTGCAAAAAAACTACCTCTGTTGCAACATCACGAGGGGGATGTTTAAATTGCATGGAGTCTGGAATAAACCTCAAGTCTAGCTTATTTGATGATCTTTCAAACTCAATTCCATCACAAGTTTTATAAAGGTAATCTGCAGTAGCACTTGAATTACATTCCACAACTGCATAATAATACCTGAACAAGGGAACAGAGAAAGTATTACATGGTGACAGTTGCTCAAGACATAAGATAAAGATCATAGCCGTAAAATTATATCAAACAAAGATCATAAAGTTCAATCAATTATTGTTAATTGGTTGTTTTTAATATCTGATTAACTATTATTTTTATACCACACGCGCTTTTCAAATTGGTATTTGTTTAGTATTTGTTTTACAGCTTCCAAAAATACAATTCAACTGCCCACATGTTCTAATGTTCATTGCATTATGGGTCAACTAGTTCTCACATAATGTTTTGTTGCGCAAAAGAGGAGATTTTTAGGACTTATAGTTCTTAGGTTTGGCAATTCCTAGTAATGTCAAACTCCTATTTTGTTAACGAGTTGAGGTGTTCTAAAATTTCAGAATTTGAGTCTTTCCAGTACTCCTAAAATGTTTTCAAAATGTGTTTGATTTTGTTGTTTTAAGTTTTTTGGATTTGTGGGTGTTTCTTAGAATTTGAGTCAGTTTAAGTCTTCTCAAGCAGAGTACAAGCTTCTAAAGCCTAAGAGTGCAACATAGCAAAGCATGTTCGTGGCCAATGGGGTAGTAGGTTCAGCATCTACTTCAAAAGAGAGAATCCACTTCAGATAACCACGTTGATCCAAGCCCGATGAAAAAGTTTGAATTTCAAAAATTCTGATCATGAGCGTAAGTATAAACCTGCCTGACTGTGCTTTAACGTAAGTAACTCGGTGCTTTAAAACCTAGAGTTATGCTCTTTCGAATCTCATTTTGATCCTCCTTTTCGTGAACAGTAAAACGTTGCTCCTTCATAAGGAAGTTTATGTCACACCACCACTCAAGCGGTCTCTAGGAAGTCCCAATTCTTTTAGATTTCGGATTGTTCAACCTGCAGTCCACTACCATAAATATAAGGTGGTTTCAAAGCTCGTGCGATACAAAGAAAATAAAATATTTTCATAATTCAATTTATATTCAAAGAAGAATTCTTTGAAGTCCCATAAGTTCAACTTTGAGATCATTCTTGAACGTCTTAGGAGGATTCCTAAGATTATATTTAGTGGAACATAAGGTCATCTTCGATAGATTCCATCAGCATGAAGCATTGAGGATTCAATGCTTTGATACAGCACCGAGGATTTGGTGTTGTGGTGATCAAGGATGGGGAGCAATACATGAGGATTCGACAAGCGAGGCTTAAAACGTCTACGTTAAGGATCCAACTGGAGTCTATAAATGAGTATTTTGACTGTTCATTGGCATAATATTTGATATACCTGAACTTAGACTGGTCCCTTGGTTTTTAAACACTTTAGGAATTTCTACATGAAAATATCACGTGTTGAGTTTCTAGTGTGAATGCTTATTACCTATTGCTTGCAATTCGTTTTCCACGAATGAGATTAGTTTTTGATAACTTTCAAAATGGGTTTTCTAGAAAATTAAAGAACTCGAGTTTTCTCACGTTTTACCCCAAAGCTCTCCTCATTTGAGAGAAGAACATTTGTCAGTCAAAGCATATTATTTATTGTTAAATTGCTAACCACCAATTCATTTATAATATTAAATAAACGAAAAATTTATTATTTATATTTATATCCTCAACATGCCACCTCACATGTGGTTTGGCTCCCTCCGTAAGAAGGCCAAATAAGTGCAAGTACTTTAATAATTAGGTAGGCAATGAGGTTCAAACGCATGGGCAATCGTCTGCTTAGATACCTTGATAGATCGG
Organism: Heliamphora exappendiculata; assembly: GCA_034768845.1. Classification (NCBI taxonomy): domain Eukaryota; kingdom Viridiplantae; phylum Streptophyta; class Magnoliopsida; order Ericales; family Sarraceniaceae; genus Heliamphora; species Heliamphora exappendiculata. Next base: position 5,439,800 of record JAOTRH010000018.1, on the reverse strand, counting down.
TGACTATAAACTCATCTAAAAACTTAAGATATTAAAGAAATAGGTAGCTATATAGTTCAAATTAATATACTCACATCTATAAAAAAAAAATTCTTTTTTACTTTCTTCTCTTTCCTCACAAGCCAAAATGATAAGTAATTCAACTCATTTACATTCAGATCATGAAGGTATGGAATTCATATTATTGAAGGAAACATAGCATTTGCTAATTCGAAATGAACGAGGCCTTCCGGTTAATCCATAGTTTCAAAGGGATTGCTGCTTCTACAGCTGTCTCCACTTGGTCCGCTAGATAAGATACCTGATTCCAATCGAAAGGAATAGAAAGAAAGTGTTTTTAAAATTTTCCTACTCTTCATGTCTCCCATCTCATGAATGACTTGAACAACAATATGAAGTATGAATGATCAGAAGATCAAAGATGTTTTAATACAACTCACAGAAATAACTGGTTCAACACAAGATAGTTGCTATCATTCATCACAAGCAACTTCAACTTCCAAAAAGAGCATATGACAGCCATTTCTATTCCCAGATGTATAAACAACCAAACTAAGTTATGCAGCAGGATGCTACTCATTATTTATGTTTATTTTTTTTAAAGGGTCATGCATCAGTATGCTAGCAAAGTGAGCACTAAGAAATTAAGGCTTTTAATCTCATGCATAAAAAGAACAAAAAACAAAGAAAAAAGAGAAACAGCATCAACTATTTACCTTAGTCTACTTAATTCATATTCACGCAATTTCTTATCGCTAATTTCATCATTATCATCATCATCATCACTCTCATTTTGCCCTTCGCTATCATAAAATAAGGCAACTGGACCATGCACTGCTTCTTCTTCCATCCGCTTAAGTCCAAACTCAGATGGATAGACAGCCACAGATAAAATCTGGCCTCCTTTAGTGAGAAAGGAGCTCAATAATACAAACAAATCAACCGCCTACAGAACAAAACAAAGTTTTCAGCGGGCAGCAATAGTGTGAAGACAAAATAATTAGAGACACCACTTGTTTTCTGTAATTCAAGTCTAAGGGCAGAAGTTGGGAATAATGTTCTCTTCAAAACCAAGAAAAATATTGTTTCCGGCTGAAGAAACAACATTTCATTATGCTTGTATAACTAGTTAATTACTCAATTAGGTCCCGTTTAATAGCCGGTGTAGGTTGGGTGAGGTTAGTATATGGGTAGGTAATGAAGTGAAAATGAGCTGGTAGTAATTTTTTTGTGTTTGATTTAGGTAGTATTAGATAATAGATTAGATAAACTCATATTTATTTTGTGTGAGATTGGATAATGTGAAATAGAATTATATTTATTATTTTCCAAGACTACTCTTATAGTAGAAAAGTAATAAATATATTTTTATTTTATAGAATAAGCTAATATGTTAAATTAACTAATCGGAATTATTCTAAACATATAATTTATTATTAAAAATAAAAACAATAACTCCATAAAGATAAAAAACAATAACCCCAATTTTTCCATACGATTTCTTCATCTTCTTCGTCTCCGGTGAAGAATCGACGGTGATAGTGGAAGGCGGCGGTGATGGCGAGGGTGGAGGGCGATGACGATGGCAAGGGTGGAGGATGGTAGTGATGGCAGGGTGGAGGGTGACGACGATGGCGAGGGTGGAGGGCGGCGGTGATGGTGAGGGTGAAGGGCGACAACGCAAAGACAGAAATAAAGATGTAGGGTTACAAGGATAATATTGGTCCTCTTGTGAAATAGCAGGGACATAATTGTAAATAAAGTGCCAATCCATATGAACAAGATTAGCAAGAAGAACTCCAGGTTGGTATTACTATTAAGGCATTTAGGTGGGAATGAGAGTCCATTGGAATTAGTAATGAGGGGTTAAAAGGCTAAACCAAACAATGGTATAGCAAGCCATTTACACCCTATTTTTATAAATACCCTCGACAGAAGTAAAGTGTCCTCCATAGCCTTTATGAAATCAAGGCATATTGAGGGAACAACTAATAGAGTCAAGGCATGTCGAGAAAACAACTAAGCTCCTTGTCGAGAAGCATGTTTAAAGCCTTATGATTCAATGCCTTATAAAGAAGACCTGTTGAGGAGACAATTAACAAAGACCCGTTGAAATTCTTTAAGCCTATAAAGCAATCAATTAGCAGATTAGAGAAGATGCATCCAAAAGAGACACGTGACAACAATCCAACAAAAGAAAGGGAGAGCATAACTACCCACTAGAAGGAGAAACTGCCACGCACGCCCACTAAAGGTGCAGTTAGCAATAGTTACCCATGTCTTAGATCATACACCCACTAAGAGAGCAGTTAGCATTAGTTACCCATGTCTCAAGAAAGTAGACATGCACTCACTCACTATCAAGATAGTTGAAGGCTGTTACCAGCGTTCCTACATTTCAGAAATAAGAGCACGCACTCACCCATTACCGAAGTAGTTGAAGGCAGTTACCAACATTTTTAAGAGGGAAACAATTGCATTTCAAATCTAAGAAGGAAATTATCCCAACATCTATAAATAAGCCAGATCATGAAGACTGGAAAAAACAACTTTTAACTCGGCAAACCGCCTATCTTTTTATCTTTTTATCTTTATACTTTATTTCCTTGTAATTTTCGTTTCAAGTCTGTTTTAGCCTTTGTACTTTTAATTTCCAATTTGTAATTTCAATTTTTAGTTCTTGTATTTATTACCATTCCGTCAAAGTAATAAAATTCATTTATTACTTTTATTCAGTCAACCGTTTTTTCTAGCGAAATCCTAAAACACGGCAAAAAACCCTAGTACAATCGCTTGATTCTGCGTATTATCCGTCGACCTCGACAGGAAGTTGTTTTTGAGTAAACACAAGCCCACTAAATTACAATCCAGTCCATTGCCATATAATGGCCAACAAACATGGCCTTAGAGGACACACACATCATATAATGAATAAGTTTGTAATGCTCCAGCCGCAATGGCATCCCTAAATCAAAGCCCATCCCTTTTCATTATCATAAAAGGCAAGCTACAATATTGGTACGTCATTGACTTTGTGTTGAGACATTCAAACCATCTCTGGGCTATGTTATCCCCAATCCACAAATGAAATCAAACTGTCATGTAAGAATTGACCAAAAAAAAACACTCATAGGTACACTAGCAATATTAACTTTTGGGGATAACCATGAATTGTTCTCAGGGCTTAAAAGTCAATATACAAACAAATGCGAACAATTGTGTGTGTGCAGATTGTTAGACCATAACCTTATTCCCTTGCTAAGTTGTTCCCACCAAATTGACCTGACCCATGGTTCATTATTCTTCTTGTCTACATCAACAGTACAGTAATGAACTTTGTCTCATACTACAGTTGGCATTTCTACGTGTCCAGAAATAGGAAAAGTGAAACAAGTTCCATAAAACAAACTAGGCCGGAGTTGAGGAATGAATCAAAATATATATAACTTCTAAAAATATCAAAACCAGCATGTAACCAGAAATTCATCCATGTGAATAGTTTTTCTTTGGTGGCGGTGCATGACATCAAGGGGACCTCAAATATTAGTTTCATCAACTCTATGTTACACATGACAGGTTTGTTGACGGTCATTAAGATATTCAACAAAGGCTCCTATATGAAAATTATGAAAGATCTGAAGGAAACAATTCAAGTGATTGTGCATTGAATTGGTATTTACATGCAGTGCACCAGCATGCATCCTAATAACACTGGCATTTTGCCCCATTCCCATTCTTAGATTTATATTCACTGACCCCCCCCCCCCCCCAAAAAAAGGAAGGCACGTACTAACAATGAATTGAATTAACCACAAGTATAGGCGTGTAACAGCGTAAACCACTTCTTTTCTGCTCTCTGGAATTTTGGTGTTACGTTGATTTTGCTTATTAAAGAAGACATCTTGTTCCACAGTTGAATTGCAAGCTCCCATTAGAACTGCATTACACTGTTTTGGAGTCATATGAAAAGTCACACAGAAGTTCCAATATTTGCATGCATTACCTATCACTTAAGTTAGTGGAACTTAAGTTAGTCGACCTCAATTGCGGCAAAGACTTAGTTTAGTTTGGTTTGGTTTGGTATCACTTCAACTCTTCAAGTCAGATACAAATTGAAATCAATACCTTCACGTGACTCCAATCCAAATTAACAACAGCAAGTCTGTGAGTTTCTTTATCAATTTCTGGTACATTTTCATCCTGTCCACATCAAATAAATTAATAAATCCGTAAGTCTTTCTCTTTTTTGAAAAAAAAAGGAGAAAACTTTTGGCGAATTTTAGGACGAACTAGCATTGAACATTCATAATTACGATTGACTTTGCGATACCGGTAAAAAATCATCCTCCTCCTCCGAAAAAATTTCATATTCTTCATCCGAATCTGTAGTATCCGTGGAGGACTTGTCATCGCTCGCTGCATCTTCCTCTTCATCATCTTCTGATTTCGACTCCTCTGATTCATTTTTCAACTCCGAACCAGACGGCTTTCCGCCTCGTTTCTTCAATTCCACCTCCCTCTCACTCTCGTTCTCTTCGTTTTCCTCTTGACTCTCTGCATCTTCATCCTTCACTTCTTCTATGCTTTTCAATACTTTTTCTTCCTCTTCCTTCCCTTCGAGGCGGTAGTAATGCTTCAGATGGTTCTGAGACGAGTCCTTCTTCTTAGGCTTTCCTCTCTTGTCAATTTGTGCAGAGGACGAAGAAAAACTCTTGTCCGTGAACATGCGATGGAATCGAGAGTCGATCGCGACCTTTGATTTGTGCTTCGGAAGCTTCGCGAACCTAGGGTCGGAGTGTACAGAAGCAAATCGAGAGTCTGTAACGACGTTTTCAATGCCATGACGGTGGCCGCTCCCCTGCCCACCCGCGGTTGCGCCGCCCTCGCGCTTCGACTTCTGCTTGTACTTCTTAGGGTTTTTGTCCTTTGATCCCATTTTCTCTGCAACGATTAGAAGTGGGCAATAATAGAGTTCACAGGAAGTGAATTTGCAACAGAGCTCTACTCTATAGATTTCTGATTATTTCTCTCTTCTCCCGTAAACCCTAGGAGGATTTTTTTTTTTGATCGCGGGGCGGGGCGGGTTCACTAGTGACCCGCGACCGTGGAAGAATATTGCGATCTTTGGGCTCGGCCTTGACAGAGCCGGGCCGAAGATTGTAGGCAATTCAATTTCGGGGAACACATTCCGAATTAATGATTTTGGAAGACAAAAACTAATTTAATAAAATTGATATATATTTTATTTAGTTTAATCTCAAAAGTTTCGTTTGTTTCGACCGACTAACTATTGAATTAAATTATTAATTTAGAGTATAATTTAATTCAATATTTATTTTTATAAAAAAGATTCCGAACTAATTATTCGAACAAACTAGTTATCCCTCATTTGGTGAAGGAGAATGTGGGATTAGAAAGTATTAAATTAAGAAGTAAATTTATAAATTTTAAAAAATAATAAGAAATATTAAAATATTAAAATAAATAACATAAATTTTAATTTATTAATTTATTTAAATTAATTTTAAAATAAATTAACTTAATGCAAAGATAATATGCAAAAATTGACCATTATAATCATACATAACGTTATTCAATCTCACCCAAATTAAACATGAATTTATTTAGTCCGTTATTTAATTTTATTCAAATTAAACACAAAAAAATTAATTTCACCTCATTACTAATTTCACCTCATTATCAATTTCACTTCACAACTAATCTCACCCAATCTATACTTATCAAACGAGCGCAAGGTATTCAACAAAACAAACAAGGCATGATATTTTCTTTTTATTTACTATGCACAATATTTTTAATTTACTAAATAGTTTTTGAATTTGGCTTCTCAATCTATGGCGTAAACATTACATACATTTGGAGCGTATGGATCCTATTTCGATTTTACTTTGTTTATACAAGCCATTCAATTTCTTTTTCTCATCATATAAACTATTAATTTTAAAAAATTAAATTAATCAAATAATATTCAGTTTCTTAAACAAATTAAATTCGTCTTAAAAGCGAATGGTATTGCCCACATATCATTGGGTTTTTAGACAAATATAATTGTTCATGCATTTAAAAGAATATCTAATTAATTTTAATTTTTACAATAATAATTTATACATCAAAAGAATAAATTTAATAGTATAAATCATCATAGTAGGACTTAAGTGGAGCCACTCGCTCCAAGCAATACTCATAGGTCTTTTTGGAGTGTTGGATTGTAGGATTTGATTGAACTAATATAGTTCAAAGTAGTACTTAATTCTAAGTTTGTTTATTAAGATAATGGTTGGACTAATTATCATAAATGATTTTTAATTTTATGAATTGAGGGATAATTAATTTCATGGGAAAGATAGTGGGATACATAATTCAAAAATTACGAGTTCTATGAAATTAAATATAAAATTATCTATTTACACTTAAATATAAATCTTAAATTGAAAGTATTAATTAACCATTTTCGTATGGATAGATTATTTAAGTTTGTCTTAATTTTTGAGAATTTTATATATGACTTTTGAAGCTATTGGACTTATTTGGTAATGAGTTTATATTGTTTGGATAATTATTTAATAATTATTATGTGATAACTTTGACACATTCAAATTTTTATTTATTTATTATATTTAATTTATTATTTTTATATATTTTGTCTACGGTAAACAAGCATATTTGTCAGGCTGGACAATTGACATTTTCATCTTTTTTTTTAAAAATAACATAGTTTTTTAGTCTAGATTTTTTTTTCTTTTTTGATTCATTACAATAATGCAAATATAAAATATAACCATTTTGGCAAAAGTTGAAAAAAGATCACAAAAAACTAAAAAAAAAAGCTTTAAAAGGGCTTTGAAAGCTTTTTTCATCTTATATAAATTTTTATTTTTTGATCATTTTTTTTATTTTTTTAATTTCTCGTTACGAGATAAATCTAAAAAGGTATATTAATTGAATTAACGTAAAAAAAATTCACTAAAAACGAAAAAATATTTTAATTAAAATTTTTTCATCTTATATGAAGTTTTTTTTTATTTCTTGGTCATTTTTTTTTACTTTTCTAGTTTATCGTAATAAGAAAAATTTAAAACGTATAATTGTTTAAACTAGTGTAAAAAAACCACAAAAAACAAAAGAAAGTCGCATAAAAAAGTCTTTTAAAAAGTTTATTTGAAATAGTAGTCATAACGGTTGTTGGTTTATGTATTTTTATTTTAAAAATCGATACAAAAATCTAAAAATTTGGTAATGATGAAACACGATTTTTCAAAAAATAAAAATAACTTACTAATTTATTTAAAAAATAATAATTTCAAAAGAAAAATAATTTTATCTTATGATGTAAAATATTTTACTTACTTTTGTTAACTGAACAGTAAAAAATATTTTCAAAAATTATTTTGCATTAAAACAAATGGAACCTAAGTTGCATATGATGAATAGTTATCCTATAAAGTAAACAAATAAAATACTTGATGAAAATTGGGACATTTAATCCGAAAGATTTGATATCCCGAGACTACTAATCTCGGGACATCTAATTCATGCTAAACCAGTCTAGCAGACCAAACATAATCATAATACTGAATTACAGAAACTTAACCCATAGGCAATGTTTAATGTGCTCAATAAAATTAGTTAGGATAAGAGGGATAAGTATTGCGTGGATTTTATATGTTTTTAATACCAACAAATAGTGAATGAGATTGTGTATATGCTATGGTATTATTTATATCATATTTAATTAAAGTGAAATAATGTATGAGTTAAAAGTTGAATAATTATTTTTGATAATTGAATAAGGAAAAAATATAATACAAAAGTAGAACAATTAATCCTGTAACGAGAGAAAGAATAAATAATTATATTAATACTAAACTTTTAATATCTTATATAGTGGATTAATAATTTAATTTGATGAATTAAACACCGGATTAACAATTTAAAGAAATTGTGCGTGGTATAAATTATTTGGGCTTACTCGGCACAATGAAGACTAGGCAGGCTGGTCCAATACTAATGATCCCGAACATGATATGGGCCGAACTCTTCTCCACTGAACTCACTGGACGCTATTTGCCCCGCCGCCGAACTCCTCCAACCACCAAGAACACCGTTAGCGCCCACCAGCCGGTTATGATCAGGAGGCACTCCGACGCTCAAGTTAGATATCTCTCGGAGAGGTTTTCTAAGCAAGAGTTTAGGTTTCAGAATTGCGTACCTGTAGGTTTGAGGTGCCTCTCTTTATATAGGGGTTGAGACTAATTGAGGGCGAATCCTCTTAGGATTCTTTCTCCTATTAGTTAGGAACTGTATCCTATCCTGTATGTATGATTTGTTTTCATCCATTTTGTAGATTCGTTTCCATCCTGTAGATTTAACCAAATTATATTAGGAATGGAGACTTATCCTTTCATTCAGGGGACGACATGGGCTTTATTGGTCCGGGCTGCCCTTTTTTGGGGTGGGCCGAACTTGCGTGGCATGAACAATTGGTTGTCCAGGCTTTGATGAGTCCTGGAGCAGCCAGCTTTGGGCTGGCCCCCTTAGTAGGACTTTGGTCCCTTCGTATTCGGGCTGGGCCTTTTGGCCCGTATCTTTTATCCGCCCTCAACTACCCCCAGCTCTGGTTCTTGCTCGATATGGTGTATGTCCGGCTGTACTGATCGGTACTCATGTTGGGTGTTGGAGTTTTCGAGGGGTGCTCTCTTGTTCGGGTGCCCCTACTCGGTACACAGGGTGACAGTTCGTTTGATGTCGCCTTTTGGATTCCCCTTAGGAATGATGATAGCCGGCCTCAAGCCTCGTTTTTTCCTTACGTGGCGTATTCTGATTGGCGCGTGGGATGGCGACAGGTGTCAAATCATTCATGAAGCGTGTCATTTTAGACGTACGGCGCATTGAATGCGCCTGCCATTTGAAACGATTGGTATAAAAACCCATCGTCTTCTCATTTCTGGCCTTTCCACTGTTTTGCCACCTTCGACCTTCTGCTCTTTGCAATTTCTGGCAAGCCAAACTCTACTTTCGACGACTGGTTTCCAGATTTCAACTTTAGGGATTGATGGTAGGTTGAGGTTACTGCACCCAAGCTATGGATTCACGTCCTTCCTACAATAGCATTATAGGTAGATGGCTGGTTAACAACAAGGAATTCAGTACTTTTAGTCGCGAGGCCTACCTTTATTGGTATGGTGATCCTTCCAACTGGCTATACTCGGTCCGTACCAATGCCGATCAGGGGCGTTATACACTTTTTGAGCGCTGAGTCTTTCAGTCCCAACTTTTGGAATAGG
>JAOTRH010000018.1:5414222-5430395 GCA_034768845.1 Heliamphora exappendiculata | reverse complement strand
CCTGGAAATCAATGGCCACTCATGGCTGTTGGTTTCCAGACTTCAATTGCAATAGAATGGCCAATTCAATTGTAATTAAATCTGCTATTTGAAATCTGGATTTCAATGGCCAATGAAATTCACAGATTCCAACAGTTTGAAGGGATCACAATCTTTGATTTGATTGCACTAACCAAACAGAGCAATCAAATCAAAGAAAAAAGAATCATGAATAATCAACTGTTGAAACTTTGTCAGAATATCTTAATTTACTTATTTGAAAAATGTTTACAGTATCAAAAAAAAAAAATCTGGATTTGAAATGGCAAAGGCTACGAGTCAAGCATATAAATGGTTCATTTATAATCAATTTAGTGTTTTGGAAGATCTGGCGTATTATTCTGGTGTATTATTGCGGTGTCATTTTATGGGGAAGATAATGGTTGTAGGTTGTTTTGTCTCTATCTAAGAAGGTTAGTGTTGATGGTAAATCCTATAGCATTGTGGAGAATTTAAGCTATTCTGATGCTGTTCTGCTATGTGTTCTGGAGATTCCTGTTTACTTTTTGAGAATGGCAAGTTAATTGTGTCCTGGCCTTATGGCTTGGGATGTCGGTGACTAAAAAAAAGGCCGTGCCATCCTGTGAAGAGGTTGGGCTTCTACTGTTGAGATGCAGAGACGTGGGCATTGGATCATAATGGCTCTATTCGGTGAAAATTGCACCTGTAGCCCTGATTGACAATCTTGGCTTTTTGGCTAAAAACTCTAAAAAGCAAAAGTTGCCCGTTTGTCAAAAAATAAAAAAGTTAAAAAATCAAATCAAAACACAAACTCATAATATTCTATTCATACCCTCACCACTTTTGAAATACAATAATACTCTTTATTTATAACTTATTTACTATTACTACTACCAAATACATATAATTATATAGAATAGTTAAATTGTCTACTTTGAACAAAAAACAAAATAGGTTAATTTTTTACCCAAACAACTAATTTGAAAAAAGTTAATTTAAAAGCTAAGCCTGTGTTTGGATTAGCTTTTTTAAATTGCATTTAGGCTTTTTGGTTTTTTTGTAAAAAAGTAGATGTAAAAAAATGTAGAAAAAGCCAGGAAAATTCTAATTAAGCCAAATCAGTTGGCTTTTTTTTGCTTTTAATCCAAAAAGCTGGAAAAAAGCTAGCCCAAACGGAGTCTAAGTTAACAAACAACTATTTTAAACCCAATTTAGCTTTTTGGCTATAAACGCAAAGCAGTTAGCTTTTAAGCTAGTTGCCAACCGAAGCCGTAGAAAGGAATACCGGTACAGAATATTGTATAGATTTTTATCTCTGGACTGCACAATAGATGAGTAGAAGGCTGTGGAAGATGCTTGGAACTCTACAACATATATAAAGCATTCCTTTATATCAAAGGCCATGGTGCAGTTACTGGATATATGATTGTGTGCTAATTTTCCTCTAAGTTCTTCCTCTACTTTCGAGTTTTGCATTGCTTGCACATTTGAAATTGGGTTAGAATATGTCAATCTTTTTGAAGCTAAAGATACAAGCTTGTTACTAAGAGCTCAATCTTATCTTTGCTTGGTCTAGAATCACGATTTTACTTTCTTTTCTTTATTCTCTCTTGGGCTCTATGATTATCATTTGTTGGTAAGTAGGATTATCATTTTTTTGGGCATTAATGCTGTTAACATTGAAGTTATAGACGTGTCAGTCAGAATATTTAGCTGTCATGTGTGGTTTACAACGAACTCTAGTGCTAGCACAAACATGTTTAATTGTACATCTCCAAGAATTCCAAAGTTTATCTGTTGTAGGTCTCCTTGTGCCCTTTTCTTTGGGTTCTTGCCCTTTTCCTTGGGTTCTAATTGTCTTTGGGTTTACTATTTCCCTATTATGAGATTAACTCCCCCCCCACCTCTCTTGTAGTATTTTCTATTCATCAGGTCCTTTCTGTTATCCTGGTTCTTTATATTCTATCCCCCTCAAGGTACTTTGTGGAATGAAATGGGTTGACCATCTTTATTTTACAAACCGATCGTTTGTCTTGCAATTGTGTGCATATCCCCCTTCCAACTCTCTGCCATCCATGGTTTGTTGCTGAGTTGCTGGATCTTGTTAGCCGATTATTTGGTGCTTTTTGTTTCATGCATTTTTTTCTGATGTGCCATTTCCCTTCCTTTGAAAGTTCACCCTTTAAATGATTCTCATTTCACATTCCTAGTTGGGTTTACTGTATCGTAATTGCAAAGCCCAAGAGATGCTGAGTGTGGTGCATGCCACTTGATAAATCCTCAAATTGTTTACTAATGAGTTCGCTAATGAAAACAAACAACCCTTAGTAGCAAGCGTGATATGAAGTGAGACTTATCCAACACGGTTTTTTCATTTTCTAGCTACCGTGGCATTGTATAATTTTTGTTAGTATTGTATGCATCTGCACGCCTTACCTCCATTCATTTGTCAACTCCATGTGCATTTAAACATTCTTGAGGGTAATTCTTATTTGTTTTGTGATTTGAGGTCAAAATACTCTGCCACCTGCATCACGACCAACTCAGAGCAGTTTTCCATGTCTGTCAGAGAATTAGAAAGGCCGTGAGTTTCTCTATCCGTGTTCAACTGATTTATACAATATGATTTGATTCTGTATGGATAAGAGGGATGATGGTGTTCATGCTATTGGATCAGGTTGTGATAGCCAGGCAGTTCCACTTTAATTACACTACTCCAGATCGTTCTCGACAAGAGATGTTGAGGACAATGACTCCACTCCCAACAGAACATTGGCCTTTTGTAAGGTAGCTAGTTATTCATGTATCATTTGTTTTCCTGAAATCTTTATTTTGCTTTCCTTGAGTTGTCTGCCGTTAACTTGCAGCAAGCGAGATGGAAAGGCTATCCGGATTCTTAGCCCACAAACCCCTAAAGCACCGCGGCATGGTCCCCGGCCACCTTCCCGTATCAAGTGCACCGAGATGCGCCAAATTGCTGCTGTTCTTTTCCAGGAGTCGGCGTTCCCTTCTAGGTGCATGGTGCCCTCTGTACTACCAAAGCCCTTGTGCAAATCCTTGGCTTCCAATCGAGTTCTATTCTACGAAGAGGAGTTATGCCAGGCTGTTGCTCAGAACAAACTTCGTTGATTTTTCGAGTTTATTTCTTTACCCTTCCCTGTTCTTATGTGTATAGTCAGGTTTCTATCCCTCTGGTAGCAGTTGGAGAAGAAAGGATGCAATTTTGTAGTTTTCCCGGCACAGTCTTACGGCTATTGGGATGTCAGGTTTGGATTAGAAATTGAAAGATTGGGATGCTTTTATGCAAATAATATATTCAAAATGGTTACCTGTACAGTTAGTTTTAAGAAGGATACCTGTTTTATGGGGAAAGTATTAAGAGTCCGATCTAATTTATTTTCCTTACTATAATTTCGTATTGTGGGTAGCGAATCCTTTGATTTATATAATATATCAGCGATTTTTGTCTCCTCGTTTTATGGGTAGCAAATCCTTTGTTTTATATAGTAATTATATTGGTTACAGAACCTCAAGGAAAGATGGATAAATCATCTTGGTTCTCACGATCCCTTCTTGCTGCTAAGAATGTGGGATAGAAGATGGATCAGGAAAGGTACAAAGGATCTATACTCTTTTCATCATATGGCATTCATTGCCACAAGCAAGTCATACAAGTGGAATAGAAAGTAGAATTCCCAACATGGAAAAAAGAACCGTTACCAATCCTCCCTGGTTTACAACTGACAGCAGCTTTTTGCTTAACCATTTGGGCCTTGTTTTAAATCAACTGTATTTTGCTTAAAATTGTCTTGAGCTAAATAAACAAAAAATTTGTTTGGTAAATCGTAAAAATAATTTTAAACCAACAGTCAATAAATCAAAAACTTTAGCTTAAAATAATTTTAAATCAAAATGCTAAAAAATTAGCTTAAAATTATTATAATCTTTTAAAATAATTTTAAAATAATTTTCTATTTAATATAAGTTTTATTTGATAAATTTTAATGTGTAGATTTTAAAAATATATTTTTATAAAAAAAAATAGATATATATATATAATAGAAGATATGATATTTTTAAAATATGTATAAAAAAATTGTGTAAAAAGCAAAAAAAACTAAAAAGCTAAGAACCTCTGGGCTGCCAAACAAATTTTTTGGCATTAAGCAAAAAAGAAAAAAACACAAAAATCTGATTTAAAGCCGGTTGACAGGCCTTGATAAGATCAACAGTTGATAAACTCTGGCATATACAACCCTCCATAGGTTTGCACGTCTTCAAGCATGTTTCTGTAAGAGACAGTTCCATGCCTGTCTTCAGTTTATATAACACAACCAGGCAAGAAACGTTTTCATGGTAACATGATTCATAAGCTCACCCCAATCAGCGACACACACGGCTTAATTGGCAATATTCAGAAGATATAAATACAATAATCCTCAAAAACAAAATCTTCTTAATCAGTGAAACTTTGAAGACAAGGAGTGGGAAATTATTTACTGTTTGTATGAAAAGACATCTTTCTTAAGGAGATATAGGTGCTCAAGAACTTGACCATCAGAAACATAGAGATGACGTTAATCAATGAGCACTGACAAGGAACGGATGCTGACAAACACTGCACTCTACAGTTTCAGAACCGGAGGCTGGAACCTGGACCTGCAAGAAATCCTCATGTTATACACCATTTAAGATATTTAACCAGCCACGTTAAGGTCACCACTAGAACCATCTCATTAAAAGCGTTATAAATTAACTGACATTTGTGGTTTGCGGATAATTGTAGGCATCCAGAGGTTTACCCCTCAAGTGGATCCTAAGGACCCTTCCTTGAAGAGCTCCTCCGTTAATAAAAGAAAAAAAAAGAAAAAATGAAAAGAGAGAGATATTAGTTGAGGTAAGTTGCAATAGCATGTTGGACATTTATGATTAATTTCCACTTTCCAGAAACTTTATGTGAGGGTGTAAAATTGAGAAACATTAACAGCTTTGAGCAAATGCAGAGAATAAAGGGATGGAAAACCTGTAGGTGAACTGTGCAAGTTGGGCAGGCAACTTCCTTCATCTGCATTCCAGCTCCACTGGATGTCAAACCTATAAATATCATGTTTAGGATTTCTGGCTTAAAAGTTAGAAGAGGATCAATGTGAGTGAAGCAAACAAAATAGTACTGTGTGAAATGGTACGCAGCCCACATACCCACATCTGTCCAGACCCATTATATTTCCTTTCTTTTCTTTCCTTCTTTCTCTATTTTTATTTAAGAAATAAAATGACAATAATTCTGATGTCTCCCAAATTTGAGTGACAGATGTTTTAGTAACAACGAGTACCTGTGGAGGTCTTGCAATTCTTGTCCATCTCCTCCTGTTAGAAATCGAATATTAATTAACATAGATAGCATTACCTACCTCTGTAGTAATAATAATGATAACAGCAATAATAGCAGTCTCCCCTGGAAAACAGACTTCAATAGACCAATTTATTTCAAAGACTCCAATACACAAATGTACACATGGGTGCTCTCAATGTATGCGGTAGAACTTATTTTAAACAAAACGAAATAGTCCACATACTTAAGACACGAAGTTGCTGTTCTCAGGTAACCTACAACCTCAAGGTTAATAGGCTAAGATTAACCACTGATACAATGATTTTAATATTCAATTCAACAAAGACAAATTTGTAGCCCGGGTGTTCGTGGCACAAGGGTGTACCACTAGTAATCACTTGTCTCCATAACAGGATCAAAAGCTTATAAATATTTGATCATTATTTTGTGCAATAAACAGTTTAGCTGGCATATAGGCTAGAAAGATTTAAGAGTGTTGTCTTCGTAATAAAGTTTCTCCAACTTGAGAGGGGATCCAGAAATTTGCTGGTAGAAATAGATAAAATTATGACAGCCTCAAGTTCATTTCTAAATCAAGACTTTTCTGGATATAATCCTCCAAAACCTCCTCCATTTATCACCTTAATTTACACTGTACCAAGTTCTCAAGGAACACAAATAAGCCAGAGAATGAATGTGCAAAAAAGAGCTCCAAACCCTGTAAATTGCATGTCTGCTAAATATATAGCATAATGGACTCATCAAGCTTTCTTTTATTCGACTTAAAAGAATATCCATAAAATTATGTTATTCAACTTAAGAACATCTATAAATTATGCAAGTTATTATTTGTTGAACTTACTGATATGACATCAATGGGAACAAAAACTGCATTCACCTTGAGTGTTTTTGCAAGATCCTCATGAGTCTGAAATGCAGCTACTGTTCCAGCTGTTTCCTTTGCATTACCCAGCCTTTGAGTAACTTCTGCCTGCAAAAAGGACACAAGCCACGACAAAAGGTATGTAGGCATCAATACAGGATAATTCATAATAGAAAAGCCAGACTTCCGAGATCATAAAAGAATCTCAAGTAAATGTATCGAATGGCATGCGAAGAATACTCGAACAAAATTCCAAAAAAAAAAGAAAAAAGAAAAAGAAAAAGAAAAGCAGCAGCATATTCATGAATAGGCATCTTCCATGAAGCCCCAGTGTTTTCTCACTTCCAAGTACTATTTCACACACACACACACACACACACACACACACACACACACAGCCAGATTGGAAGTGCACATTTTTCCTGTCTTTCAGTTGATGTGGCATCCTGAGGTTCTGTTACAACACTTAAGGCTATGGAACTATACTGATGTATAGGTTCTGGTGTATTGCAAGTGATGAGACATTGGAGCTGTAAAGGTGAAAGAATTTACAAGAAGGTAACTAACAAAAGCTACAAGAAATTGAGGGATTTTGTCTAGAAATGGTGTCGACTGATGATAGCAATTGAAACAGAAGGTTGTTGGAATTGTGGCTATAGTACCTGTCTCACAGTTTCCTCTCTTTTAATACCATTTCCTTCTCCCAAATTTGTCAGGAACAACTAAACAGGTGAAGAGACGGGGAAAAATTGCAAGTCAGGAAAAGGCAGGAGAAAGTTGAAGAGTGAATAAGGGGATCAAAATAGAACACCTAACTCCAAAGGAACTACTAGTGTGAGCAATGATAACAACAAACATACTTTATATCAAGAAAAAACCCTTCAACATTGAGTAAGTGGAAATTCAGATGAAGTAAACAAATGAGAAAACAAACAGGAAGGTTTCTTGTGCAAATCTTGTTGGCAGAAAGGGTCTCAGACACGGATGGAAGTGAAGTAGAAGGAGTATTAGGGAAAAGAGAGAATCTTATATTTGAGGCAGGTTTTGTGTGGTGAAGCTTAATTCGGAAAGGATGAAGCCCTAAGGTCGTACAGTGTTTCCTATATATTTTTCATCCTATTTATCTTCATTTTCTAGTAACCTAGTTCTCATTCTCCTCCTCTTTCTTTCCTTTAATTTTTGCACTTTTTAATCAACAGCCAGACCTTAGCAATCAATATTTCCAACATCAAAAGTCCCACAATCTCCAACGAAGATCAGAGACAGTTGAGATGGTTTGGACATGTGTAATGAAAACCAATCATCCAAACTGCAAAACATCAAAGCACAACTGAAAGCTGTTGGCAGTCCAAGGATAAGCCAAGACAAAGTGTTTTGTCAATGCTATCACCTATGGGAGATTACAATGGCAAAAATTAAAAAACCTCAAATACAAATGATTGAGAAAAATCTCGTGTTTAAAATTTGGTCAAGATCTTTAGTTGTTATTTACTAACACACTTGTGCAGCCTCCAAAATAATTCAAGATCTGTCCTCTTTATCCACCCACCTCTATCTGAGGTTACGTTTTCAATTAAAAAATAATTCACCATGCCTCTACACCTTTGATTTGAACACCCAATAATTGCGCGCACACACAGTAAGCTAGACCATATTAGAGAGAGAGAAGGGGGGGGGGGGGGGCATTTCTCTACCTATAATTATTGGGAATAAAAAAAACATTTCAAAAGAAGATCTAGTGTCATGAGTGCATACCATGCATCGGTCGCAGACTCGAACTGGTAGGGAATGCACATCAGCTGTGAGGGTAATTCTACCTTGAGTACATTTGTCACAGAAAATATCCCCACAGTTCCTACAGTGATGCTGATAATGAAAGAGGAACAAAAACAAAATGCAGAATCAGGACTACAAATCAAATGAGGCAGGAGATTCACTCCAGTCAAGGCCTGCAACTGATGGCCAATAAAAAATTCATATAAATTCTAACCCTTCGCACAAAAGCTCCAAAATCTGTCCTACAAGACATGCACTTGGTAACTGACTCATCAGGAACCTGCAGGAGGAACAGAGCAAAACAAACAAGCATTTATCAATTGCAATTGATTACTTGTAAAAATATGAACTCAATCAGCAATGCACATTAAAAATATAAACTTAATCAGCAATGCACAGGAACAACACAATAAATAACACCTATACTAAACCAACGCAATGGCATAACAAATCTTACCCAGTGATCTTTCTCCTCGTTGCTGGGTTTCATCAAGTTCACCCAATCAGCAAAGCCTTTTTTCTTCTCAGATGGTTGCTCGGAGACCTTCGAAATATCAGAAGGTTTATTTCTTCCACCCATCTCCTTGATCTGCTTTTCAATGAGAAACATGAGGCAATACTTCAAATAAATCAACAGATAAACCAACATGACTTAAATGTGTCACTAGGAAGATCCATTGCAACAAGCCAATTCTATAGCAATCCCTTCTTTTTGTCCCCTGCTCTGAACAAGGGTCCTCAGAGATACTAGGCATGGGCGCCCGCATTAGTGTGCAAGTTTGTAGCCAAACAATACAAGAAATAAATATTATTGTAGCAACAGAATGGAAAGAAAACAGCTAGAGGTGGTGATTGCAAGATATTTTATTTTAAAAAACATGGAAAAGAGAAAGATGGATTTTTTTCCCATATTGCAGTTCACTAGATATTCCTGATTTTTCAAATTATTTACCATTGGAGATTGCAGCGAAAATAGACTGAAGACACTTGAGCACCAGTCTCGCTGATTCAGATGACAATTGAAAAAGAGGCACCAAATATGTTTTACTTCTTTTTTACAACTAGCATGCTAGAATTTCATCATCAATTTCATAACAAATCTTAGAGATCCACATGTCTAAACATTCTAGTATTGTCAAGGCTCCAACCTATCCATTCCCCTTGGAGGGCAACCACAAGAGACAGATAATGGGGGCCTCTACAAGAGGAAACAAAGGTAACTTTTAAATCAGAAGTCTTGTGCTCTTTGCATTGACAGACTACCAAATGGGTGCCTAGAATGCAACAATGATTCGTAGCTGGCTTTGAGAGACAGAATATGAGGATCACCATAATTTCATCCATAGGCAAGGCATAGGCTCCATTTGGTAAAACTTATTTTGAGCGACTTTTAGATTAAATTTTGAAATCTCATGCTTGAGCAATTGTGCATTAAAAAGATGAGGTGTTTCTCAGCTCAAAATACTTTTTAACTTTTTTGAACCTGGTTTGGGCTATGTTTTTAAACTGTATATAATTGAAACCCAGCGTGACCATTGCCAGGGACAACTCCACCCTTTGGGTGGTGGGGTCAATTGACCCCATAGAAAAATAAAGTTATGATTATTATGATATATTTTTAAAATTGATCTATAATTGACACCATTAAAGATATGAATGAATTTATTTACTTCCATCACTTCTCGTTGAAGCCAGTTCTTGTTGTGTATGCGACAAGTGCTCTTACATTTGAATTCTCTTATTTTTGATTGATTGATTCATTATTATTTCTTTGTTTAGGTCAGATAATAATATTAAATTTATAAAAAGAAAATCGATCACAATGCAATATACATCTAATATTTTTACTCAAGAAACTTGTGGTGATAAAAAAAGTTGTCAACTTCAACAATCTTTTATATTAATTGAGTCACATTTGAAATTGTTAATAATGAGATTATAATGCTTCAACTTTAAAAATAAAACATCGTTAAATGTAATTTGTTTATTAAAAACAATTACTTATAAATTGAAAAGTTTAATTTGACGTATAGTTTATTAATAAATAAATAGATAATAATTAATTGGTGTAAAGAATATTTTTCCATAAAAAAATGATGTCTATAAATGACCCCATCAATCAAATTTCTTGGGGTCACCACTAATCATAGCTGTGGAACCATAAAGATACTTCAGAACTGGGACAGACACGAGATCTTAATTTACGAGTGACGAATTGTTCTTATAAGTTATTAAGGGGGCAACTATTGAATTTTTAAAAAAATATTATGGAGGCGAACCTATATAATATTAAAATATTTTGAATTAATATTACTATACTTGTGACCTTTTTCAAAATTTTGGGGGGAGGGGGTGACTGCTCCCATCGACCCCTTGGATTCGTCTATGCTTCAAAAGCTCTACTTGTCGCACAGTAAGTCACTCAACTATCTGCAGAAAATCTAATCAACTTAAGATTTTACTTACCTAAATTCAACTTGATTTACATGGTTTTATGCTTTAGCTTGGCTTGAGCTCAACTTAATTTTCGCATGGATCCTCAAGCGTGGCAGTCGTATTCAAAACAAATACACAATGTAACAGTGACGGTCGTTTACTTCATTTAAGCTCCACAAAGGATAGACCAAAGTACACACGACATATACAAAGGCAAACAAAACTCTTACACCCCAGCCCTATACAACCGAGATGTGCAAAGCCCTTAAAAAATCCATGAAAGAAGACATATGGCAGGGTAATCCCCAAAAAACTAATAAAAGAGAGTTGAAAGCACATTTTGTTTCAAAACCGGAATGGTGCATTCAACACCATCAAAAGATCTATAATTTCTTTCTCTCCAAGTGCACCACACGATGCAAAAGGCATCAAACTCCAAGCCTTTTTTCTTACTTCTTCTAGGGCATCCCCTAGCCCAACAAACAAAGAGCTCCTTGACCGAGCGTGGCATCACCCACGAGACCCCATAGGCAAACATACAAAAGCTCCATAACTGATAAACCACAGGACAGTGTAGCAACAGATGGTTCACTGATTCTCCTGCTCCTTTTGCACATACAACACCAGTCCATCACATACTGGCCCCTTCTTCACAAGTTATCGATGGTAAGGATAACTTCCCAAGACGCAGTCCACGCAAAAAATTCCACTTTAGGTGGGACCTTGGCACGCCACACGCCCTTCCAAGGAAAGTTGCAAGCACTGAAACCCATAAGGTCCTTGTAGAGAGATGCCACTGAGTACACA
This sequence comes from Heliamphora exappendiculata, assembly GCA_034768845.1. Classification (NCBI taxonomy): domain Eukaryota; kingdom Viridiplantae; phylum Streptophyta; class Magnoliopsida; order Ericales; family Sarraceniaceae; genus Heliamphora; species Heliamphora exappendiculata. The sequence goes on along the minus strand of JAOTRH010000018.1, from coordinate 5,419,161 downwards.
CCGTTAAAAGCAATGTACAACACCACACAGTCTTCTAAATTCAATAGCACTAGTATACTAGAAAGTGCCAAGTAGGTCTACCACAGATTCAACCTCCCAATCTTGAAAAGCTCTTCTTAACAAAAGGGACTATATCCCAACACTAGCTCCAGTACACCAGCAATCCAACACAAGAGTCGCCTTACCAACCACTATACCAAAATGATCTGGGTAGGATTTGTATAAGGGTCTATGCCCGCACCAAGTGTCAAGCCAAAACCTAATCCTCCTCCCATTACCCACTCGGCAAGCAAAGTGAGGACAAAAATCTTACCAAACCTGCATAATGCTTTTCCATATCTCCATTCCATAAGCCCCTCTAATTGGACCCGTAGACCACCCACCCCTCTAGCATCCATACTTCTCAGCAACTACCCTCCTCCACATGCTACTACTCTCATAAGCGAAACTCCACAATCATTCCAAAGTAAAGCACTATTAAACAAGGCAAAATCTTAACACCTAAACCACCCCCCTCCTTTGATAAAAGGACAATTTCCATTCTACCAGATGATACTTAAAACTCATCCCCCACGCCTCTCCAAAGGAAATCGCTAACTTCTCCAACTGATGGACCACCGACAAAGGAATAGTAAAAAGAGACATGAAGTATACCAATCTGTCTCCCTTCGAAATAACAACAGCGTCAACTTCTCGGTACTGAGAAGAATACCAATCTGTCTCTCTTCAAAGTAACAAGCATCTACAAGATAAGAAACTGAATGCTCCAAAAGATAAGAAACTAAAGGAACAAAAAGCATGTATTCATTGGTTTTAACAATCTGCTGAGCCATAATAAGATCGCTTAAGCTTGTCTTCATTAACCGCTGCACCTTGAGGTTGTACAAACCCAACTACATAAGTTCTTAAACATAAATCTTGCATCTTGAGCTCGACACGTTTAAGATTAGAAGCCATATCAATCAACCCCTTAAAAGACTAACCTGGAACTAGCTTCTCATGAGCATCTCTGCTCATTTAACAGCCTTACAACAGTCAACTGCAAAAAAACTTGACTAATTTTTCTCTTCTTCAGAAACTTCATACATTACCTCATCCCTTTTATTGCCTTACTGTATTAGGCAGAAATAAAAATCTATCATGCAGAAATAGAAAAATAAACTACTGGTTCACAGGCTAAAAAACAGCTCCACAATCAGCTCAATGGCAAAAGTGCAACTTAAATCCCTCACAAGGCTAAGCTCACCACAATAATTATATTTCAAAACTCAACATAGGCAGACAAGAATAAAACTAAATTGTAACTAAAAATAAGCAGACTAACTAAAAACTTCCAGCCCATGACCTAATGTCCAGTGCTTTTATTATTAACTAACCACATATTCAAGTCATAGAAGTTTAATACTACTAAGTGTTTGGGAAATTCAACACTTGTGTGTACAAAAACATGCAAATAGTTGGTTAGCATCCTCTGTACAAGGAGATCTCTCCCCTGGCACTACAGTTAATGCTGTCCAGAAGGATCTAAATCATAAAATTCTATCCTCCTCATTTGTTCCTAGATCAACATGTGAATCTCAATGAAATATATTACATTTCATATGGATAAACTGCTTAATTTTTGCAGGTTACCATGCCTCAAAACCAGCAACTTTCCAAACTCTGGAAGTATTCTGCTTTAGGCATGAGAACAAGAAAAAAATAATTGTCACCCCTGGCATTTAATAAATCTATATAGAAGCAGCACAACTATGGACTTCAAGATTGAAAATTAGTTCTCAAGGAGAGAATTCCGGCATTTGCATCTAGAACATTTAGTAAAAGCGACCAATCAATACAAAGCAAGTAAATGAACTCACGAGTCGTACCAAAATGTAAACCTTGAAACTGGAAACAATAATACAATAACCCAATTCCCAACCTGAAAAGTTGCTGCTGTCACTGTGTCCAGAATATTGTTCGTGGTATAACTGTTTGATTTAAGTCTGATACGTCTCGGTTCAATGTCAATGGAGCTTTTTGCCCAAAAGGCAAATATATACGAATCTAGTACCTAAAAGAAATGGAAAATTTATTGATAATTCTGCAAGCTAAGTTGTTTGCACTTCAGATCATGCACGCTACAAGTACAATAAATGAGGGGGCTTACTTCACATCTTGTCACTGTCTCAATTGGATATATACGCAATGTCCGACTTGTTGCTATATCAAGTATTCGAATTCCATCCAAGCCAATCTGGAAGCCATCATAATTTAATTAAGGTGATTAATCAATTGAAGTCACGTTTTTCCTTTTCTTTTTAAAATGATTCAGGGATCAAACAACAATCCTCGGTATCAGTTCAACCATTATGCCATCATTTTTTGAAGAAAACCAGTTCGCCTTGTACTCACAAACCTGGCAAAGAACATCTATGTCGCTCTGACCTGCACCTTCTGACAAGAGCTTGACACGGAACTTCTGCACGCCGCTACTCCCGTCCTGCTGGGTCTCAGTCTTTGGAATTGCCTTGACAACCCTACCCGAGGGCCCCGATCCTTTTTGCTCCTTCCCGTTTGCGAAACCAATTGGCCTCCCATAATCATCAAAAATCACACCAGAGGACGAAGCAGAGTCGCTGCCCCCAGCACCATAAGGCACCACCTTGCCCCCATTGTAAGCAAATACACCATCTTGGTACCCTCCGTAATCATACCTTGACCCAATCTCCGGGTTCTGATTACCCACATCCCCGTGCATACCCTGGTTTCCATACTTCCCATAATTTGAACTGCCCTCGTATAAATTTTCGTAGCCGGAGGACGATGGATAAGAAGTCGAATACAACGTAGAGTTTGAATTGTAATTTTGGCTAGGGTTCGAATGGTCATAATTCAGAGCCCCTTGATTCTGATCATACGCATAATAGGGCGTCGGTTGGGGATCGAGGTGAGGGAAACTGTACGGCTCAGGAGAGGGATTGAATGATTGAGAATTAGGGTTTGGTGGGTACGTGGGAGGTGGATTGAGGGCGTGATCGGTGTATTGGGGATGTGGAGGATACGCCGAAGAATTAGAATAAGCAGAGTAATCCGAGGAAGAATAAGTGGACGAAACTGGAGGAGCAGACGCAAAGGAAACAGGGAAGGGGTTGAACTGGGGTGGATCGTTGGGGTTCGAGCTAGGGTTAGGGTAAGGGTTAGGGTTAGGGTTTTGAAGGTGAGATTGATAATAATGATAGTATGAAGAACCTGTATTGCTTTGTTGCATGTCGGAATTCTGTAACATGATTTTCTGAAATGGTTTGTTGCTGATTAGGGATTTGAGGATCTGAGAAGACGAATTTGAAGGAGAGATTTGTGAGGTTCGAATCGGTGGGAGAAGATTGTGGATTTAAGAGAGAAGTTGCTGGTTGAAAATAGAGAGAGAAAGATCCGAGTAGAAGCTTGTGCTTTACACCGACGCCCGCCAAAGTTCGTTGGTTGGGAACGCATTGGTCTTCCTTTTATTGGTGTAAGCTAGCCTTTTGGGCTAGCTTTTCTTAAAACATTTTTTTTTTGGCTCATTTTTTTTTGTATTTTAAATTTTAAAAATTATTTTTCCATTCATCTTGGTGAGGAAAACATAATCAGGCTCTTATGGGCAATTTTATCTTTTTGATTTTTTTGGACTAAAAATTTTAAAAAGTTAAAGTTGTTCATTTCACAAAAAAAATCAAAAAATTAAAAAATTAAAAAATTAAATAAAAGCAAAAATTCTCGTAATATTCTACTTAAACTATTACTACTTTTAAAATATAATAATACACATTATTCATATTTTATTTACTACTACTAATAATTATATATAATTGTTAATATTAAATATATAAAATGATAAAATTATCTACTTTCAATAAAAAAAAATAAAAAAAGTTAACTTTTTAACAAAACAATTAATTTTTTAAAAATTGGCATAAAATCTAAGTTATCAAATAACTTATTTTGAGTTAAATTTAACTTTTTAATTATAAATGCAAAAAAAAATTTAAAAAATAACTTATAAATTAGCTGTAACTTGAGGTTTAAATTGCAGTTTGTTAGCCCAAGAGCTTTTTTATTTAATTTTGATGATTTTCATAATTTATTTTTTAAGAATAAATGGTTTTAAATGGATAATATTTTATATTTCCAAAATGAAAGTGTTAACACATTTTGAACAATCAAAGTTGACACCTTAGCAAAAAAAAAATGACTTTTATCTCAAAAGATTCAAACACTTAAGAATTCTTTAATTAGAATTTTTTGTGTTGATATTAATTGAAAATTAAGTCAAACACTTTTCAAGCAAAGTATACTTGAAACTTATCAAGTGTGTCAACACTAATTGATCAAATGCTTTGACACCATAACTGTGTTTTAAGTTGATCTTCCGATACCAAAAAATTAGTGTCAACACAAAACTACCGAGGCTTCCTGCAGAGATTTAGTGTCGACACTAGAGATAAGTTGAGTCGACACCAAATGGTTCCTCCGAATGTTAAAGTTTCAAATGAGTCGACACCAGATTTATTTGTGTCGACCCCAGAACGTTGGAAGGTGAAGTGCAGAATTTGTGTCGACCCCTCAGAACATTCGTGTCGACTCAACCATTTGAAGAACCATGCCCTAGACATGTTGTGTCCACACCAAAGATATTTGTGTCGACCCTGAAGACGAAAATTCAAAATACGGCAGATCTCAACGATTGGATTTTTGGCATTTATTGCCTTCACCTACCTCCAACGGTCAAGAACTCACAAAAACTTATATAAGGAGTTACTTCTCAGCATTTAAAACACAAAGAGAGACTTTCATTTATTGTTCTATTACTCAAATCCATCTCAAAAATCATTAAGCTCATTTTTATTGCTGCAACTCATGTTCTTGTTCCTCATATCTCTTTACCATTTCATTTATTGTAAATCAATCTTGTAAAGAG
>JAOTRH010000018.1:5384554-5410665 GCA_034768845.1 Heliamphora exappendiculata | reverse complement strand
ATATCCCTCAATCCCTTCACATCACCGTTTGGGAGCTTTCTATGACACCCAAAAGTTGTTTGGGGGCATCATGCCCCAATCATTTTGAACTCTTAGATACGCAACAAAGATCTTGACTATTAAATTAAATATATAATAATAAAATAAAAAGACAATGGTTTTACACAATCCACGGTGGTTTTCTATTTTTTTCGCCAAAAATTAAAGCAATATGTCTCATGCCATTGCATATGACCATTATTATTGCTATACATGAAAATTCCTACTACTTAATATCATAATTTCTACTATTACATATGACCAATGCTAAACTCAATGTCACAACTTTTACCAGAACATGTGATTACTTTTATAACTACTTATGACAATTTTTACAACTCAATGTTACAATTTTTACCACAACATATGATTACAACTTGACATAAGAACTTCTACCACTCCATGTGATCTTTGGAAGTGATGTGGTATGTCAAAAATTGGTGGAAGAACAATTGTATTTCTACTACACAATATCACAAAAATTACCACTTGAGTAGATGACTTTTACACTCTATATGATCCATGGAAGCAATGTGATAAGTCAAAGGTTTGAGTAAGAATAGTTGGGTAACTACCACTCAATCTGATCATAATTATTACTAGAGTTGACCACTTCTACCACTAGATATGATAACTTCTACCACCGAATGTGAACTTTGGATGCCATGAGATAAGACTTTGGTCATAGGTCAATGGTGTTTCTACAACGATATGTAACAACTTATAATGCTTAGATTGACGAATTCGACCACAAAATGTGACACTTGGATGCAATGTGGTAACGCTTGTTTCATAGGTTGTGTATTTCTACCTCTCAAAATGAATACTTCTATCACTCAACATGATAACTTCTACCACCATTTATGACCCTTGTATTATATTTGCTACAATTTTGGTCATAGGTCAAGTAAGTTTCTACCAATATATGGGACAACTTCTACCACCAAGTATGACTATTTCTACCACTAAACATGACACTTGGATGCTATGTGTTACCACATTGGTCCTTGGTCAAGTGATTTTCTACTACTATATGTGACCACTTCTACCACTAAGTATGACAAATTCTACAACTAACTATGACACTTGGATGCCATATGGTACCACTTTGGTCATAGGTCAAGTGACTTATACCACCTTATATGACCACTTATACCACTATGTAAGACCAATTCTATCACAAAATGTAACACTTGGATGCCATGTGGTACCACTTTGATCATAGGTTAAGTGACTTCTACCACCTAATATGACAAATTCTATAACTATGTATGATCAATTCTACCACAACATGTGATACTTGGATGCAATGTAATAGCACTTTGGTAATAGGCCAAGTGAATTCTACCACCTAATATGACCACTTCTACCACTATGCATGACCAATTCTACCACAGCATGTGACACTTGGATGCAATGTGATAGCACTCTGGTCATTGATCAAGTGAATTCTACCACCTAATATGACAACTTCCACCACTATGTATGATCAATTTTACCACAAAATGTGACACTTGGATGCAATGGGATAACACTTTGGTCATTAGTCAAGTATATTTCTACCACTAAATGTGACCAATTATACCACTGTGTATGACCAATTCTACCACAAATGTGACACTTGGATTCCATATGTTACCACTTTGGTCATAGGTCAAATGAGTTTCTACTACTATATATGACCACTTGAACCACCATAGGATGCCAAGTAAACACATTTTCGTGTCTTTCTGGGTTTGTTCCATTTTCAAAGAAAACGTGTTTGGTAAACGCGTTTTTAATGTAAATATATAAAAGCGTTATTACTAACAACGTTTTTAGTGTAAAAATATTTTTGTAAAGAAAGTGTGTTTAGTAAACACGTTTTTAATGTAAATATATAAAAGCGTTATTACTAACAACGTTTTTAGTGTAAAAATATTTTTGTAAAGAAAGTGTGTTTAGTAAACACGTTTTTAATGTAAATATATAAAAGCATTATTACTAACAACGTTTTTAGTGTAAAAATATTTTTGTAAAGAATGTATGTTTAGTAAACACGTTTTTAGAGTTGATAGTTTGAAAAATATATTTTGTGACGGTATTTTTTTATCTCTAATAGTTTTCGCGACTCAAGAAGTTGTGACGATTGAAATACCGTCGCAAGAGCAAAGAAGAGTCTGGCACCCCAAAATCTCTCTGAAAATCACGCCCAACGCGCTGGTTGAGCGCCAACCCCAGCATACTCTTTCCTCCACATGTGAAATGTTTTGTTGCTAATAGTTTTTTGTGACAGAATTTTTTCATCGCTGATAGTTTTTGCGACCAAAAAAGTTAAGACGATTGAAAAGCCTTCGCTGATAGTTTTTAACTTAATTAATTTGTTAAAATAAAATATTACCCTAAAAACGTGTTTTTTAAACACGCTTTTTTTACAAAAATATGTTTACACTAAAAACATTATTAGCAATAACGCTTTTATAGATTTACATTAAAAGCATTTTTGCTAGAAACGCTTTCTTTGGAAGCTCAGATGAAAAACTTTTACTACAAAGGTCAAAGAGAAAGCTATGTGATCATAGCATGCCATGAATTAAAGCAAAGGTATTAGCAGAAATATATTTTTACCATCCAAATATGAACACTTTTAGCACTCTATATGATTCTTGGAAGCAATGTGGTAAACCTAAGGTGGAAGAACAATTGTGTTTCCACAACTCAATGTGATCACTCCATGTGATCCTTGAAAGTGATGTGGTAAGTCAAAGATTGGTATAACAATAATTGTGTTTCTACCACTCACTTAAGACAACAATTACCACTAGAGATGAGGATTTTTACCTATGTGATCTTTGGAAGCAATGTGGTAAGTCAAAGGTTAGTACAAGACCAAGAGTGTTTCTACCACTCAAAGTGACTACTTCTACCATAGGACATGACCATTTCTACCATGGAATGTGACCATAAGATGCCAAGTGATATGTCAAAGGTGAAAGGCCAACAGTGTTTCTACCACTCAAAGTGACCACTTCTACCACAGGACATGACCGCTTCTACCATGGAATGTGACCATTAGATGCCATGTATTAACTTAAAGGTTTAAGGCCAAGAGTATTGCTACCACCGGACATGACCATTTCTACCACTGGACATGACCATTTCTACCATGGAATGTGACCATAAGATGCCAAGTGATATGTCAAAGGTGAAAGGCCAGCAGTGTTTCTACCACTCAAAGTGACCACTTCTCCCACAGGACATGACCACTTCTACCATAGAATGTGACCATTAGATGCCATGTATTAATTTAAAGGTTTAAGGCTAAGAGTATTTCTACTACCGGACATGACCATTTCTACCATTGGACATGACTATTTCTACCACTCAATGTGACCATTGGTTCCCATGTATTAACTTAAAGGCTTAAGGCCAAGAGTGTTTCTATGGGAGTAGGTCAAGTGAATTTCTACCACAATATATGACAACTTCTACCACTCGATATGATAGCTTCTACCACAAAATGTGACCCAATCATTCCTTGTGCAAACACTTTGGTAGTAGGTCAAGTGAATTTCTACTATAATATGTGACAACTTCTACTACTACATATGATAGCTTCTACCACAAGATGTGACCCAGCCATTCCATGTGCAAACACTTTGGCCCTATGTGAAGTCAATTTCTACCACAACAAATGACCATTTCTATGACTCGACATGATAGATTCTACCACAAAATGTGACCCAACCATTTCATGTGCAAATACTTTGGCCTTAGGTGAAGTCAATTTCTACCACAATATATGACTACTTCTACCCCTCAGCATGATAGTTTCTACTACAAAATGTGACCCTACAATGCCTTGTGCTAACACTTTAGTAGCAGGTCAAGTGAATTTCAACCACAATATGTGACAATTTCTACCACTCAATATGATCATTTCTACCAAAATATATGACCCAATCATTCCATGTGTAAACACTTTGGCTCTAGAACAAGTGAATTTCTACCACAATATATGACAATTTCTACCACTCAATATGATAGCTTCTACAACAAAATGTGACCCAAGCATTCCATGTGCAAATACTTTGTTAGTAAGTCAAGTGTATTTCTATCACAATATTTGATAACTTCTACCACTCAATATGATCATTTCTACCACAAAATGTTACCCAACTATTCCATGTGCAGTCACTTTGGGAGTAGGTCAAGAAAATTTCTACCACGATATATGACAACTTCTACCGCTCGATATGACAGCTTTTACAACAAAATGTGACCCAACCATTTCATGTGCAAACACTTTGGCCCTAGGTAAAGTCAATTTCTACCATAATATATGACTGGTTCTACCACTCCACATGATCAATTCTACCACAAAATGTGACCCAAGCATTAAATGTGCAAACACTTTGGGTGAAGGTCAAGTGTATTTCTACCACAATATATGACAACTTCTACCACTCTATATGATAGCTTCTACCACAAAATGTGACCCAACCATTCCATGTGTAAACACTTTGGCCCTAGGTGAAGTCAATTTCTACCACAACATATGACCACTTCTACCACTTGACATTATAGCTTCTACCACAAAATGTGACCCAACCATTCCATGTGCAAATACTTTGGCCCTAGGTCTAGTGAATTTCTACCACAATATTAACAACTTCTACTACTCGATATGATAATATCTACCACAAAATGTGACCAAACCATTCCATGTGCAAACACTTTAGCTCTAGGTGAAGTCAATTTCTACCACAATATATGACTTGTTCTACCACTCAACATGATCATTTCTACTACAAAATGTGACCAAAGCATTTCATGTGCAAACACTTTGGGAGTAGGTCAAGTGTATTTCTATTATAATATATGACAACTTCTACCACTTGATATAATAGCTTCTACCATAAAATGTGACCCAACCATTCCATGTGCAAATACTTTGGCCCTAAGTGAAGTCAATTTCTACCACTATACGTGACTACTTCTACCACACAACATGAAATTTTTTACCACTATTTGTGACCCTTGGATACCATTTGCCAACACTTTGGTCTTAGGTCAAGTTTGTTTCTACCATCCTATGTGACCATTTCTACCACACAATATGACAACTTCTACCACTATACGTGACCCTTATAAGTCATGTGGTAACACTTTGATCCTAGGTCAAGGGTGTGACCACAACTACTACTCAATATAAACATTTTTACCATGACATGTCACAAACAACTAGCGTTGTATTTGCGACGATAAATGGTAGGTGCAAAACTAGCATTGTATTTGCGACGGTAAACTTACCATCATTAAAAACATGATATTAATATTGTGTGCTATTGCGTTGGTAGTAATAAATGTCCTGGGGACATTTTAAGTGATACTATTTGCGACAGTTTAAATTTGTCGCTGAAAACAGCATTTTTCAAACCATTTGTGACAATATTGACACCGTTGTTAAAAAAATTGCCCGTCGATAATAGTTTTAGGGACGGAATTTTTCCATCGCTAATAGTTCTTGCGACCTAAGAAATTGTGACTATTGAAATGCTGTCGCAAAAATAAATAAGAGTCTGGCACCCCAAAATCTCTCGGGAAGTCACGCCCAACGCGCTCTCAAGTGCAGGTTGAGCGCCACCCCTAGCATACTCTTTCCTCCACACGTGAAATATTGTGTTGCTAATATTTTTTGCGACGGCATTTATTTATTGCTGATAGTTTTTGCGACCCAAAAAGTTGTGACGATTGAAAATCCGTCGCAAGAGCATAGTGAATCCGTTAAAATAAAATATTACCCTAAAAACGTATTTACTAAACACACTTTCTTTACAAAAATATTTTTACACTAAAAATGTGTTTACTAAACATGCTTTATTATAACAAAAATATCTTTACACTAAAAATGTGTTTATTAAGCACGCTTTCTTTATTTAAAAGTTTTTTTTCTTAAACTATAACTTTTATTTATATTATTTATAAAAAAATATTATGTGATTACTTAGCTACAGTTATCGAGTCAATCTAAATTTTTATATGGATAACAAGCTTATTGAATTTTAAGTAATAAACGGATTCAATCATAAAAAAATATTTAAGAATTAAATAAAAAATATGAACAAAGTTTAAACTCATTGAGATTAACTTGAACTATGGGACAAAACCATTTTTAGTTGCTAATCTGTCATATGCATTGTTAAAATAAAAGGTGTAAAAAAAAAGTGTATTAAATTAGAAGTAATGTATTAAATTAAAAGTGCAAGAAAAAGTGTATTAAATTGGAAGCAATATATTAAATTAAAGGTGTAAAAAAAAGTGTATTTCTACCACTCAAAGTGACCATTTCTACCTTGGACATGACCACTTCTACTACTCTATGTGATCATTTGAAGTAATATATTAAATTAAAAGTGTAAAAAAAAGTGTATTTCTACCACTATATGTAACCACTTCTACCACATGACATGGCCACTTTAACCATAGAATGTGACCATAGGATGCCAAGTGCTAAAATAATGGTGTAAGGCCAATAGTATTTTTATCACTCAAAGTGACCACTTCAACCACTAGAGATGACCACTTCTACCATAGAATGTGACCATATGATACTAAGTGGTATATCAAATGTGTAAGGCCAAGAGTGTTTCAAAGTGACCACTTCAACCACTAGAGATGACCACTTCTACCGTGGAATGTGACCATAGGATGTCATGTGGTATGTCAAATGTGTAAGGCCAAGAGTGTTTCTACCACTCAAAGTGACCACTTCTACAACAACAAATGATCACTTCTACCATGGATTGTGACCATAGGATGCCAAGTGATAAGACAAAGGAGTAAGGGCAAGAGTGTTTCTACCACTCAAAGTGACCTCTTGTACCACTAAACATGACAATTTCAACCATTGAATGTGATCATTGGGTGCCATGTGGTAAGTTTTAGGTATTAGGTTAAGGGTGTTTCAACTACTCCAAGTGACCATTTCTACCACTAAACATGACAATTTCTACTACTAGATGTGACCCTCGAATGCCATGTGCTAGAATTTTGGTCATATGTCAAGTATGTTTCTACCACAATATATGACCACTTCTAAGATAATGGTGTAAAGCCAAGAGTATTTCTACCACTCAAAGTGGCCACTTCTACCACTAGAGATGGCCACTTCTACCATGAAATGTGACCATAGGATGCCAAGTGATATGTCAAATAAGTAAGGCAAAGAGTGTTTCTACCACCATATGTGACCACTTCTACCATAGAATGTGGCCATAGGATGCCAAGTGGTATGTCAAAGGAGTAAGGCAAAGAGTGTTTCTACCACTCAAAGTAACAACTTCTATCACTAAACATGATAACTTCTACCACCAAATGTGACCCATGCATGAAATGTGCTAAGTCTTATGTCTTAGATCAAGTGTGTTTCTACAACTCAAAGTGACAACTTATACCACTAGATGTGACCTTTGCATGCCATGTGTTAATTATTTGGTCTTAGGTCAAGTGTGTTTCTACCACTGAACATGAGAACTTTTACCACCAAATGTGACCCTTGGATGAAATGTGCTAAGTCTTTTGTCTTAGGTGAAGTGTATTTCTACCACTTAAAGTGACAACTTCTACCACTAAACATCATCACTTCTACCACTCCATATGACCATAACTTTTCATGTGGTAAGTCAATGGTTTAAGACCAAGGGTGTTTCTACCACTCAAAGTGAGCACTTCTACCACTGAACATGATCACTTCTACCACTGCATGTGACCTTCGGATGCTTTGTATTAACTTAAAGGTTTAAGGTCAAGAGTGTTTCTACCACCATATGTGATCACTTCTACATTTGCTCATGACCCCTTTTACCACTTTATGTGACCATTGGATGCCATGTATTAACTTAAAAGTGTTAGGACAAGAGTGCTTCTAGCACTATATGTGACAACTTCTTCCACCGGACACGATCACTTTTATCACTCAATGTGACCATTGGATGCTATGTATTAACTTAAAGGTTTAAGGCCAATAGTATTTCTACCATTATATGTGACCACTTTTTAAATTTGTATGAAAACTATCAAAAAAAGAGAATGTGTCATTAAGATGTACAATTATTTTCAATCCAATTCAAATATTATAAGGAGTGATCTTATTGAAGATTTTAAACATTGTAATTACATATAAAATCAAGTTTATTTATTTTTTTAGTTTGAGTATTGCAAATAGTACATCTAGTGTGTGAAAGGCAAAAAAAAATACAAATTTATTTGCGACAATATAGATTCCGTCGTTAAAAAAAGTTTCAGTCGCTAATAGTTTTTGCGACGATTATTTTCCATCACTAATAATTTTTGCGACGCAAAAAATTGTAACTATTGAAATGCCGTCGCAAAAACAAAGAAAAGTACAGCACCAATGCTCCCTGGAAATTGCGTCCAACATGAGCTCAGGCGCAGGTTGAGCGCTCCCTCGGGAAGCAAAAACGACGGTATTTTAATACCATCGTCAATGTAAAATTCTGGCACCAGCACCAAAATCATGTCTCTGAAAATCGCGCCCAATGCGCGCTCAACGGCGAGTTGAGCGCCACTATCAGAATAGTCATTCCCCACACGTGTTGTTAATTTTAAACATTGAACGGTTAAGATTAAACTTAAAGATCCAATGGCCCAAAACACTTTGGGGCATCGTGCCCCAATACCGCCTTTGGGTATGCGAGCACGACCCCACCGTTTGGCAGAGAGTTACAACCTAGACTCGCATCTTCTCTTCGAAAATCACCCGCTAAACCTAGATTAACTCTCTCGACACGGTCCTTCTCCTTCCTCGACTCGATTAGGGCTCCGATTGATTTGCTTCTTGTTTCGACTCTTCGTTTTAAGCCACATTCGAGCTTGCTTTTGATTCGAACCGGTTAGTTTTGACTGCTCGGTTCCTCGATGTCTCGGTGTTTTCCGTACCTTCATCCTGGGTACAGGAAGATTGGCACCGGCCACGAGGCATTGACCGAATCAATCAAGGTTTGTTAATGGCAATCGCGCTGTGTTTTTTTGCTGTTCTTGAGTATCTTTAGACTCGACTGCTTTTTCTATTCGGTTTGATATCGGGCTACTGATTCGGAACAAGGGAAAATAGATTAAGGAGTTTAGAATTGCATGGTTGAACAAATTAATCAAGCCCATCAATGGGAACCTAAAGATGACCGAATCGGATTCCAACTTTATGACCTTTCTTATACTGGGTTTGAATTATTGCCATAATGGTTGAGGTTTTCTTGGTAGAATTGTTATACCGCCGAACTTGTTATCTTCCGTGGGATCTAATAGAGAAAAAATGGGTTTGCAAAAGATATTGAGATATTTTACTTGTCATGATGCTTGATTTGCCGGTAAACAGTATGATCAAGGAGGAGAGTTAGGAGAAGTGTTTGGCCAAAAGTGAATTTCACACACTATATTTCATTATCCTTGCGATGAGTTCATATACAAAGGGTACAACTAAGAGACGTGAAAGAATACAAAGACTTCCGAAACCATAAATGGTTAACTTATCCAAACTAACTCTTATCTAGCAGCCCTTGCTAGATGAGTCCATAGACTACGACTTCGAGGAAGGACGTTTAGCTTGAATCATCATATGAGAAGTGTTTAGTCTAAAATGAATCTCACAATATATTTCGTTATCCTTGGGATGAGTTTATATACAAGGGTACAACTAAGAGAGGTGAAGGAATACAAAGACTTCCGAAACTATAAATGGTTGTCTTATCCAAACTAACTCTTATGTAACAGCCTGTGCTAGATGAGTTGATGGACTACGACTTCGAGGAAGAATGTTCAGCTTGAATCACCATATCACTATATTTGAAATGGAGATGGGGGTTACCTCTTTGGAAAAATATCAGCAATCTAACACTCGGTGCAGGCAACCTTGCATGTACAAAATTGAAGTCGGTCTCAACATGTTTTGATGCATGCATCAAAAATGGGATTAGCAGGAAGATAAATGGCACCAATATTATCACACCGTAGTATTAGAGGTGAAGGAAGAAAAGAATTCAATTTAAATAACAGTGATTGAATCCAAGTAAGTTTACGGCAAGATCATTTAATGCTTTGTATTCAGACTATGGGTATGAACGGGCCATCGCCCGTTGTTTGCAAGTAGGCCGGGAAATAAGATTAGATCGAGATTGATAGCACTATCAGTAGACTTGTGATCATCATGCATCCTACCCAGTCAGAGTAAAAAAGGGTGGTAATTTTGTCTCATTGGTATAAGAGATAAGTTAGCCAAGATCAAAACTTTGACGAAGATACCAGACGTGAATTTGTTTCATGGAGACCCAATGAGCTTCAGTGGCAGCATGCATGTATTGGAAAACCTTATTTATGACAAAGGAAATGTAGGGCTGAGTTAACGAGAGATATTGCAATATACCAATAATTCTTCTTTAAAGAGTAGGATCAGACATAGGAGGGCCAGAATGCTGAGAGAGCTTAATCAAGGGTGAAATATGAGTGCGGACACCTTCAGTCTCCTTCTCCTTGATGTTGGATTTGGAGATAACATCTAGAATATATTTCTTTTGAGATAAAAAAACTCTTTTAGAATGGGGAATAACTTCTATGATGAGAAAATAATGTAAAGATCCCTAGTTTTTAAGTGAGAAATCGTATCCGAAGTGTTTGAGAGAGAAATCATGACCCAACTGAGTAATAAGAGACGATAACATGAATGATTAATTTCCAATGATTATTATATCATCTACATAAATGAGGAAAAACACTTAAACTCCATTATGAAAGTAAATGAAGAGTGAAGAATCAGCCTTGGAACTGTGAAAACCAAGATTCGTTAACTGCATAGTAAGCCAATGAAACGAGACACAAGGAGCTTGTTTGAGACCATACAAACCTGTGTGCAATTTACAAAGATGAATGGGATGATTAGGATCAATAAATTCAGTAGGTTGAGACATGTACACTTTTTCATTGAGTGTCATACAGAAAAGCATTGTGGACATCAAGCTGCCGAATGGACCATCCATGAGAAATAGCAACGGATAATATGACGTGGATGATAGTGCGTTTAACAACAGGACCAAAGGTTTTTGAGTAGTCAACGTCGTGCTGTTGATTAAAGCCCTTAGCAATTAACGAGTTTTGTAATGCTCAAAAGTGCCACCAACTTTCCTCTTTATAGAATACACCCAATTGCAACCAATGATCTTCATATTAGGAGTAGATAGCACGAGTGACTAGATGCCATTGTGAAGAAGTGATTGAGTTTGTGAACCATAGTGACGTGCACCAATGCCATAGTAAAAGAAATAGGTTCAATGGCATCAAAAGAGGGAAGAGACGGATCACGGGCAATAAGCACGGCAAAAGATTTGTTATGTTTGGGATTGGGCCGAAGGACTACATGGTGTGTTTGGGTAGGTCTTGAAGTGGTGGCATGAGAAGCTGGTGGAGAGAGAGCATTGTGAGTATGAGATATATGATGGTAGACTGTGGTGGACATATGGGTGGGAGATTAACAAGAAGATTGATGCTAGCTGGGGGATAATGATGGAAACTTTGACGTACAAGGGATGAGGAAGGATGGACAGGTGGAACATGAAATGGTTGAGAAGTGGAAATGGGTCTCAGAGAAGATGGGAGTGCCGAACCATGTGGGGATAATGATTGGGTGGCCGATACATGGGTAGAAAAACATGGAATAGATGTTAAAGGAGAAGAGGATAAAGCACTTGAAACAAAGGGGACTTAGTGGCCAACACTTGAGGTGAAGTGGTAGCACTCGAAACAAATGGAAGAATAGTTTGGGAAGATAAATTGTGAGCATCAGAAAAAAGGGATGGAATATGGCATTTGAGATTGGTTTGTGATTGTGCCAGCACATGGGATAAAGAATGAGGGGCTGGTTGGAGAGTGGAAATGGGAATAGATTGGGATGACGTGTAGGCACATGAGATAAAGATAATGGGGGATCCTTCGAGAGGTTATCGGGATAAAGGCCAGAGGAGTTAGGATAGACAGGTGGTTTTGGAGGATAAGAGGGAGAAGTAGAATTTTGTGTGGATAGAATAAAATTTGAAATTGCCCAAGGAGAGGGATCCAAAAAAGAAAGAGATGACTTAAAGGAGTTTAGAAGTAGCAAACGAAAAACATTGCTCGTCAAATCGAACACATTGAGCAATGTAAATGCAATCTGTAGAGGGGTCAAAGACTCGAGGCGAATGCAATTCAAATAAATCACTATAGCCAAGAAAAATACACGGCTGGGATAGAAATTGCATTTTGTGCCGACTTTATGGTCGGATGTATAGAAATTATAGACACCCAAATATCTTGAGAAATGAGTAATTCGGCGAAGAATGAAATAATGTTTGAAACAAAGTTCGGCCATTTAAAAGAGTAGATGAAAGGAGGTTAATAAGATAAACAGTGGTTGAAAAAGAAATTTCCAATATTTGAAGAGGCCGTGACTATGAGCCATACGGGTCAAATTAGTTTTAATAACTTGACTGTTCATTGATTGGGTGGATCTATATGTTCCAGGGTGGTGAGACGTGGTGTAGCGCAGTCTGGTTAGTGCATTTGTTTTGGCTACATAGGGCTATAGGTTCGAATCTTGTCACATTGATGTGATGTTGAAGTTAACAAATACCAAAATATGAACATTCATCGACTTGCCTTCTCTAACTCGTGACTCGTATATTGACAACGTATGTTAAAACATTTTGCTCATGGTTGTGAGACCATTAGAGGCAATGAAGGTTGCCCTGTTGGGAAAAAAAGTTATGTAGTTCACGATATTGACCACCCTAGTTAGACTGAATCAATTTGATTTTGGGACTAAGTAACCAACTATGGCCTTTTGAAATTTGGGAATATAGAGAACACATTAGATTTGATTTTGGGACTAAGTGATCAACTATGGCTTTTGGAATTTTGGAAAAATAGAGAACATATCAGATTTGCAAGCCATAGAACAAAACCAAATAAACTTTGAATAATCATCAATGAAGATTACATAATAAGAAAAACTGTCATTAGAACCCCATACATCAGTAAAAATAAGATCCAATGGCATAACATTGATGAAACTTGTATTACCAAAAGACGATGTGGAAGACTTGCCAAGTTGACAAATATGACAAATAGAAAACAAACTATGGAGAAGAAAATGACCTTATTTCGACGAAGAACATGACAATAACAACACGAGGAGGGCGACTTAAACGATGATGCCATTGATTGAGCGAGACTCACTCAACGTTGAAGAGAGGAGTGACAATTGTGGTTAAAGATGGTGTGAAGCAATAAATGCCATTTTTATTTTTCATGTGCCGAAGAATTTTCTTAGAGACCTGATCCTTCACAAAAAGGAAAAAATGGAATTATCTTTGCAAAATTGATGAACATATAGTAGGGGCTCAGTAATTGCAAGAACAATGAAGAATATTAGATAAGTGCAAAGAGGAGGTAGAAGAATGAAGAGTGGATGAACTTGTATTACAAATTTGAAGATCCTTACCATTTCCTACACGGAGTTGATCAAGGCCTTGATATTCATCTTGAATAGTGAAATTGGAAAGATCGGGATGCCATGATGAGTCGCCTCAGGGACCAATCAAAGTGGTGAGGCAAGTTATGGTTGGAGAAGGCAGCTAAATGTGAAGTGAGTGGTTGAGTACGGTTATAACGTTGGTAACAATAGTTGACTAAGATGATTTTTACTATTACAAATTTCACATGATGACGCTACTCATTGGGAAAACCCCGTTTATTATTATAGGAACGACCATCACAACAATAAAAAAACCAGGGGATCGTTCACCGGAATGAAAAGAACCATAGTAACGATGATTAGAAAAGGGTCCAAGATTGATTGGTCTTTGGTGGTCCCATTCTTCACGCGTTGTTCCCAGACTTCACTCTTTCAACACTTGTATACTTTATAAATAGTCAGGTGTGCCCTTGCCCTTGTCTCCAAGTGAGCAAGATTTGTAGTTGGGGCTAAGGAATCAAAAGAAGGGGGAAGAGAAGCAGGTAACACGGAGGAATCATGATGAAGATATTCATAGCTAAGAAGACTGTGGAGTTCAGAGAAAGAGATGGGTTCTGGACGGGCAGTGACACTAGTAACAAGATCCTTGAACTCAGGTCGCAGACTGTAGAAAGTGTAAATATTGAAATTAGTGGCAGAGAGGGAATGACCTGTGGCGACAAGTTCATCAGAGATAAGCTTGGCCGAATGGAGATGGGTAGAAATAGCTTTATTATCTTGCTTGAGTTGTTGAAGGGCATGTGAAGTTGGAAAATGTGAGTATTAGAAGGAGAAGCAAGGGCAACGTCATTAGCGGCCCATATCTGATGGGAGGAGGTAAAATCCACAACTAAGGACAAGGCATCTTCAGAAAGAGGAGAGATGAGAAGACTCATAAGCATTTGATCTTGACGAATTCATGCATGATGAGTGGGGATATCTTGAGCGGTAGTGGTGTCATCATTGTGAATAGTGGGTGGATGGCATGGGGTACTGCATTAACATAGCCTATTAGGGCATGGCCATTAAGAAAATGAATGGGTTTTCCCATAGAGATATTTGGTAGAGGTAAATTTAAGAGAGAAAATGGTGAGCACTAGAAAGAGAGGTGGAGTGGTGAGGAAAATTGAGTGGAGTTGTTAACAGCACTTGCGGAAGAGGAAGCGGATGATGCCATAGAATGTACGTGGCTTGGCTCTGATACCACGTTAGGAGAAGTGGTTGGCCGAAAATGAATCTCACACAATATTTCAGTGTCCTTGTCATAAGTTATATGCAAGAGTACAACTGAGAGATATGAAAGAATACAGACTTTCAAAACAATAAATGGTTATCTTACCCAAACTAGCTCTTATCTAACAAAGAGGTGCAATTGGTGTAGTTTGGTTATGATGCGACCATGCATGAGCTAACTTGTTACTCGCTGTGTAAAAGTTTGATAAACTATTAGAAAAGTAGAAGAAAGCTGCTACAATGCTTTTATATGCGCCTTCTTGTATTTATAGTAGGTTTTCATGCTTCAATGCCCTTGTATTACCCTGGGAAGTTGTAGTTATAGCAGTCGCATTTGCCTTGCTAGTGAGGGAGTAGAAAGAACATTGTAATGCCTCCACACCTTCCTGGGATGAATATAGGATATGTGCTATGCTTCAATGTCATAGTGTATTTTAAGGAAGCTTCTAACTGATATATTCTCAATTTAGTGTAGGGGTGATGTGTCACCAATTGGTTCTGTATACCCAACTTCTATAATGGAATAGAGATGATGGATGCTAGGTACATAGAAACCCAAGCCTTGTAATGGAATAGAGATGATGGATGCTGGGTGCATAGAAACCCAAGCCTTGGATTGCCAGTTGAATAAAACGTTGATTCTTACATTCCGGTTGACCTCAAGAAGGAGCGCATTGTCTACACAAAGGTAGATTGAATGAGCTTTTTGTATTCACCATGGGAATTAAGGAATTTGTGCTACGAAATTTGGATGGAACTTATTAGTGGTTAAATTGGTACTCGAATTTGGTCTAACTTGGGAGTTGATTTGTTGCTTGATGAAAGTCCGGAGCAGTTTGCTTCTTGCATAGATGTATGTGTGTTAATTACACAAGACTTCACAAAACCATTTACTTAATTGGATTATTTATGATCGGATTCTTGTGAGTGAATAGCCTTTTTATTTAAAAAATAATAGTCCATATTATTACATTGGTAATGGCTGCGTAACCTTTACATCTACTTTTTGGCTGCTCGAGTTAGAATTTGTTATAATTTGAGGAATAATGGAGGAGTTGGTTGTTGGTAGAAAATTTCCAGATGCAAGTTTAAAAGGAAATAAAATGTGTCTAGATGTGAAGAGTTGCCCTATAAAAAGTGGATATATGCATACATTTATAGTATTTGTGAAAGTTTAAATAGGCTGGCAGGCTGGTTCTTTGGGCTCTCTGCATGGCCAGTGGTCACTACCTCTATTAGACGCTTCTTCAATTAAGTCTAAGATCAAGATTCAATAGTGAATACAGCTTGGTTAAGGTGCTGGTCCTTTGCAAGAAAGAAAGTAGCGGTGTGAACTCATTCAATGTTGTAGGTTTCTGGGCCATGGTTTTGAGTCTTTTGACTATTTAATCAAAAAGATTATTGGGGAGTTTGGCTTATATTTGAGAACACTTTCTGATTGTCATATAATTGAAGTTGTGTCTAATTTAGGCCACCAGTCATTTTCTTTTCATGTTCTGTTGTTCTTAATGAAAAACATAACCAGGAAAACCATTTTTCTGTTATTTACTTTTACCAGTACTGCCTAAGAATCAAACTAATTACGTTCCTGAGGGAATATATGTACTTAAAAGGTTAATCAGAAATAAATGCTAATATATGGACTCTGAACCACGGTAATTGGTGTTCTTTTGGCCACTACTTCTATGCCGCTTTGGATTATGCTGAATGTGTCATTTTTAGTAAAGCAAGTTTTCCTTGCATAAAATGTACCTAATATGCAGGTTATGGATATAAATGTGTTAAAACGCCAACATACTAATATGTTTTGTTGCAAGTGTTGGGTTTCTCTTACTAAGTGCCTCCCAGGCCCTCACTTTCACATTCCATATTGTTGGACCCTATAGAATTGAGAATGTGGGTACGGGCAAGTCTAACTGTTGCTGCATGGTTTTTCATATATCTTAGCAAACAGAACCTCCTCCTTTTTGTGTGCTTGCTCTTGCATGCTTCGCCAGGTTATTTTACCAATAGCTTGTTATGCAATTTATGCTTACTCTGGTGATTTGAATTTTCAGAGAAGGGAGAAGGCCAAAGAGGATAGAAAAAGGAAAAAACGAAAGAAAAATGAGGAGAAAAACCAGCAAAATGGAGAAATTAACAAGAAGAAACACGTTCGTAAAAGAAAGCACAAAGATGAGAGTAGCCACAATGATCATAAGGGAGAAGAGCATCGAAAGAGAAGGAAAAACGAAACAGAACAGTTTGAGAAGAACAACCTTACAGAAGAACATGGGAATCCAGTCAGTTCCCATAATCTCTGCAATTCCCCTAACAGCACCCTAAACAGCAGCAAAAGGCAAAAACAATTTTCACCAATTGATGGTAAGTGCTTCTTCGATTTTTTGTTAAACTAAAAGAAGTTGCAAGTGTTTGGTTTTTTAGCTTCATATGGTACTAACTCTCTATTTCAATTTGGTAATATCAATTTGAAGGAAGCACTATCAGGATTCATTTACCTCTTAAGTGGCAGAAAGAACCCCAAGCTCTACCCAACACAAAACACCCGTGCTCTGCCTTTGCAAAGTCCGATGGTTTCTTTCAAGAAGCAAATGATTCTGCTTCAAGACAGAGAGAGCGTCTCGACCCTTTGTCCCTCATTAATACCCGGGATCTCACGTTCACATTAAGCGAAGAGAAGCCATGCTTCTCTTCTGCAGCATGTGAAATTTTTGCCCCGAAGGCCCTAACTGCTCCTATTCCCTGCTCATACGACAATTATGCTCCGTTCGACTCGAAGTTTAGAGATTTGGTTGAGAACTGGATGCCACCTCTGTTACAAAGTGAGTGTACGTATCTTGAAGATCAGGAATGGCTGTTTTGTACCCAGCCAAATCTCAATTTTGAGACTCAAAGATTCAAACAAGCAGACAGTGGTAGCTTGAGCTCGGAATCCTCTACGCCCATGTCACACATCTGCTACTTATCCGAGGTTGATATATATGCGCTACCGTTCACTCTTCTTTTCTAAATTTGTGTCCGTAGAAGGAAGTGAGGAGCGCCCAAAGCCAAGGAATTTTGTGATATTTGAACTGTTCATTCATAATGCTGGAGCTGTTAAGTGGATCCGCCAGCATTTCTTCTGTTTGCTGTGCTATAATGCGTTTGGGGGGTTCAACTTTGTGTGTGGTAGCGGTAGTTGTTCTTACCTTGGTAGAGTTAGACATGGCGATTCTTTCTTTTTTCCAATTTTTTTTACAGAAAACACAGGTAAATAACACATTGATATATGGGTAAAGTATATTAATATTTATAAAAATAGTAGGTTTTAGCTCTAGAAGTGTATTGATGTTGATTTCTTTTTTATTCTCGTGTTTTCTAATTAACTATCATTGGGTTCTCTTTGGCAAGACCTGTGTTTTTTGTGAGAAAATTGTACAATTTTCGTATCATAATGAATAAATGTGTGTAAATTGAAGTGATGTTTGAGATGGAAGATGTTGTTATGGTAGTTTAGAAAACTCAATTGTTGGATGCATTAGTGATTTTTTCAGGGTTTGTCCTTGCCTATTAGGACCTGACAAACTGGGTTTCCACTTAAACTTGACTGCTCTTTTTACCTTAAATGTGGTTGGTCTGTGATTTGTTTCTGTATATATGTAGTTAGTGAAATCCTGCCCAGCTCGTTTCAATTTAAAACATCTGTTCAAGCTTTAAAAATTTGTTTAAACCTCCTCGTCTTGTTTGAATAGTCCTGATTAGTTGTTTTGTGGGCAATTTGAGAGGAGGGATTAAAACCTTTGCTAAGGTCAGTTTGTTCTGTATATGGGAGATTATGGCAATATCACGAGAGAAGTGAATTTAAAGTTAATTGAACTATTTTATGTACAATTAGTGTTTGAGCACACATGATGATGTGTGTACAATAGAAAAAAAAAATTGAAAGTAATATGAATGAATCGGTGCAGGTATGTTCACAAATTGGGAGGAAGTGATCACTTGGAGACTGCTTTTTTGGAGAAAGATGAAGTAGTCAGTTACATGTTGATTTTTAAAAAGAGAGATTATGGTTTTTTTATGAGTATTTTAGGTAAAATTAAAAATTTATACGGAACACTAAGAAAGTGTTATCATTTTATAGAATAATATAGACAATGGTAGTGTCCACTCCTTATCCTCTTAATCTTACGTTTAATTAAGGTTTTAATTGGTAAATAAAACAATGGTAAGGCCTTTAGACTAAATTGCCAATCTTGTTTTTCTTTTTGATTTTTATTTACAAAAGCCAAAAATAGAGAAAATAATTAAAAAAAAGTATTAGGTTACTAATCAGGTTCAGGCCTTAAAATAGATTATTATTCTTATTATTAATAATCTATTTTAAGGCACTTTATTTTTCAAGCCTTAAAATAGATTATTATTCTTATTATTAATAATCTATTTTAAGGCACTTTATTTTTCTATCGAATTAATCCAACACTCAAACATCATTCTTATGCATGGGTAATTTCAAATTTTCATTATTACCGTGTTTATAATGGATGAGAATAAAAAATAATCCCTCATTACTTATTTAATCAAAAATTATATTTTCAAACTAAATATAAAATTTCCCTGCCCTCATGGTAAATTTAATTCAACGGTCAATTAATTAAAAAAAAATGTTAAAACTCTAATAATTTCTTTTGAATAATTTCTTGAGTTTTTTTCAAGGACTTAAATATTATCATTTCAAATATTAAATTATTAAATATCTAATTTCTAACCATTACACATTGCAATTGGTTATTATGATTCTTAATTATCCTTCCCTTTCCACAAGATTAAACTTTAGCAAGGGGAATACACGAGTATATCTCTTGAACTCTCTTAACAAAATAAAAAAAATAAAAAATAAAAAATATTAAGAATAATTATACTTACCTTTCTTACAGTTTAAGCTTATTACAGGAATCTCTCATATAGTCTCTGAAATTATATTAACTTTTCATGAGATTTAATTTTAACATCAATTGCACCACAACTACTAAAAATTTTGTTGAAATTTTACGAAAATAGCCAATTCCATTCCAAAACCACCATTCTCACCACAAAACTACCATTTCTACCCCAAAATTATCTTTCAAATCACATTTTCCTCCAAAAACTACCATTCAAATTATATTTTTCCTCAAAACTACCATTTCCACCCCAAAATCACAATTTCCAAGACCACTCTTGTTGAAATTTGGGGTAGGAAATGTGGTTTGAAAATGTGATTTTAGGATGAAAAGGATGGTGTTAGGGTATGAGAGATGATTTCGTTAAATTTCAACGAAAATTTTAACAGTTACAGTGTAATTGATATTAAAATTAAATTTCAGAGGAAGTTAATGTAATTTCAAAAATTATATGGAAAGTTCTTATAATAAGTTTAAATCTCATGAAAGGTAAGTGTAATTATCCAAAAATATTAATTTTTGTTCTTCATTTAGTTCGTTAAAAAGTTAGTAAAAATATTAGTTTATAATTTTTTGTGATTCATAATCTTATATTTTTTATAGAATGTATTTTGTGAAAAAATATTATTAGCGTGAGTGTGAGCCTATATATATATATGGAAAAATTTATGTATCTCAAAAATATATTTAAAATTTTATCTCGAAAGTAATTTATAAAGTGTAGATTCATAGAATGTGAAATACATTTCAACTGAATCTTAACTATTCATTTTGAATTTTAGTAACTCTTTTCAGTATTTTTTTTAAATTTATAGCATTAGTGTATATATATTTTTGCGACAACTTAATACAAACGAATAAAATATTTATTTTTTTATTCGGTCAAGTGAACATGCCCAATTAGTCATAATTGAGAAGTTGCCCAACCATTCCTGATTTGGTTGAACTAGTTGTTAGTTCCGGTTCCAATCGAGGTTGCTTTTGACTTGTTCCCTCGTCGTATTCAACTTCAGTTCTGCGCTTACTGGCACGGAAAGGGACACAGAAAGGGCGAGAGAGAGAGAGAGGGAGAGAATGAATTCCGACGGAATCGAAGACGAAGACAAATGGCTGGCGGCAGGGATCACCGGCCTTCAACAGAACGCCTTCTACATGCATCGGGCTCTGGTAAATCCACTCTCTCTCTCTCTCTCTCTCTCTCTCTCTCTCTCTCTCTCTCTTCCATCATTTGTGCTTGTTTCTGTACGTATCTGTGTCCCTAATTTAGCCCTAGTTTGGATCGATTCATTTCAGGACTCGAACAATCTCAGGGACGCCCTCAAATACTCGGCGCAGATGCTCTCCGAGCTTCGGACTTCGCGACTTTCCCCTCACAAATACTATGAGCTCTGTAAGCACTCGTTGCCCATCCGACTCATCTCTGTCTCAGTTGTTTGGTCCTCGAGTTTAATTTGATGTTTTGGATGAAATAGCGTTTCGAAATCAAATGTAATGGTGTCTGATTGGTAGTGCGTGTGTGTTTGATTCGCTAGACATGCGAGCGTTTGATGAATTGAGAAAGCTGGAGATGTTTTTCAGGGAGGAGACTCGGCGAGGTTGCTCCATTATTGACCTGTATGAGCTTGTGCAGCACGCCGGAAACATATTGCCCAGACTGTAAGTGAGAATTACATTGAACCTATTCCTCTCACTGTGTATGTGAGAATTACATTTAATCCAGCGATTTAAGGCTGATCATCCTCAATCTTGAGTTGCGGTAAAAAATCCAAAAAATGAAAAAAATTTGGAAAACACATCAAACAATCTAGGAAAGAAAAAGAGGAAAAAATCACCACTCCCATCTATAAGACTAGGCGATCATCCATGAGTGGTTTTTTTTGAAAGAAATGAAAAAAAATATAGAAAAGAAAGGAGGAAAAAATGACTAATCTTCTTTACACGAGCCAGGAGTGGTTTTTTTTTTTTTTTTTGGTTTTTGGTTTTTTTTTTTTTTAACAATGATGAATCGGGAAGAAAGAACGGGAAAAAAAAGTAAAGAAAAGAAAGGAGAAAAGAATGACTAATCTTCTTTACACGAGATTGCTCTCATACCAGGTTAAGATTACTATAGAGTTAGAGATATAGGGGAGAAAGCTAGAGAGATAAATATCGTGCTAGAGAATGGAAGAGCAACTTTTGGTTAGCTCTCTTACCACTCTTATTTATATAATAAGACCAAAATACAATAATATGCCTAAAATAGATACCTAGTAACTTATACATATATAGTCTTTTATGAGGCAGTGAATGGAACCTTTTTTGGGTACCCTTTTACTTCTTTGGAGTAAATTTTTCTAAATTTTCACTCTTGTTTCCCTTTAGGCAGTGTGTGATCTTGACTGCAGTTAGATTGTTCTGTAGATAGACACCAGCCCATCCAAATTTCAGTTTGCATAATATACAACTTTTTTTTCTTGAATTGTATTATGTACCAAAACATCTGTGCTCTCTGCTTCTCATGTATTCTCTGCTCTGTTTTTTCACAGGTATCTCCTTTGTACAGTGGGATCTGTGTACATCAAGTCTAAGGAAGCTCCTGCAAAGGATGTTCTTAAAGATCTTGTGGAAATGTGCCGTGGCATACAGCATCCTCTACGTGGGCTTTTTCTGAGGAGTTATCTTTCTCAAATCAGTAGGGATAAATTGCCAGATATTGGTTCTGAGTATGAAGGGTAAGTAAATTAGTTAATTTTTTATGCTTTGTAGCAAATATAGATGCAAGAATTTTTAAAAATTGGGTTAATGGATAATTGGTGATCCAGAGACCAGGGAATAAGGTTTTCTTTACTCTGGTGATGTCATGTGGCAGGATGACCTTTGTCCGTGCTTCTATAAATTATTGAGTGGTTCATGTTTATATTATTTAGTGTAGTCGTTGATGCCATTTTTGCATTCTTATGTTGTCGACAAGTTGCACTGATTATATAACTTGTTAGCAAGAACTTTGGAGGGGAGAGAAAATGTCTCGTCTTGTGATTCATTCAAATACCAGAAAGGAAAGAAATGGGAAACCCTGCGCCCATGATGATTCAGTCTCCTGAATTTTTGTACCTCTTGTTATTCCTCATGAATGCTATGTTACTTTATTTGATAATCGGAATTTTGTGTTTTGTATTTGTAATCTGGTACAAGTTTGCCGGTAGGAGTGAACCTGATATGTGAGAAGTTTCCTTGTCTTTAGGGATGCTGACACTGTCATGGATGCTGTGGAGTTTGTACTTCAGAACTTCACAGAAATGAACAAACTTTGGGTTCGGATGCAACATCAGGTTGGTTGAAATATTTGTTGGTCGTTTAACCTGCTCTCATGCTTTAGACATGCATGGAACTTTCTGAAAAGGAAGAGATGCTTAGACATGTATGATACCACGATGCTTGTACTTCGTGAAGGTAAAAAAAAAAGAATCACGAGGGCATGATTTTTGGTCATGCAGGTGTTACTGTGGTTATCAATCATTAATACTCTTTGCTGATAATTGAGTTGAGGCTAGCAATCGGGCTTTCTGGTCTGCAGGGACCTGCTCGGGAAAAGGAGAGACGCGAAAAAGAAAGAAGCGAGCTTCGTGATTTAGTAATATCAGTAACCTGATTTCGGTTAATAGTGTTCAGACGAGCTATAGAAGTGTGTGCATGTACTTACGAAAGGTTGTTCTTTTATCGCTTTCATATTTTGCTAGGTTGGGAAGAACCTGCATGTCCTCAGTCAGATTGAAGGTGTTGACCTCGATATGTACAGAGATACTGTTCTTCCCAGAGTCTTGGAGCAGGTTTTTTCTGTTTATTTCTCTTTGTTTTTTCTTTCTTTTTGTTGTTAGAAGTGTAGAATGTGAATTGTGTATACTTGGGTTGGAATTTGATCATTTTTGGCAGGTTGTCAACTGTAAAGACGAGCTTGCCCAATACTATTTGATGGATTGCATAATTCAAGTATTTCCCGACGAGTACCACTTGCAAACACTTGAGACATTGTTGGGTGCTTGCCCAATGCTTCAGGTGGGTTGTATTTACCTTTGCACTGCCCATTGAACATTTATGATCTTTCTCAGTCATTCAGCTATTGTGAGACATGGTCTTGGATGATATATTTTGTTTTTTTCATTTTTTAATTAGCTTACCATTTATTTACCTTAAAGTAGAGGTTTGTCAAGTTTAGAACTAGACATTCTTAGAGCATTTTGATCAATGATTTTGCTACAAAGTCTGTGTCAATTGCATTGTATTTGCATACCGTGTACATATTTAACCCACTCAATCCATTTATATGATAGGCTTCCATGCTTACAACTGCTAGAAGATTTTTCCTATTCGTTGTCAAAATGTTGTCAATGTATTGGTAGATACTCCATTACTCATATCTGTCATGTGCCGTGAATGTGTAGGCAATGGCGTGCATTTCACTCATCTGATAAAACGTGAATGTGTAGGCAATGGCGTGCATTTCGCTCATCTGATGAAAACTTGCACATGCCAACTTTCAAGCGATAGGGATATGTGTACTGGCCAAAACCTTGGTTCCCAGATGAAACACATTGAGGACATAAGGCTACTTAGAATATGCCTAAGACACAAGACTCAATTATAAGAAGTACCACCAACCCATGTCTTTGCGGGGAACAAGGAGTATCGGCTATCCTTTTGGCACAATGGTTTCATTGTGTATCTTCCTCTACTGTAGGAGTTACACTGCGGGCCCAATGATGATCTTACTGTCTTATGTGGTTGTGGTGATAACTGTACTACTTAAGCGCCCAAGCCAAGAGGAGGGCTTAAGCATGCACGCCTATGTCTTTGGCACGCACCATGGAATTATGAGGATCTAGTGGCTTGGATTGCAGAGATGGGTTTTGCCTTGGCACCATGCCCCATAAGTACAACTTCCCTGGGGTGTGTGGGAGAGGGAGAGGGAGAGGGAGAGGGAGAGAGATTTCCACCTAAGTAGCACAGATGCCCTGACACATTAATTTTCAAATAATGAAGGACACAACACGTCTGGGACACGTTAAATATTTATATTTTTATATATTCACTACATGTTAAATATGTAAATAATTTATTCAAAAATAATTAAAAATACACAACATATCACTAATAAAGTTTAAAAGCCCCTATATTTCATCTTATAAATATTCCTAAACATATTTATGCGCATAATTTACGTTTCGAATAATGCAAAATATTGTTACTATAAAGAAATTCATAACATAGGATGTATTTAGAGAGTTAAAGAAGTTTTGTTGAAGTGTCCAAGTGCTAAAAAAGTATTTTTCATTATAAATTTAATTTTATATTTGAGACGTATTTAAAGAGTGTCGGGCATAAACATAGGAGTGTTTGAAGTGTGTCTTGACTGACACGCATTTTTCGTAGAAGTGTCCGTGCTTCTTAGATTTTCCCAGAGATCATGTATAGAACCTTGAAATCCGAGATAAATTGTAACTACCTGATTATGTTCTGACAGATCCTAACGGAATTCCGGGAGATCTGGATAGTAGTTGGTTATGGTCATGTGACCGACCTTCTATGAAGAGGTGTACCCCCTTGCATCATAGGAGATCTTTGGGCATCATCTTTCATAGAGGCTATCTCCGAGCTCATGGTTCTCGACCTTGGGTTCTCTCTCTCTCTCTCTCTCTCTCTGCTAGACTGCTCTTTCTAGCCTCCTAGTCATTCTCTTGGACTGCTATCTGGTTAAAACAGATCCCTGGTTTGCCTTTCTACAGTTTGCAGTTGTTCAGTGGAGTTTGGTTTTGCAATTCAAGTAGTTTCTGTTATGATGTATGGTTTTCTCTTCAAGCCATCTTTGTTAACCTTTTTTTCTTTTATATATTCTCTCTTTATAAAAGAAAAAAGAACAAAGGGTTAACATAGATGGCTTGAAGAGAAAACCATACACCATAACAGAAACTACTCGAAGTTTTTATGTTTACCAACTCTTTTCTTTATAAATATCCCACCATGATATGTAAAGTTCCTTGGAGAGGAACATGATATAAGATGCTTTGCTATTTTATATATTGTCTCGATATGAGAAATAAATGAAATGCATCATCTCCTCATACTTGACAGCGTTTTTATTTTTCTCTTACCTTCAATGTGAGGAAGGTTATGCTGATCATTATAATATAGTCGTAAGAATGTTTTTTCCCTTCTAATTTTGCTTTTTCTTCTCTAATCTTCTTACACTGCATGGATATAATTACATTCTGTAGTTATATAAGTACCTTTCTATTCTCTCTCTCTGTCTACCCTGTACTATTTTTGCCCATTATGTAATAAGAAAAGAAAATCTTATTGGAAAGGGAAAATGCTGCAAGAGGATTGTCTATAGCTAAAAGAAAAAAACC